>VZTR01023704.1:118539-228539 GCA_013400775.1 Chaetops frenatus | reverse complement strand
TTCCTGTATTGCAACCCTATTTGCTTACTTTAATAGCAGTTAAGGTTTTACTATTATTTATTCCTGCTACAGAACCAATGCAACTATAAGAGAGTAATCAGGGTTTTATTGTGGTAATCACAGTGTTGTTCGTATGACTAGAAAATTAGTTTATATTGCAAATCTAGTGACGGTCCTTGTTTGCACCTCCTGTATTTTGTGCTTGTTTAAATGTTATGCAGGTAGAGGGGAGGCCAACAACTGGTCTGTTGATTTCTAGTATGTGTGCTGAAGCACAAGGCAGAGGGAGCTCAGCCTGATTTGCAGATTCTAAGCTGGATTTGCAGGAGCTACAAGAGGATGTTTTTTAAAAGCTTATAAACAGATTTTATTTGTAAACCACTGAGACTTAATAAACATGGGGCTGCACTGTACTGGTTTATGATGCCACTTTTTAAAACTGATCGACTTCATGAAGTTGAATGCTATCTGCAGTCTCCAGTTTATGTTTGAAAATGTCGAAAGATTGCTGCTTTAAAACCCTGGACCCCAAAAAGCTACCAAAATCTGGAGCTATGCAGGACTGATGCAGTGCTGGTGAGCTCTGTGAGTCCCACAGCTGCCTGTGCTGTGCTGAGCTTGCAAGCTGTTCTCCCCACTGGTGCCTCCCAGAGCACATTCCCTAGCAACAAATACCTACAAATTCAAAGGTATTTAAAGTACTTGGATTGCCTTGTGCATAATAGTACCCACAGCAGAAATATCACAGCTATGCCAAAGGTGGTGTTATCTCCACAAAGATTACCTCCCTCTCAAACTGAAGCTTCAGGAAGCACAGCTGAGTTAACCCGATCATTAATGTGATGAAGTGTTCTCACCTGGAGGATAGTTTGATGTCTTCTTTTTCCTTCTGTTTATTGAAGAGGAATTTGATGTACTACAAATACTGAAGAAGGTAGAACTAAAGAGAAATACTCTTGGGAGGTCATTTTAACACAAATCTCAACCAGAGCTGAAATGCATGTGCCCTTTGCAACCATACCTAAACTGTGTTATGGAAGGAGACTTTGCTTTGTATCTTTGCTTGACTTCCAGCCTCTCTGTGGAATAAAATGCACTCAGGTGCTTAGTAGCCATTTACCTCCAAAGTATTGTCAAATTCCAGTGTTTCTTGATGGTTTGCAAAGCTTAAGCATACCTATAACAGACTGTTATTTTACAGTCATTAAATAATGATGATACTCCCTGCCAGCTTTCTGCTGGCTATTCTTAGCAAAAGTCAGAGGAATTTTCTGGCAGAGAAACATTTAAGATGCAGTGAGGTATCAATAGCAGCTCCAGAGGTAGGTTATTTTCTTTGTGATGCCTCAGCTGGTTTCCTTTCCAGAAAAAATAGAGGCAGGAGGAGACCACAAAGCTCAACAGATCTTCTGGTTCTGCAGTTCCTCCCTGTACATGGGCAAGAGATGATTATAATATTTTAGTATACTAACACAAAAGGTGTTTGATGTCTGATAATAATGGTTTTAATTCTGAAATTCCTATGAGCAACTTAATGCTGTAAATCCAATAGGAGAAAAACCTTCCTTTGTCAGGAGGAAATTTGTCTTGTTGATCCCTGTTTCTCAGGGGGAAGTGCTTGCAGACCAGGATGTAGCACGCAGGAAGGCACACACACTGCAGTGATGGGAGCATGAGAGGCTGGGCACAAAGGGCTGTGTCCAGTGGTCTGCCCAGGAAGGAAGGTGCCATGAGACATGTGCAACTTTCAACAAAAAAAAGAATCAAGAAGCTGGAAAGAAGAATTCGGTAAAGATTACATCAGAAAATAGTGGTAGATGATTTAAGGTCACAACACATTTACCTTTTCCACTTCAGTTTTCTTCTAAAACAGTCTTGTATTTGTCTTCACATCTGTGTAATGATGTGCAGCTACAGGGCTAACATACACATTTTGCTAGGATTGTCTTCAGCAAATATGTCTGAAGGGGCTGCAGGGCTGAAAAGGACTGCTCAGCCAAAGTCGTTGTGACAAAGTAACACAAATGAGAAGAATCTTGCACACGTGACTGTACTTGGAAGATGCGTTACTTTGTCAAGCTGTAAGGTTGGTTTGGCTGTCTGAGCTGACTGGGGAAGATTTCCATTTCCTTTTGCCTCCTGTATTTTCCATTTTCCTAGAGTTGCCCAAGTTTATTCTCACTTTTGATTTTAGAATGATTCAGAAGCACCCTGGAGATGGTCTAACTACATAAGCTTCCAGCCAGCAAGAGAGAACTTGTGCTTGCAGTGTGATAGAGATCACTCTATGCAAACTGCTCTCGCACTTGCACTGCTGTGCTTCAGATCTAAGGCACAGCAGTGGGTGCTCTATTGTAGTCTTCTAAACTTCCTGTCATAGTCTATATTTTGTTTAATAAGTTTCTGAAGGAGCATATACAAAATGACGGTGACTTTTACATGCTGCTCTACTTTTTTCACATTGGGGTAGCCCCACTGAGTCCCTCTAGCCCTGACCCCACATCCAACCTGTGAATCAAGAGCTGCAAATTTTGAAAACCTGCATGTTTACTCCAAGTGGGTTGGAAGGCTGAAGTGGAGGACTTGGATATCTAAATATTCAGCAGCCTTCTACCACTTGCACTGCTCAAAGGTTCAGTATTGCAGAGATCCACCTATGATTCTTCCCTGGGACATGTGCAAGTAGAATGCAGCTGTGAAGCCCTGCAAGGAGGTGTGAAATGTTCTGCAGGTTTGCTGGTTTCAGTATTCAGTCTTAGGAGCAAGCTGTCTGTCAATGATGGGTCACATGGAGTTCTTGTCTTGTCTTTGTGTGATTTCAGCATTGCTCAGGGTGAGTTGAAGTTACTACCTGAACTCTGGTACCAGTTTGGGGGTTTTCTTATCCTTGCTTCTGCCTGCTCAGTGTCCAGGTTAAAGGGGATGCCACTAAAGATGGAGAAACCTTCATTGACGCACAGTTACATCTCAGGAGCAAGGTATCACCTCTGTGGATGTTGAAGGAATGGAGGAACCAGCAGGTTCCCTTGTGACAAACCTTCATCACATGCTCTTTCAGTTTGCTCATGGAGGAGAGCTGAGGCTCAGGCTTTTCACTTGACCACACAGTGTTTGATCATTTGTAGCACTGAGAGTAGGGGCCCCCTGACAGGAGATAAATCCATCTTGGTTAGCAGATTCTGCTGGACACCAGTGTGTTCAAAAACAGCGTCACAGCAATTTGTTCCTGTCTGAAACCAGCATCCTCTTCTTTTGTGTTGGCCTCAGAGACAGTCTGGTAAAACTCCCCAAATGGTGACTCTCACATGCAGTTCTTGTTACGTGCTACTGAATAACACAATAAACACCCTGAAGGCTACTGCACATGGATTTATTTGTCTTAGTGTAACTATAAACGTGAAGATAGATTGCCAACATAATATATCTGTGAAGGAAGTTTAGTAATAAATAAGGACTTTCAATCTGAAACAGCACTCTGCAGAGTTTCAAGAGAAACTAGAGGGAGTTTCCTTTCCTCCTGCTCTACCAGCTAAGAAATATGTATCTAAATACACATATAGATACATATACCAAGCTACGTGGTAAACAAATGGAGGTTACATCGATCAAATACATGACCAGTGAGAGAAAATCTATAATCATGGCATTAGTTCTGCAGTGCCAGCTCATCAACAGGTACTTCTAATATATTGCTTTGTCCCCAAAATTAAACAAGAAGAGAAAATCCATCCTCTTTTACTGTAAATTACTGAGAGTTAAAATCTGGAACTGTCTCAAAGCCTACTAGATCAAAAATACAGACCTGTGTCTGATAGGTACTGAGTAGCTTAAGGGTTTGGTATGGAGGTGAAGTAGACATTTAGTCAGACAGTTAACAGGTGTATTAACTAATCTGAACATTGAAAAAAACCCCCAGCATTAATATAAAAGCTTATGTAAGTGCATTTTCTGTAACAAAGTTCACCATTTTTTTTCTCCATTGTGGATCTGCCTAGAAATATATTTCTCCCAATTTTTGTGGCTTAGAACCAGTTCCTTTCCTTGTCTAACTAGCTCTACCTATTGATATCATCATAGTCTAAGATAGCAAGTAAATTTCTTATTTATTGATTTTTCTACAGTACAGAATACGTGTTTTGATCATTAGTGGGATTATACTTAAAATCCTACAACTGATGTAGGTTCTTACCCTAGAAATTTTGAGTAAGGCACTAGTGAAATGGAGCGTGGGACAGTGAATTCTGCTTCTGAGCTTAGTGAAAATGATCTGGGAATAGCAAGGGCTGAGTAACTGCTGACAAAACAACTGGATCCTTTGTTGAAGAGGAACTGGCAAAGTCTGGCATTTCTTAAGGCCAATTTTGTTACCTGACATTCTGCCAAAAAGGAGCAATGAGTGACAAGGTTAAGGGCTCATTCGATGGCTGTGAAATCAGCATCAAACAAACAGCCACAGGGAGTGCCAGACCGTGTTCAGTCCTTTGCCTGGAGTCTCCTAATATTAGGATTACTCTTGACAGACAGAGCAAAGACTTTCACTGGCCTAGGCAGCCAGAATGAACAACACAAAACAACTTAGTACAAAGCACGCAGATAGTGACACAGTGGCAGAAGCTGCCAGTGAGCCTTTGCTACTTTTAAGGCCTCTATGTCTTAATTTACATTTGTCTGAACCCTTCTTCCTCTGATGAAGAAAAAGGAGATAATACATTGTCAGAAGTCTTTTCTGAACTGTGGGCAAAATGGCAGTCACCTATTTTAATCTGGTATACAATAAGAATCTGACAACCACATAAACAGAACAAAATTTTCCAGTTGCATATTGAGTTTGTGACTCATAGGCTACAATAAAGAAATTTTCTATGTAATTGGAGTGACTTTAGCCAAACAGTGATTTTAGCCATTTAATAAGGTTTCTTCTGCAGGTGACCACTTTGCTGGTGGCCAGGTTAATTTGATCACACTTGTTAATTTGAATCATGTTCCTTAAGAGGATGATGATAAGACTTCCATAATTTTAGGGATTGTAAGTATGTAACTAATACTCCATTCACCATTTATTCAGGTTCAGGTGATGAGCTGTGTCTTCAACTCATCTTCATGATTGCTCTAAGAATGCTTATACTCTTCTCAGAAAAATGAGTCTTCACACACCTCTAGCTGTCCATATCCCCCAGGTGGACCAGCTGGCATTGGCAATGATGATGAGTTACAGACAGACTGGATCCCAAGGTAAGTAACATCCCATGGAGCAGCAGAATATGTCAGTTATCCAAAGAGAGAAACCATTATTTATAAGAAGGCAAAAGTTGGATTGTCATTTGACTGTGCAAGCATAAGCACTGCTGACTCAGCCATGTAGAAAAAGTTGGACCTAATTTCTTATTTGCGCTGCACAGGTGAAACACAATTGACATGTAGATGTGCCTGGACTAGTTTTCATCTGTGAAGGAGTTGCAAGGAGAAACTCAGGGCTTGATGTTTGCTCTGTAGTGGAGAGTTATGTGGTCATGGCTTGTTCAGTGTGGGTCACTGGACAGCAGATGAGTCAAGAGAACCTGCAGACTGATGTTACAACATAAACACCACACAGCTGGAGTGTGGGTTTCATCCACTTGGTGTAGTGCAGTTATCTCTGTAGAGTCTGACATAGCGAGGATGGGCTGCGGCAGTTGCTGCTGGTGGTTTCATGGTGGTTGCTGACAGTGTTCATTTTTCTATATATGTGTGTAACTGTTCAAACCATGCTGATGATTGATAGACATAGAATAGGTTGTTTTCTTACCTGTCCAGTTCCTTCCATGGTGACCACTTTATTGGAGCGAGGAGGCAAAGCATGTGACACATACTGGCTGTCACAAAATTGACACCTAAAAAAGTCAGGTACAAAGAGCTATACAGAACAATACCCTATAGGCTATAGCAAGCAGGACAATAATAGCCCCACTCTAGTCAATTTGTCCTCCAGAAGACAAAATTGAATGGGCTTGAAAATTGAGTAAAGAATCATGGGATGATGTAGTTTCCTTTGTCCACCAAAACAAAATGTAACTTGTGTTTTTGAGGAAAAAAGAGCAAGCAAAGAGTGAGGCAACTTTGGGGTGATACCTTGGTCTTTTTCAATTTGCTGATTGGCTTATGCACTTGTTCAGAATTTTACTTGAACTCTGTACACACAAAAGAATCTACTGAGGACAGTGGGAAAAACATATGGATAGAGAGAGGTAATAAATAAGGTGTATATGTGTTTATTCTGGATTCATGCATTCCACCTACCTGCACACATAAAGAACATATTAGTACAGTAGCTTAGCATCATGTCTTATCCTTGGCATGTTCATGTTTATGTATTTCTTTTCTGTGAAAAAATGAGGCAAATTGCAGTGTTGTTTTACATTCCACATATGTTGTATGTTATTTATTCATCCTTTTTTGCTCTTACATCTAAAAAGTATTTCAAATAATCTTGACATCTCATCTCTACACAAAGCTAGGAAATTTTACTTTTCTACCAGTTTTACAACCCCTTGAAAACCATTATTTTATTTTATTTTATTTTATTTTATTTTATTTTATTTTATTTTATTTTATTGATCAAGGCATCATTGCAAATTTCTGTCATGAAAGAATTTATTTTTACCTATGCAATCTGAGATTTTGCTTCATAAATCCAGGACCTGCTCATATCCCTATGGAGGTGATTGTGTAGGGTCATAGGTTAAATTTAGATTTTTCTGTGGCTGATCCATTATAAAGTTACCTTTCAGAATGATGTTACCCAGTCTAGCCAGGAGACTGGCCAAAGGGACAGCAGGAGGATTGACAGAGAGGCAGGGACCTTTTAGTTTAGACTGGAGGAGCAATTGGACAGACCACTGCCTGCATTCCACTCTGAGGTTCAGAGGCTGCCTTCCCCAGCTTCAGTGCAGAATGGGGTGGGCCTGTGTTTATAGTTTTTATGATGCAGGATAGAGAAGAAGGTTTCAGAGCATCTGAGCAATTCCTCTGGTCTTCCACCCTAATACATGCACAGAGTCTTCAGCACTGTTTCTGAGACCATACAAAGTGTACACAAAGGATGCCATTCTCCCACACCTCCAAGTTTCACCACCTCTCCAAAGAATGTGCTTGAAAAACTGATGTCTTTTGAATGGCTTATTTTGGGAGTGATCAACATTTTGTGGCTTGATTTAGTTTTCCACTCTGCCTTGCCCTGCCTGACATGCAGAGCAAAATTAATGTCTCCAGCACCAGTTTTATCAAAGTGTGATGGTTTGGGGTGATTTAGGTCAAATTAAGCAACCAACAGACTTCTTGAGTATCTGGTGCCCAAAGCAGGGCCTTGGGGTCACAGTCACTCTAGCTGCTTGCCCCACATGGTGTGGGCATTAAAGGCCATTGAAGTCTGTGGCAGTTTCAGGATGATTTTGAATGACCTGTCAGGCCCCTGGAGAGCAGAACTGTAGCCTTGTCCAGCTGGCTCCAGGCCAGGTTCTGAGTTGTCTGGTAGAGAGAAAAACATCTCTGCTCTGCGATGTGAGGAGAAATGGAGGATGTGAAAGCAATGCTAATTCCTACTTCTGCCTCTAGTCAAGCAGGTGAGAAATTAAATCGAAAGGAGCTGTGCAAGAAGCTAGGGAGTTTGTAGCTTAAAAAAAAAAAAAAAGGCAGAGCAACAGATTCCAGCTCTTGGTGTGATGGAGTTTTGGGGAGCTGAAATTTCTTAAGGCAGCTCATCGTTTTGCTGTTGAATTGCAGGATCTGCTTTTTTAGAGGAGGAAGGAGTCAGGCTGTTCAGCACCACAGGAAAACTAGTGCCTTGTCTGATGCCTCACAGTAAGACACAAGAAAGAGAATTCTGTGGAGGCTCCTTTTTCAGCTGATCACCAATGGGCAGACAGGTAATTTCTAATTAATACTCATCAACTTTAACCAAGTTAATCTGACCAAGACAGGAGGTATTATATAGGGAGCTGATCTGCCATCCAGGGTTTTTAATTTTCTGGGCCAACTATAAGGCTCTCCTATGTTTTGATATCCTTACCAGACTCTTAAATGCTTTGATAGAAAATGTGACTTTGCATACAAGTACACAGAATGCCCTTACTCGGTGGTCTGCTTCCCTCTGAAGATAACAATTCCTGGCCCAGTTCTTGGCCTGGGCAAGTTCTGCTCTGTGAGTCCCATTGTGATGCTGTGCTCCCTGTTTGGGCATATTGAGATGGGAAAGGCAAAGTACAATAATTTATTATGTAGGTGTAGGAAGGGAAATCTTTAATTTTGATTCTTTTGCAGTATAAAAGCTGCTAGGGTTGCTAACTGAGATCGCTGCATTTCAGATGTGAGAATGAAGAAGGCTACGTATCCTCCCTGTATCGTATTCAATATATTTTGTTTAATGTTGTGTTAAATTTCAGAGATTGAAACTTTTAATAAGGTGTTAAAAAAAGTTGAAGATTAGCAATGTGCACCTTTTAAAAAATGAACAGTACTCTTGTTTTGATATGCAACGCTGTTATCAATTTGCATCATTAAACAGGTGTGGTCTTTCTCTGATGACTTCTCTCCTTTGGTTAGCTGAGAAGATTCAGGTTTACTTTATCTGTATTGCACTTTCCTAAGCAGATTTTAAGCAAGCTAGTAACAAAAACCAAACCAAATGTTTAAAAACCTGGAGTGTGATTCAGCTTATTGTAGCCTAGGCTGTCAGAGTTGACTGGTAATTTTGCTGAAGAGTAGCCCTGCAGGTTATTAAACAACAACAACAACAACAAAATTAGTTTCTGAGAATATATCAACAAAAATTTCTTCATGCTTGACAGTAACATACCCATAACCTCATTATTTACCAAACTGCCGTCAGGGAATAGTACAACCTTCAGCCTGCTATCATACAGTGATCTGTGCCTGTTGGCAGAGCAATCTTGACTGATAATTCCCATCTTTCAGCCTGCCTTACCATATCTGTTCAAATTGACTTGTCCCAGCAATAGCACCCAAGGAAGCACCTTCTACTACAAGGTCAAATTGTGAGAGGTCAGTCTGTTCTCCAGCAACCTGGCATGTCTAGGAGGTCTGAGACATATGGACTCTATACAGATTTTTTGTAACATAAATATTATAAATAGGGCCATGCTGTTAAAAATATGCACAGAACTCCTTTAGCTGAAAGATGTTTGAAACCTGTTCACAACATTGTTTTTATTCTTAACTGTGAAATGGAAATCTTATCTTTATTTTCTTCCTATTTCATCACCTCCTAAATACTTAAACTTGTTCTCAGGGAAAAAACTAGCAAGGAATAGTAATTTTAATAATTTTTTTTCTCCACTCAATTCATAACAATTAACACATGGATAGTGAGGCTTACAAATTAGCTTGGTTCTGTCTAGACTTCCACACAGGCTAACTGAGGTGTGCTGCAGGCTGCAAGGCACTGTGGCAAGTCACAGCTTAACATCATCAGGGAGCCATGCTTGCTTGTCTCTCAAGGACAAGGTGTTCTCTGGCATTAGGGGAAGAAAATGAACCTGAATATAATAGTCACAGTATAAGTCAAGCTTATGGACAGTAATTCTTGGTAAGTCTGAGCCAAACTTTGCTGAAATCACAAGGATTTCAGTGACCTTTAGGCCTCATTAGTAAAATCAGTCTTCAGTTTTAAAGTTTTCTTGTCTCTGAGTTGATACCAGAAAGTATATGAAATTTGACTTCTGTGGGGGGCTCAAATGGGAACCCAAACAAAAGAAAAAGCATTTAACTATTGATAATTGACACTTCAGATTGAGGATTTTATAGTTTTAATGAGACATCTTCCCAATTCATACATTAATATAATACAAAATAATATTCAGTAAGCCATATTCATTGTCTTCTGCTGAACACATCTAATTTAAGTGTCAAACAATAGGACTTTTGCTCCCTTAAATGTAAAAGCCTTAATGCAAACTGAAATACAGAGTGGTTGCTGAGTTCTTGTCAAATTAGCTAGCAGTTGATTACACAGGGAAAAACATGGCATGGCATCTATCAGCTCTCTGCATGACGGAATGATTACACTCTTTTAATCATTGGTAGGGGTATAAAAATTCTCAAAATGAATCCACTCCTCCAACTTTTAAGAAGAGAACAGTCAGTCCTGACTAAACATTGATATGTATAGGAGGATCATATATGTGAAATACAGGGCTGCAGCAAAAAAATACTTGAAAAACCAGAGTCTTGGACTTAGTCTTAGCTTGATTTATCTTTGTGCTGCAGGCAGGAGAGCTGTCCCCAGTGGCAATGTTCTTTAGTGGCTTACTCGGCCTCTGCACTGGTGAAAGTGTTGTCCTTGAAATCACCAAGGAATATCTTTATTTCAATTCCAGCTTGAGGTTATCATTATAGTACATTTTAAAGATACATTTAATTCCCAGTTCATATATGGAAGTCATAAAAATTATTGATTTTTAGCCCAGATCATTAAGAATTTTAACACAGGCTGTGGCTACTCAGATAAAAGGTGTTCTATTAACAAAGGTTAATTTTGGCATATAATTAACTCATCATCTAATGAGCTAAAGACAACTTTATCATTTAATTGCTACAACTGGTAAAAAGTTCAAAGAGGAAAAACAACAGCTTTCAACATCTAAGTGCTTCCAGTAGTAGCCGTGCTTATTCCCTCACCCCAAGGAAGGTTGAAATCCAGACCCTCTTACAAATCCCTTTTCTTTGTGTTTCTCATGTCTCTCTTCTAAGTCTACTTATGGGAACAATTCCTTCATCCTTGGCTTGCTGTATCCATTCTTGTATGTTGCAGGGTAATATTTAAAATGCAGATGGGTGGTGAAATTGCAATAAAATTTCTGAAAGCATTCAAATGAAGAAGGTGTGGGTAATAGAAGATGACATTAGCCACTAGGTCCCTACTGGTGTTATCCCTTCAGTCCTCCACCTTATCCTCCAGAAGCAGCTGGAGGAGCTTGGTAAAGAAAGCGGAGACAGCATTTCAGTCAGGCGAGAGGAGTAGTTGCATTTCCAGGTGCTGTTATGAAGTAACAGATAAGTGTGACAGCTGTCCTCTTGCTTAACATTGTCAACCTACTTGGACACTAAGAATTAAATCCAGAAATTTAATTGGTCTTGGAAGTTCAGGACATCAGGAGAAATTTCTTCATGGAGAAGATTGTTAAACATTGAAATCGACTTCCTAGGAAGTTGGTGGAGTCACCATCCCTGGTGATATTCAAGAAATGACTGGACATGGTGCTTAGTGCCATGGTCTAGTGGAAAAGGTGGTGTTCAGTCAAAAGATGGACTTGGTGATCTCAGAGGCCCTTTCCAACCTAATGATTCTGTGATTCTGTTAATGGTTCTAATGATTCTAAACATTCAATGGGACAGCTGCTCAGCTTCTGTAACTTTTGTAATCTGTCACTTGGGAATCTGCCCCATTGAATATATCGGACCTCGTTTTTGACCTTGGGCTCCTGTTGAACAGAAGAGTCTCTCAATGACAGCACTGGCTGTCCTCATCTTTTGAGAGTTCTGGGTTTGAGTTGCATTTTCCAGTCAATTTTCTATCCAGCCCATGTGGTCTGAATCTGGAGTTGCTGGTGGTTCTGAATGAGGCAGAAAAAAGAATTTAATGGTGCTTTGGTGGGAGATGGCATTAAAATAAGGTGCAGCAAGGAAGGAAAAACTGGGCATGAGTAAGGTGGAAAGAACCAAAGCATAAGATAGAGCAGCTGTGGGGCTGAGAGGGTTGAGGAATCAGCAGCTGAGGTCTGCCTGGCTTCATGGAAAAGTGAGTATTTAAAGACACAATGTCCAGGATAAGGTTAGTGAGGGGTTTGAAATTCACTAAAAGGTCTTCTATCCTTATTCCTTACACCATCTTCACATGATAAGAAACTTTCCTGCAAACAAGCACCCTGACAATGACAAACCAAATCCTCATTAAAACAAAGAAAGGTTAAGGGAAAAAAATAACCTATTTAAAATGAGGTAACTCAGCAGCCTTTGAGCTGTAAATTGACAATAGGATTTATATAAATCCATAATTGTATCTCTTTTACCTGCAGTTAGGCTGGTTAATGATGAAAAAAGTATACAGCCTATCGTGAGGTTTTAATGAGGATTCTTTTTGCAGAGTTAAAAAAATCCACCAAATTAAATTCTGCCAATTTACTCCATTGCAAATTGAGCGCCACCCTGTGCGCAAAAAAATCATCAAGTAGCTTAAATCAGTTACAGCTAAATGTGTAAGTCAGCGTGTGCTTTAGCCTTTAGTCATGAAGAATATATTAGATTTTAAAAATAAATGGCTTTCTGCTGAGTCTTCATTGCAGTGGCTTTCTGACTTTTAATTAAATTTTCAGTACTTGTGGGTACTTCTTCATGTACTTTGTCCATAGAATTCACGGCATCTCTATCATTATATGTGGTGGAAAACCAGAAGCTTGTTCATTCCTTTGTTATTCACTGGTGCAATACCTAGAGATTTTTTTCCTCTTGTAAGATAAGAGCAAAACATTTATTCTACAATAATACTCTATAAGAATGAAGCAAGAATGCATAAACTGAACATGATTAGCAGTCACTGGTAGCTCATTACGGCTTGCTCATTAGACACTTCTGGTCTCTTTCATTGGTGTTAAATTAACTTAATGTAAATTAATAAGTATGGGTTCACGTCATTTGCAAGAAACTCGTGAAGAAAAGGGAGCAGTGGGCATTGCTGGCCTCAGCGAGGTGAACCACTGCCTGCAGGTGTCAGAGGGAATGGCTGCTCCTCTGTGGGACAGCAGGAGCCATCCCTGCCAGGCTGGGCATTGCCTTTTTCAGTTGTGGCACTTGTAGTTTGAGGGACAACTTCATACCAGTGACTGCTAATTGGAAGGGGGCAAAGAGGCCTGACACTGGCTGGCTGCTTTCTATTCCTCTGGGACCCTGGCACCAGCCCCAGGAGTGGAGTGCTTGCCGTGCAGAGTGTGTGCTGGCCTGTACCTCCTGGCAAGGTGGGCAGGGACCAGTCCCCACCCCTGGGATGTGTGAGGTGGGCAGGGGACAGCGCCTATCCTTGGGAGCAGCACGTGTGGCAGCCCTGTCACCTCTGGCCAGAGCACCCTGAGCTGCTCCACTCCAAACAATATACCTGCCTGCCTTGTGGGCTGCCAGCCCTCCTACCCACCCCCTCCTGCTGTGTCTGTGGGCTTTGAGATGAGAGAAGTCAGAATGTGCAATTTTGACATGGGTGGCAATGTGAAGAAACAGCCATCTCCCACTGCTCATCAGCCTGGGATTTAATCTTCCACATCCTCTCACAGGTGTGGGTGAGGCCAGGCTGAGGCTACCCTTGCCCTTCACCCCTGAGAGCCCTCAGAGCTCCCCACCAGCTGGAAACTGCGGGTGCCATCCTGACATGCCCTGGGCGCCCATTTAATTTGCTGTGCTGGGCTGCTGAAAGCAGCACATGGTGCTGGTGTGAGGACATGGACATGGACATGGACATGAACACGGACATGGACACAGGCTGAGCTTTGTTGTCTTTTGCTGAGACTTGTGGGAACATGAGCAGGGCCCATGCCACGAGCTCTGCCTGCAGCCACACATCTGCAGAGGAGCAGTGTGGGTGACAGCCTGCATAAGGCAATTGTCTGTGTGTCTGTGAGGAAGATACGGAGTCATGGAAATGTGACAGGAGAATGCAAAGGTTTAAGAAATATTCTTAGCTCACCCCTGCCCATCAGTGCTCATTGAGTGTAAGAAAAATGAATGTGGCTGGGCAGTGGGGGACCTATCAAACACCTAATTTCAAGTGTCTCATCACCAATTATCCCCATGTGTATCTATTCTCTTTACCTGATGAACTAAGATTGACTCTCAGACCTGGGCTCTTCCTCCTCTCTTAGTGTTGCTTTCAGCATGTCATTCTTTTCATTTGTCTCAGCTGCTACTTTAAAGGCTATGGCCCAATCAGTTACTGTCTGTGTGGCTGTGTCTGCAGCCAGTGTCAGTCCTCGAGGTTGGCATCCCTCTTACTTCTCCCAATTTGTTTATTATGAGACAACTAGGAGCCTCTTCCTGGAATTTGATGTAAAGTCACTGTGAGCTAGGCCTGTATAGAGAAGACTTTAATGGGGACTTCAGAGGTGTATTGAGGGTGGTGAGAGTAATGGATACTTTATTTTTTAAGTGTAGGAAAATTACAGTATTGTCCTTGCAGAGTGTTTCACATTAACTGCTTTCATCTGCTGGAGCTGGCTGGAAAGCAGGAATTATGGTGGGGCGAGTGGTGGGAGAGAAGAAATTTGAGAGATGTTTAGTTTTTATTTTGCATCAAAATAAACAGTGGAACTTTGTAAGGAGAAAAAACCCAAGATATTCACGATCAGTCCTTCCTCCCTTCTTTCTCCTGCCTGTTGCTTCTCACTAACTGTAAGTCAAGCCCTATTCAAATCCCTACCTGGCTTCTTTCAAATTGAGAATTGGGCCAGGATGTTCCAGGGAGAAGTAGCAGAAATGTGATGGGCAGTGGTTTTGGGTGGCTTTGCATGGATAAGGGTGTGTAGGGCTTGGAGGGGGTTTGCAGGGGTTGATGGAGCACAAGCTGTGCAGGCATGCTGCTGTGGTAGCCCTGATGCCCTGTTTACACCCATCTCTGCTGACATCTGTGGGACTTTTACCCCTCCTCTTTCTAGTGTTCTGCAGAAATGGGCTCCAGTGTGTCTCTTCTATAAAAAACCTTTCCCTTTTGACTCTATTTTCCAATGAAAGCTATTTTTTATTAAGAGATCTCAGCCCAGTTGTATCCAGAGGTTGCTGCTCTGAGCCATTAAATATTCACTTCAAACATAGTGGAACTACCACTTATTATGGTTATTGTGGCACTTTGCTGAGACAGGATTGGGTATCCTTCTGAGAAGAGGTGTTTAGGAAAGGTAAAAGTAGAGGGGAACAAAGAATCAGACATATTCTTTGCTCCTGTAAGACAGTTTGTGTGGAAAGTATCATTATTACATTAATGTGCTGCTAGCAATGTTGCTAGATACCTTAAACATTCTCCAACAGATCCATGTGAGCTCTCATTTGTACAAATTCTGGTAAAACAAGTTTTCTGACCTAAATCAGCACCGGCCCAGCACTAAGGAGCTGGGTTCTTAATTCGGCAAGGTACCTTCCCTGACAAAATGCATTTACATAGAGCCCTGCAGCCTATGCACTAATAGCGCCTCCCCCTGCTTCTGCCTCCTAGTGGGCTGCTGAAGGAGGCCATACATATGTATTAAGTTATTAAGCAGTGGTGTGGGTTCTCACAAGTTCAAACGCAGAGCATGCTGTGCCTATGCTCAAACGTCTCCAGGAGGGCCTGGATTAATAGAAATGCAAATGGAGCATCTGCACAAGGCCATATGATTAGAGCCTTCCCCCTCACACCTCAAAGTCAAAAGCAGAAAAACACTGCATGTGAAATACAACCAAAAAAACCTGGTGATATAATATGCAAAGTCTGTTACCAATTTCAACAGCAGTCAGCAAAACGATGAGCCTCACCCCACTTTAATCACCATTGGCCTCACCTTCTCAAAGGTAAGTGGTTTAGTCAGCGTTGAATTGTTTGGGTCCTAGAGTCCAAAGTGATACTCGCCTTTGCCTGGGATTCCAGAGAACTTCAGCTCAGCCCTGTCCAGCAGGAACACTGCTAACCTGAGCAGAAAAGATCCTATTTTGTGCCAACTCATGCAGAGCTCTTTCTGTACTGATGGGAGATTTAAATATGGCTCATGTTAAAAAAATCAGTCATTAGTAAAATCAGCTAGGGGAGATACAGTCAGTCAAATTCTGCTTTCAGGACTGGTATTGATGTGAGTCCATGTGTAATCACTCTGAGTTTATTTCCTTCCACCTGAGAGTAGAATTTGACTCACTGGAGGTATATATCCTGCTATGTCAAGGTTTTACATCCTTCTAGAGACACCCATTCAGCCATGGTGTAGACTACTGTGGCCTTATCAGATGTTAGCTCCTGCTGCCACAAATGTGGAGTAACTAGAAGGCAGTGAAGCTATCATTTAGTGTCCTTGATCCCAACCAGAGCCATGAGATGTAATGGAATAGGGCTAAGTTTTTTCCGTAAATTTTAAAATTTTTCTTTGTGCATTGGTATCAGATCCCTTAGAGGTGGTGAATGAGAATGACTCCTCTGTGGAGACATCTAGACATTTCTGCTGGAAATAGACTTGTGCCTGTTCAATACCCAGAAAATCTGTCTATTTTTGTTAATTCCAATTGGTTTGTCTTCTCTGATGGTGAATTTTCACAGGTTATTGCAGGCCTCATCTGGCCAGGATCTTCTGAGGAGAAGGGAATCTCATTCCACCAAGAACTTTGCCAGGTAAAGTCTGCAAGGACAGAGGCACAGAAGCTCACTATTCTGTGCCTGTTTGCCAAGTTGTTTACAGCCTTGCAGGTGCATGGCATAAAGAGAGGTGCTTGTGAGGGAGAAGCTTACCTTTGTATTCTCCATATGAGACTTCCCACTGGATGCAGATCTGCTCCTGACACATTTCAGAACCAGGTATGTGAAACAAATCTCTCTTGTATGTAAGCCGTAGCCCCACCCTCTATCATGAATGTACCCATGCAATCAAACATGGTCCTTTACCTTTTTGTAAGACTACATACTGTAAACCTTCTTTTTTTCTGCTTCTATGCAGTTATTGTCTTCTTGATCAAGAAGCCATCTTGGCTTTAGAAAATTTTCTTGGAGTGAGATTACAGCTGGCATTCAAAATTTAAGTGACTGTTCATGATTCTGTCAGAATAAGAAATCAGACTGATCTTTCACACTTTATGGAGATTTTATTTAGTTTATCCTTGACAAAGACTATCCTGATGGTAGAGGCTATTCACAGATGCTGATACACTTACTGTCTTTGTGAGTAAGGCAGCAAACATTTGAACTCTTCCCTGCTCTATAGTAAGGCTCATGAGCAGCTGTTGTTGTCTGTACATTGGGTTTATTTAATATGTACAGGGTAAAAACACATCTAGCTGTTTGCCTATGGTGTTCTGTATGGGAATGTGGAAACTAACCTGAACATAATGTAACTTGGTTTATGAAGGACAGTCCCATATATCAGATTCAAATACCTCTCAGTTATATGATCCTTACAGAGCAGCTGGTGATGATGCTTACTGCTTTGAGTGACTTTAAGAGCTGAAACATGAATATTGCCTGACACACATTGCAGTTATTTCTTCAGAATCAATTGCCACGTTCTATGGATATTTCTGTGCTGCTTGCTATTGTAATCCATGTTTTGGTCACTTGCCTTTTATTCTGGGACCTACTTTCATACATCTGTTGCAATAAACTTGCTCTTCCAAGCTTCACATAGAAAACTAGGAGAATTTGTCTTTGTTCCCCAGCTTAGGCTTTTGAGCTGGAAAGCAAGCCAGAAAAAAGCTACATGTAGAACAGTATGTTCTGCTTTTGTCAAATAGAATAGGAAAAGCTGCAGAGTTTTGGGGATTTTGTTGGTGGGGATATTTTGTTTGTTTGTGTTGGGTTTCATATTTTTTGCCTTTTTTTTTTAGACAACTAGAAAGTAACTCTATTTGTAAGGGAAGTAAAATTTTTGTATATGTCTTTAGACAATGTCCCTGAATTGTTTGACTTTTTGTTCCTCTTTGTCTTTAAAATTCACAGGGCAAACAAAACATTGGGCTACATGGGGAATTGGGTGTGATTCTTCTGTTCAGTGTCAGAATAAGGTGACTGTGAGCAGTAGCTCACCTTACTGGTTTGATAGGTGCTAGCATCCTACTTCACAGTTCTTCAGCAGAACAGCAGCATGAATATATGGAGGCCTTGGCTCTTCAAAGACATTGCTGGATTTATTTGCGTGGTAGTTAATCAATTTTCTTATCTGTCCTCAAACCTTAGGACCAATGGTATGTAAATTCCTAAATAACTGCATGCACCAGGCGTGCACAGACCAAGATAGAGGAAGAATTAATAAAACATTCGTACGAGTCTCTGCTGATTTCTCCACACATTAAAGGCTAGTGGTTGCCCAGCAGTGAGCACGTTTGTATACATACTTCTCACACACTGTTAACAGAGCTGACCTCTTTCAGCAGCACACACAAACCCAAACTATATCTACAGGAACATTTTTATTTTTCTTAGACAGAATATATTATTGTGGTGTTTTCAGTATGGTGGGGAAATGAATGAAGGAAACGGGGCCCTTAGGTTAGATGAGACTCTGACTTCTAGCATATTATGGGCAGGATGAGTATAATATCTAATGGGAGAAGGGCCATTCCTGTCCAACCAGTTGCTGCTGGTCCACAGGAAAAACAGCTATATATCTCTGGGAACCTACTTGCAACCTTGGTTGCAATTGCTATGGTTGATTCCATTAGAAGAGAAAGAGGAATGGAGGAAACAGAATAGTTTAACACACAGCACAAATGCACAGTAACAAGAAAAAAACCTAATTGCTTATAGCATTTACAAAGCATTTTTATTTGTTCAAGAAGTGATTATGCTCTGAAAAATAGCACATCAGTTCGATATGGATAAGTAGCCCACTTTGATATCTAAAGCAGGTGTTTGTTATTTGTAATTCATTTTGATTTAAGTAATAAATGTAGCTGCCTAGGTGAAACAGTGGATATTCTATCACATATATGAGCTACAATAAAAACCTAAAGTACTCAAATGCTGTTTCAAACAGGACCTTTCCCTTTCAGCTATCTAGAAAAAAAATCCATTTAACTCCTATGAAGGAGGCAGAGCAGGGCAATTACAGGTGCAGGTACAACTGAGTAGCATAAGAAGCTACTCCTTGTGGTTGACTACTGCCACATAGCTGAACATTAATACAGCCTACAGATCAGGTGTCAAATAAATCCTGTGTGAGCTCCTGGACTGTTTCAGGGCAATCCCACTCAGGTAAATTTAAATTGTATTAAAATGGTTTAGTCCTCATAAAGGTACTTGCAACACTGTGGCAGCAAATGAAGCTGAAGCAAACTGCTGGGTTGGTAATTCTTAAACCATTTCAGCTAGGTCATTAGAGGAGGTCTTGGATGCACCCTCTTCTGGTTCTTGCTCCATTGGGCCAGAATGTAGTTCCCCAAAATGCTCAGCTCCTGTTTGCTACAGTGGCTGAGCTCAGGCATTTCAGAAGATGCTGCAGATGCCGGTGAAGCACTTGCTCAGGGGAACATTGCTGAGGGATCCCTCGGGACAGCTCTTTCACTGCTGTAAAGCGCCTGAGCCCCAGTGAAGCTGTCAGTCAGTGCACCGTGCTGCAGCTGCAACACCCTTGGTAATGCTGTGAAGTAAAGGGAGAGCCTGGCTGACGGTCAGATCTCACCTTCAGTCTTCAGGATGAAAGTTGCATATCTGGCACTCTTTGAGGTGTTTTTTAGCCATATTTAATTAGGAATATAGTTAGCCTCTCTGAACATGAAGCCCTTTGTTGCTGCTTTCCTAATGTCACTTCTCAGAACAGCACTACACAGTAAATGTTATTTAGGAAGAAGATACTGAAAAAAACTGTAACAAATTACTCCTTCAGGAAGGCTTAGTGGTGAGATAGGTGCTCAAAATCTGGAGATAAAGAGAGAATAATGACAGAGAATAATAAAGAGAAAATAATTCACGTGTCCAGGATGAGTGCAGCCTTTATAGGGATGAAGAACATTTGTTTGACCATGAACACCACTAGAAGGCTAGAAAGTTTCTAGTTTTCCTAAAATAAGCAGGATCTTTTCTAGCAGTACTTAGGTATGCTGCCTGTGCAATGATCTAAATGTGTACCCCGCTTTCTCTTTTTGATCATATGTGTTCATGCTCTGTGCTTCACAGCCCTTGCCTGCATACTCGGTGGTGGGAGTAAAAGGACCCCACTGGGGGGCAAAGGTCACTCTGAATCTTAGACTGTATCTACAGAGTGCAGCAAAGTTCTTCACACCAAAGTCATGACTGGGACCTTCCCTCCTTCAGATTTACTCAACATGTAAGAAATTAGGCAAATTCTTGCCAGGTCAAAGCTGTGATGCTTCACTCTGTTCCCAAAATGGATTTGCTTCAGATCCATTGCTTCAGAGGAGAGGGCATGCATGAGGCACAGAGCTTAAATGGCTTATCCAGAAAATTATAGCAGGTTTTAGTTAAACTGGGAATAATATTGTCCAACTTCTTCCCTCACATCTTTTCTCCCAACCTTTAGCATTAAATCCCTGGGGATTTTTTTCTCCTGTATCTGCCAATTCATTGGAGACAGGCTGGTCTTTTGGTGTTTATGAATTGGTGGCAGCATATGGGAGATATAGTTTAACACTGGCCTGTAAAAACTAAACAAGATGGGAAGTGTGCTGAAACAAAATCATGCTTTTATTCAAGTGACAACCTATAGGACAAGCTGAAGAGAGGCAAAGACAGCTTCACATCAGAGATTCCTTGATACAATATGTTCTGCAAAAAGATAGCTGTCTCCACATAGTAACTTTCTGACTTTTGTGTGTATTTTGATTCTGTTTACAAGTGCTTCTGAGGACTGCAAGAAAGAGCTCTTACAGCAATATGATCCTGTTCAATAACAGTCACCTCACATAATGCCACCAAGGACAGGTTCAGGTTTCTAGGGAGCCAGTGAACTGAATCAGTGATGTCCTGTGGACACTACATGTTAATCCTTTAGGAAAATCTTCCTGCTGCTCTCTGGGAGTCTCCCAGCCACCACAGTCCTTCTCTCCAAAGTAACATGAAATACAGTGATCTCTGCATGTTTGGCTTCTCTTTGAAATGCTACAAGCACAGTCTTTCTTGCTGTGTTTTAGTGCAATGCAAAAGGGTGCACTGAATGGACTCTCAGATCTGAAGGAAAAGTAGGTTTTTTTTTAGTTGAGTTTTTTCCTTTTAGGTCCCATCCTTCTTTTGAAGCATGTCTAGTTTTACAGGTATTGTACTTCCAGCTGACACACACAGAATTAAAGTGAAATGTGTATTTTTTGATTACTAAGAAGTGCAGGGTTAAAGTTCTTTTCTTCTGTGGACTTTGTTTTGTCCTTCCAGTATGGTCTGTGTCCCCTTAGAACACAGCCATAAACAATTGCAGCACAGCCTCAGCAGAGGTGGCAAGCTAATGCAAACACTGATGAGAGGTTGACTCTACAATGTTTTAACTCACAGATGACGAAAAGAATCAGAATTGTGGCAGACTGAGAAACGAGCCAAAACAATTGGAGGGCTAGTCCTCATCCAGCATCTTGGTCATTCCAGGTAGCAGAAAACTTAACTGTGGTAAAGTTTATCTCTACAGTGATTCAAGAGATGTCCAGAAAAAATTGGAAAGGACAGGATTAGATCTGTGGCTCTCTTTCTGCCTGGAATATAGCTTTCTAAGATAGCATCGGATGTTTGTGGACAATTCATGATGTTGGCAGAACTGTGAAAAATATTTTGGACTTTTAATGAGCATTATGTTTTGAAGGTAATTAAATTTATCTGCTACTCAACAATGGATACTGTGTTGACCTAAGTTTTCAGAAATGGCAGTCTAAAATGTGTGGAGGGCTCAGCAGAGCACGCTGAATGCTTGTCCCTTTACATAACCAGACTGGATGCTTACAGATCTCATACACCCCTGTGTTTGAGAACCTGGGCTATCCTATTCACCCAGCTTCTGAGCAGCTTGTTCCTGCAGCAGCCGTGGCTGTCTTAACCCCTGTGCTTTACCCATATTATGTCTGAGCTTTTAATCTACAGCTTTATACTTGGATTTTCTTCCTCTACAGGCATATTTCCTTCGTTTGTCAGTACAGTCTCTCTTTCATTCCTGACACTTCTTTGCAAGGCTTTTTTCCCCACTCATTGTAATTCTTCTTTCCCACCTCACAGTGACAATAGCCAGCAGTCTGGCTGGCCTTGGTGCATCATGTACTTGAGTGAGCAGCCTCATCCCTGGACAGGGCAGCAGACCTTGGCTAGCAGCTGTCTATTGCCTACACTAAACGCAATGCAAGTGTTTGCTGTGACTTTATTGATGGTCTGAAGAACCCTTTTAGTCCCACTGGGGAATTCCTTGTTAGGTGCTGTAGAAATATGGGTGGAGTTTCAAAGTTTGGCTAGATTCATGGTTGTTGTCCTATTTAGAATCTTTGGATGTAAATGAAAAACCAGAGTGAATGAGCTCTGGATCTTTGATGCCAAAGCTGTATCAGCTCCAGCAATGAAAAGGGAAAATCATTCCTGAATAATCATAGCCAGGGAGCTTGTCTTGAAGACTATTCCAGGTCACTCTGCTGTGGACTCTGGGTGTCCATTTTGCTCCAGTGAAGTAACTTTTGAGACAGAATCTCAGTGGAGAAACAAGAGGTTCTAATTTGTTGCTCAAAGTAGAAAAATAAACAATGTTGCACTTCATAAATAGGGTGTTAATGATAGCAATGATATAATCGATTTCCCCTCATTAAGTAACAAACAACACAAGCTGCAAAATTAACCAGTTTGTTTCACACAGTTGGATTAACGGAGAACCAAGCAGGTTCCTCTCACCAATGAATAATGGCCTAGAGAAACACAGTGCTAATCGAGACAACAGTGCTGGTGGTAAACAAGTCAATCCTGTATTTATTAGAGCAGTAGAACATGCATAATACATTGAGCTCTAGTTATCAGCTGAAAGTTCCACAATGCTGGCAAAATAGTCTGCTGTATCTCTACTAGAAGGAGATTGTTTCCCTGACAGGAAATCCATATGTCTAGGAGGAGAGACATTAATTTAGTAGTAGGTGAGAAGAGTGCCACATGCAGAGCGGGTGGCCTGCTCTTGACTGAATGGCCATTCAATAATTACACTAAATGCATCACTAATACAACAAAAAGCACTGTCAATCAATCAGCACCCTGGCTTTGTAAACTTATTAATGATGCTTAGGTTTGACTAGAAGTTTAGAGGAAACCATGGAGAGTATTTAAGTAATGCAAAATGCGAAAATATTATACTAGGTAAATCAGAGTGGATTTTTTTGGCACAGGAATGTGCAGAGGTTTCAGTGTCTGTGAAGTGAGCATATTGGAATGGGATTCAACTAATTTGACTTCTTGCAGCGTACAATAGGTTTGGCCTAGAGAACAACATGCTAAATTGGACCTTGGAAAGCCTGCTCTGCCTTTGACCTGCTGGATGACCTTTGGCTTCAATATGCCTTTTTCTGACACACTTACAAGACAGGGATGATGATAGTGCCTATTGTAAAGCACTTAAAAAGCTAAAATGTCCCATATGGAAGACATGTAAGGATTGCTAATTTCTTCCTTTGTGCTTAAAGTATATTAACCTTAAATTTACTGGTTCTAGTGAAATTAGTCATTATGATCTCATTGGAGGGGTTTTCTCACTGAGGTGAAATTTGGTTTTTCTGCTTTGACTGCTTGTCTATGTTTGACTGATTATACTGGTACCAAGAAACAGCTTTATACATTCCTATTTTAATAAAGGATATATTTAGTGCTGAAGTGTTTGGAAGGTGGTCAGATAGAAAACTAAGGCTAACAGTAACTGCTATTCAGTAAGCTTCAATTTAGGCTCACAAAACAAGTTCAAGAGTCAACTGTCTTCCCTGAATACTCCCTGATTTTGTCTTTGTTTTAATTCAAGCAACAGTCCTTATGGCAATGTGATTGACTGTAACTAAGTGCTAGTTGATGGTGTTCCTCATGCTAAGTGCAGATGTTATTCCTTGCAAAAGTCAAATAGAAGACACTTTCATTTTAAGATGGCCCCATTTTCAAAAGCTAACCTTTTTTTTCCTAACAGATCATGCCATGGCACACAAGAAAAGTGATTCTGCAGACCTGCAAAATCCAAAGATAATGAAAATTCATAAAGAATTGATAAAAAGAAGAGGAAGTATTAGGGATATTCCTGAAGAAGCTGTATCAGTAGGGGAGTTTCTATTACAGGTAACTGGAGTAAGTCCCTCAGGAGTCTTCTGTTTTCATCTATTTATTAAACAACTAAGAGAATAAGACAAACTATAAATTAATTATACTTACCAGCAACATAAAGTCAAGGCATTGGTGAACACAGATAATGGGATTCATAGACAACAGGGGGCCAAATTTTCTCCTTGCTTACACCTGTTCAATCTTACTGAAGTCAATGGGATTGGACAGGTGTAACTGAGGGAAGAATGTAGCCTCAGGCCTTTTCTACAAAGGGGTGGAGATCTGGTAAGAGATGCTTAATGTTAATAAATAGGAAGTCTTATCCATTAGTCTGAGATGCACAAAAGACAAAGAATGAAGTGAACAGAGCGATGAGGTGCACAAGTGCCCAAAGCGTGGGCACTTTGGGTACAGGAGCTCTCATGATTTCAGGGGATGCTGTGAGATCTCAGCCCAACCCAAAGCCAGGTAGCTTTTGTGGTGGCTCAGAGGAATTGCACTGATGAAGGGTTTTGAGTATTTAGGTCTGTGTGCACAACCTGCATGGCAGATTGGAGCATAGCACATAGCTGTCATTCTATTTATTGGTCACTTACATATACAGTGCTAATGACTACCTTTTATAAATTGTCATTTCATAAACAGGTTAAGTGCCAGTACCTTCCAGCCCTGCAGTTCTCTCACTCAAACTGTTCACCAGACTCTTGTTTGATAAAAGGTATCCACAGCCTTCCGTATTCATTCACAATCTAAATCTCAGGTTACCAAGGTAACAAGCAGGTTAATCAGCTCCACCACACTTTCCTTAATTGCGGGAGAGTACTTCATTCTCCACTTCAGTCAGCTAAGTACAATAGCCTTTTTTAGTTGGCTTTCATAGACTGTTTTTGATCCACTTGACTCTGAGACAGTTCCCCTCTCCAACTACAGTGTACCATACTGTACACTAACAACAAACGTGATTGAATTGCTGAATTACACAATGTGCTTTCCAACTGTCTTGTGCTACAATGTTCATACATAATTTATGTTGGAACTGCATTAGGTTGTGTCCTTTGCATGAGATTGGCTGTCCTGTAGCTTATAGCACCAGCCTGGTGATGGAGGTGGGGCAGAACCATTCTGCAGTAGCATGGTTTTGGGAGATTGGCCCATGACTGAAACAGAATGGGGGTGCACATGGGACTGGGGAGCCTTTCCTTGCTCTGCCTGTCTGCCTGAGGTATGTTCCCTGCCTCATTTCCCTGTCATTTCCCTGAGCAGCTCTCCATCAGTACAGGAGAAGATAATTTCTCATAGAGGTACTACTGATTTGGATTCAGATTTTGTGTGAAGTGCTCCAAGGCAATCTGTGCTACTGCCTCATTTTCCTGGGACCCCTTACCTCTAAAATTTTAAAAGAAAGAAAACACCGTGCTGTATCAAGTGCTTTTTGTGAACATTCAGAGCTTATCCTTAGTCTCCCTCACCACCAGAATCTCAAAGTTCACAATGTTTCCTAAAAGGATTTCAAGAGGACTTCTATACTTTTTGTAAACTGCTTAAGCAGGGAAGCATATAACTGTCACTGAAATGAAGCCACTTGTGCAGTACAGCATGTATTTATCGTACACAGAAATAGTATCTGGCAATTACAGGCAGAAAGTAAACTGCTTGTAACAACTTCAGAGGGATTCAAATAGGAAGAATGAATTAGAGCTTCAGTAGTAATAAAACTGATGCAACTCATGACAGAGAGTCTGGACTTTCACTTATATACATGTGGATGAATTTCCAGGTTTATGTCTGTCTTGTGAGATGGGAGCCATAATAACACAAAGCCTCCTAATGCCAGTCTGGAGAGTGAAGAAAGTAACAAAACTTTGCCCTAGTTTGTGAGTGCAAGGTTTTCAATGACCTCTTCAGACACCCCCCCTAACCACCAGTGTAACCCTAAATCCACCTAAAGCCACTCAAGTACCCCTGAATTTGAAAGTAAAAAAAAGTAAAGAAGTATTAAGAATGTTAAACCAGGACATTCTTTTAGTGTTTGTTGCTGAGAACATGAAAGGTTGATTTGTGATGAGAATAGCTGGCTTCAAATTTTCACCAGTATGGGACTTCTAAATGCCTGCTACTAGCAGTGTGTTTTTATTTATTGTGGTGTGTGCCTCTCTTTAAGTTTGGGAATCATCAAAATAGGGTAGACTCAGCCTTTGTAATACAACCCTCTAGGAACAATTTTATTCAGTCAAAGAAATACTAAGACCTTGGAGAGGAGAATTGATCTAAAAAGCATATTTTTTTTAAAGAGAAGCCCTTGCACCAACCTCCTATTGTATATTATCATTAACAATTTCTGCTAACCCAGGAAGACACACTGCTTTCTAAAGTAAAGCTAAAGCTCACTCAGCTATGTTAGAAGCAGAGTTTTGAATCCCTTAGTTCCTCAAGTCTTTAATACTGCTTGTAAATCTTGACAAATTACATTTTTGGGCTTCAAACAGTATTTTTTATGAACTTTTCTGACTGTCCCCCTGAGAAATATCTAAATGACCCAAGAACTACTTACATTTTTTGCACTGTGTAAACCAAAATTTCACAACTGCCTATAATTTGAAGTATTGTAACCTTCTGTCTTGGAAAGAAGGGAAACAACCCACAACCCCAAGCTCTCACACAATCATGTTTGTTTTTTCCTCTTGACTGCACATGACATAAAACCAGCTCTCATGTCTGGGGTCTGAAGTAACCAAGACAGAAATCTGTTATTTTTTAAATGAGAAAAGACTCAAAGTTTAAAAAAGTAGAGGCTACTCTGCAAATGAGAAAATGTATATGCTACTTTTCAGTGAGAAAGAACATATGAAATGTAAATTCTGCTGGAGAGAGGAGGAAAAGAGCAGGGATCCCCACAGTCAGAAAGCTGCACTGAATTTATGCTGATATTTCTGGCTAAGAAATTTGCAGCACCAAATGCCCTCATAATGCTCACCATTATGTGCTTATCAGTGTTGAGAAAATGTTATCTCTTTCTCTTCAGTTAATTTGCTTGAGATCCTAAACAAAGATGCACGCTGGCAACCAAGAAAGCTGTAGGGGTAATTCGAAGAGAAACAAAAAGTGGTACTGAGAGTAAGACCATTACTATGAGGACAGTTGTACTTGGTGAATTACTAGCTAAGAAACTGAGCCAAATTGATGTTCCTTCTGTTTTTTCCTCTGGTATTTCCATGATGGTCATAGAAATGCTTAGCTGCTTTTAGTCACTTAAGTACCTTTTTTTTATTCAGATACACCTAAGAGAATGCATTTCTCTTCCTTTAGAATAAAATGGTTTTGCTGCTCATTTCTTTAGCATTTTTGACTGTTAACCTTTAAATTTTTTGGGGAAAAAATGCTTGTGGTAGTAAAGCACTTCCAGTTATTTTAGAATTAAAAAGAAATCAGAAGAGAAAGTTTTTAAGAAATGCATATAGTGATTTCAGTCCAGCTACTATTCAGAAAGTAACCCAAAAAAAGTGCTCATTACAAAGCAGTTGAAAGCATTTATTCCTTGCTAATTTGGAGGTTTGTTTCTTTTCTGTATATCCACTTGAATATGTAGAAAAGATGGTTGTGTACCTCAGCAGCCTTCCTGTCCTTACAATGTTATAATTAAAAAAAAAAAAAAAAAAGGCACAAAAGGACAAGCCAAACAAGTCTGAAATTTTAATAAAATAAAAAAGATATAAAATATTATCTTGGTGATATGAACCAAAAATACAATAATGAGTATCGATGGGATGTGATATTATTCCCACTTGTAAGAAACACCTCCATAACTCATTTGTGACTAAGGCAGTTTTGAATTATGGGATTTCCAGTTCACTCGTGGGATAAATTACATACTCCTCAGATAACCATTATGTATCTGGCAATGTCTGTATCATTCACAGCTCTGGGTAACAGCAAGAGACTGTGCTTTCCTATTGCTTTAGGGAGTGTACTCTTCAAACATTTATTATACAATGGTTATTGCAGGGGATAAATAATGCATATGAGGGAAGAAAATTTACATTATAAGTTGATTAAACTGCTTAACAGTTTTTAGCCACTCTCTAAATAAGGATTTTTAACCAGATCTAATCTATGCAGTGTTTCATGTCCAAAGAACTAGCATTTAATCTCTGTTTAACTGAAATTTAGTTAGCAATGTTGACACCTCTGCATTTTAACACTGGGATTTCTTTGTGTGACACAATCCCTTTCACTCAACTTAATATCCCATCTTGGTCTCTAAGGGAAAATAATTGAGTTTAGGCTAGTTCTAAATAGCGATAAGGACAGGGAACACAGATGGGTATTTCATTGATTAACACTAACACTGGCCTAAGGCCTTGGTGTCAGGCATTAGATTAGGACATTACTAAGAGAATGACAGAGTTTTGGCACTTTATTCCTCCTCAATAACATTCTTTCACATATTAAGTTTATCCCACCCTAGGTAGCTACTTTATCATGCAGAAGGCCTTAATCCACTGATGCGACTCTATCTGCTTTCACTTTGATGCTGCCTCTGTTTACAAGAGTAATGCAGCCTGTGTAAGACAAAGTACTCGTGACAAGAACAACTGAATAAGGCTTTTAGATGCACAGAGCTCTGACCTAAAAAAAAAAAAGGAAAAAAACTTCAATAAACTTCAAAATACTCCAAAGCAAAAGAGAAGGGAAAAAAATCAACAAAAACCAGAGGCTTTTTGAAATGAAGTTATGTTGTTTGCATCATGAAGAAGCAGACATGAGTTTTCCATCAAGAAGATTCAACTTTACTGATCTTCTTGTACTGCACTTTATCTTTTCTTCACCTTTGACCTTCCTTTCAGTGTCTCCTCAAGGCATCATGAACGTAAGCCTTGTGGTGTTCTTTTAGAAGTAGGATTGCTGCTATCCCCTCTGGTGAATTTAAGCAGCTGTTGGAGTCAGTGACAAGGTTGGCTACAGATTTGGTGTACTGGCTGGGAAAGAGATTATGGGTCAGTCCCCAGTGCTGAGAGACAAAAGATTCAAGTAGTTCAGGATTTTTTGGATATCCGAAAAAGATTTCATGAAATTTGTAAAGATCTAACGGTGTATTGCAGGTTTCATGTGGCCTAAACAGCTTATAGCAAGTAAAACTCTGGGTAGCCAGTAAGTGGTGTTTTCACAGCAATGCTGTTTTGCAGAGGTGTATGAGGTCTTGTGTAATATAATTCCACAAAATTGCATTGCTGAAGACAGAAACTAGTGATTCTTAGCACTTGCAGGAACTGTGACTATTAAGTGGACTGCCAACTTTATGAAACTCAAACTAGATTATTGATGTATCTATTACAGGAAAATGTGTTGCTGGTGAAGCTTTTTCTCTCTAGTTAATAGAAGATTTAATAGACTGGCTACTGAGAGTGGCATTTTGGATTTTTTAGAAGTTAATTTAAAAAGATTCTAGCAAAGTTATCTCCTTTTTTTTCTAAGTAATGGGAAAATTTTTGAAACTCCTGAAAGACAAAAGAGTTATTGGCAGCAAGGTTTTGACCTTATTGCTTTGAATCTAAGGAAGATTTTCCTACTGCAAACACAGGCTAACTTAATTTTGTTTGGAGTGTCACAGTACCTGGATTCTGACTGAAGGTAGGAAAGGAAATTGTGTTCTTTCAAAGTTTCAGACAACTTACAAGAATTGTTATTCTGTAAGCACTGTAAGCCTGCTGTGAATGTTGGCAACAGGGAAATGTTATGTTATATTTTTATATTTGCATACCAAATAGGCCTATTAAGATTGTTTAAAATTATCCACATGACATAGGGGCTATTTTAAATTGTTCTTGTTTACACAGATTGAAAATCTGGCCTTCAGTGTTCAGACACAAACATGTGTTTTCTTTTCTTTTCACTTAAACTGCTGCAGAATAGAAGTAACTTCATGTAAGTCAGTTGAGCTGGATAAGAACCAGTGAAGAAGATCCTATCTGGTGGGTAGCATTTTTTTTGCATACATTGAGATATCACACTGGGATATTTCCCTTTTAGAAGAAAGAGTGAAAACTTATCATATGACTTTTCCAGACCTTTAATTTTATGTTTGCTCCCACCTGTTTTATGGTTTGTACACTGTATGGACAGTTTGTTGTTCAACTTTCTCCACAAAGTATATGAATTTTGCTTGAATTCCCCAGCCAGAATTCTTTCTGGAATTATCTCTTTAGAACATTATTCTTATTTTTATAACAATAGCAACTCTTAAGTGACTTGTGTTACAGAGGGTACTTCCAATTCTACTTTTCAGATCATTAACTATTTTTTGCACAACATCTTCAAAATGTAAAAGAATGTTTGTCCTCTTACTTTTTGCAGTGACAGCTTCATGTCAGTTGAGTCTCTGATACCAGTTTTTAGTGCAGTTCATTTACCCTAAATTTCTTTGTAAATGAGATGTTATTGGCAGTGCAGATGAAAAAGAAGGCTGATAGGACTAAGCTGGAGCCTGACAAAGGGTGACTAGATGCTGGAAAACTTCTTCACCTTTGCTTTATCCTGGCAGCCTTGGCCCAGTTTTCTAAAGGTCCTTTCTTGGCAGCCTCTCTAAATAAAAGAAGATGTAATGATGAATTATAGTTTGATTTTTCAGGTATAGACAGGGATTACCACACAATGCAGGATTTTGGCTCAGGTTTCCCAAGGAGAAAGGTGAGCACAAGCATCCTATGACCTGTACTCTCCACAAAAATTTGCATTGGTTTTGACAGCACTTGAAAACATAAAAGGTCCTAACAGTTCAAAGGGTGGTATTTTTAAAAAATGATAAGTTCTATTTGTTAGTTCTGAACAATGAAGTGATGTGAATGTAACTGTTTCTGCCCACCTGTAAGATTTAAAAAATGCTCTCTTTCAAGCACTTATTTTGCATCCTTTGTCTCAGTGTGGTAGATAGAAACTTCAGATTGTTTGGAGGAGAACTGGGTGCAGTTGTGAGGCTTTTGAGTTCTTTATGAGCAGCAATGAACAGGCTGGTTTCAGATTTAAGAACATGGTGTTACTTCAGATCAGGAACACGAGTTTCTCTACAGTATTTACCCTTTGGCGCAGGACATCCTGACAGCTAGGGTTTTAAATCTTCATGGGGTTTTTTGTTTGTTTGTTTGGGATTTTTTGTTTGAAAAGGAATTATGCCTGTGCAGAAACATGTAGAACATTTCCTTGACACTTCTTGTCAGTGTATGAGTTTAATGCACATCTGAGACATTGGCAGCACTATAATAAGCCACAGTGGTAGTTACCATCTGTCACGTTGCCAAACTATCTCAAGGCACATTTGTCTTTCTCAGGGAGGGGAGAATATGTCAATGCACTTGGAAATGGAAAGAAAAGCTGTGCTTTTAGCCCACCCTTACCATATAACCACATCTGGTGCTTCTGTACATATATAGAGGAGATTAGCTCCATCTACCCAATATGATGCCCAGAGAGGCAAGGCAGAAGTCCACTTCCAAGGCAGCTTCAACTGTAAAATCAAGCCACCAAAATATCACTGTTGTTTGTTGTTCATTGGATCACTGGTAGCCTTCCTACAAAGTCAAAGGTTGCAGGAGGCAAAGATGAGTTAATGGAGCCTCAGTGGGTCTGGGAATTGCAGAGGTAGGCCAAAGCCTCTGCTGGTCTTTGCCCCCTCTTGCTGCTGTGGCACTAAGCAGGGGCAGGAGCAAAGCAGGTGGGGAGCCTTGCAAACATGTGCTGCTCTTGCTCTTTCTGCCTTGGAAAGAAATTGGTTGTCTGTGTCTGGAGGACAGGGCACCAGCATGACACGGTCTGGTGGGAAAATGGACCAGGGAAAAAATATATCTGGGGGAAAAAAAACCACCTAGAAAACCTCACTGTTAATTAGATAAAATATGCCTGAGGGAGAGAAGGTGAAAGTAAGTATTAATGCTGACACACCACAATAATTTGCTGTTTTTTACATTTTAAGTATTGCACAGTTTCTCAAAATAAGGAAGAAAATTGTCTGATTGCTAGTGTCAGATCGGGTCTGTGTTGTTCAGAGGCAATTCCTCTGTCACTATTGTGATGCAATTCCCACTGCCACTGGTATCAAATACACTTTCAAGCACCTGATTTTACTGTCAAAAGTGAGATGATTCCTGAAGGGCAAAATTGCAGCTTCAGTGTTTATTGTGTTCAGATTGACCAAAAATCCAACACGTGACAATTCTTCGATAAAATTGGACCATATTAGAATGAACTTCATCTTAAATACAGACTTTTCTATCTAGTTCCAACCACCTCCTAAGATGACTGTGCATGTGAACATAATCTAGACAATAATGCAATGGCAGTTTAAATAAAACTGAAAGTCTTTAGGCCCCAACTCAGAATTAAAACTCTTAGAAATCTTGTCTAATGTGTTGTTTATGCTGCCTGCCCCCATTCTTTGAAAAATGCAGGCTAGCCAAAAGTTTTTGATCCTTCTGCTATTAACAGATGGTATATGTAGCTAAGGATAAGCTGAGACTATCACTTAGGCCGCAAGCAAAGGGGTGAGGGATGCTCCCCTGTGGGTACCCTTAAAAGGCCATAAGCTTGAGTAGCAAAAATGAAAAGGTCTAGTGCTGGTGTTAATTACGCAGAAACCACACAGAAAGTGCTCGCTGTCACAGAGTTGAGAGGTTGTTCATCCCTTCCAAAGATAAAAGGCATGGTATGAAAACATTTTGCAGAGGACAATGAAGTGAAGATTAGCATAATCTTTTGCAGTATCCTCAGTAAGCTATCCATGAGTGAGCTGCTTTTTTCTCATTCCTTTTGCTCTAATGTCTGGATTTAAGGAATGGCAATGTAAGAATAGGCTTTGTCCTTGAAGCCTGACAGTTGTGTTTTCCCGCCTTCATGTGATCATCCTTGTTGCTAGTGTACTGCTCTTCTGGTAATCAGACAATGGAAGGAAAATGAAGTGTCAGCTCATTGACAGAACCTTATCCTGGCTATGCTTTTGTCTTAATCCAGACTCACCAGTGCTCTCACACTCTTTCATATTTCCTCATTTCTTCTGAATCAAAAACGTAAAATCTCTTCTATAAATATTTGGGATGAAAGTAAAAGCAAATAACGCGGGAAAAATCCTAAAAATAGCTCCAAGGAGCCTAAAAGCAACATAATGGTATAATTCCTCTCTGCTTGGGAGGAGAGTGTCTGTGGTGGATGCCTGTTTAGCATGTTAAATTGAGCATGCTTTCATACCTACCTCAGCGAAAATGGCTCTTTAGATGCACATCCTCTGGAGCACAATGTTTAGTTTTAGCATGGAGACTTAGCCATATACATGTTTTGGTTTAACGTGACGGTCTCTGGGGCTGACACAGTGGCTAATACTCAAGTTTGTTAGCCACTTTGATCCTGAGTGCCCTGTTTTAAGTCTTGCTACTACTGGTTAAGCTAGCACTTTGTTACCGCAGGGATAACTGGAGGATTCGGAGTGTTGGGAGGCACTATCCCCAAGATCAAAATATAAAAATAGGTCTGAGGTCAGGGAACTGTACAGACCCCCAGAAGCTTTTCAGTTTTACAGCTGGAGATAGTCTCTTAAGTATATATAAATCGTCATTAGGATTCTGACAAAGAAGTGCACGATGGGATTGCTGCAGGGCAGGCTCTTTGAATCTTATTCCTGATAAAAACCACTTCTGGCTGGCTGACAGGAGACAAGGCAAGTTCAAGGGAGGCATTAAAAACATCTTAAATCTGTTGATGGCAGCAGAAGTGTTGGGATGAATAGTTTGGGATTAGGATGAAAATTTCTGAATGCAGTCAGGGCAAAGAATTTGGCTCCAGCTGGCAATTCTGTGGAAAAATATGTTTCTGAATATGGTCAGATTCAAATAATAATNCCCCCCCCCATTCTCCCCAAGGCAAACCTCTGTCTGATTGAAATATCTCTCTAGCAGAAGGGAGGCTATCTATCAAAGAGCTCCCTAGCAAAGGTACCAGTGAGGCAGCAGGAGTGGATTCCAGGGCATTGATGGGCACCTCTGCCCTCTAGGAGCAGCTGCAGTGGGATGTGGCACCAGGAACTGCCCATGGCTGCTTCTCTTTAGCAGAGCAGAGGGGCAGTGTCTTTCCACTGCCTCACATGCCCTGGGCAGCCTGGGATGATGGAGGGCAAGGCACCTTTGCCTACCTGGGGCCAAAATTTCCTTGCTGAACAAGGAAAGCATCACTACTCATCTTTGCAAATCAACAAGCAATGCAGCTTCTTCCATGGAAGGGCTGAAGGGAGGCTGAGGCAGACATGGTGTTTTTAGTATTTTTCAGGCTGTGGCTCCAACACAAAGGCTTTGGGTTGCATGTGTTTGTGTCACCATAGTAGTGGCTTCCCAGTTGACAGTGACATTCATTTCCCACATTCCTTATCCCCCAGAATAATGTGAATGTTAAGAGTTTTTGCACTAGAAGACCAGTAATGTCTAAACCCTGAACAAGTAATTACAATGTGCCTATAGACCTGCTGCTCTCAGTCAAGCAAGCCTCTGTTGGTCATTTTTATTTGGATTTTGCATTGATGTAAGAGCACTGAATCGGTTAGAGTACCACACTTGCCCCAGGTCTTCAAGTGTAAAGCTCAGTTTCCTTTGGCCCTCCTGGAAATACTTACTCTGTGAAAGTGAAGGGAGCATCCATGTCTGCCCATGGGTGCATGCACTGTATCAGTGCACTGCGGGCAGTGTGACTGCTGTAGCACACGCTGTGGTAGCCCCTTCTGCAGGCACAAGAACATTCTAGTAGGAACACTTTCCCAAATAATGCAGTAGAAATAGTGTTAATTTTCTTCCTAACTGACGCTCAGTGGAGCAATGACTGAAAGACACCTGCTTTGTTTGAAAGATTAGAGAAACAGGTAACTGAGAATACCTGCAATGGACCATCAGCTTGTACCTCCCCAGCACGGTCCAGAGCCACGTGCTTTGAAACCCCAGTAGGTTATTCCTCCTTGAGACCTTAGAGGTAACGTTTTTTCCCTATGATACATGGACAGTGCATCAATATGATTGAAATCTAGCCTGGCATTTTGCTGAGTGCAAATGAGAGTGTCTCTGTTAAAAGAACAGTTCAGTGAGAGGGTGACAAAAGGACCTAGTGGTCAGAGTTATCCTAAGTTCTGTACTAGCAGTGAGAGTGGTTATCAGTTAAAGAAAAAAATAAATTGCAGCTTTTCTATCCAACCTAGAAATCTGCCCCAACCTAATGCAAGCAGACAGGTTCAGTGCTACCTAAAATTATTTTGCCTCGCCAGTGAACTGTGGTGTTTGCCTGTTCATAAATACTGTGGACACCTTATTGTCTGCTCCACTGCCATCTGACACAGAAAATTGAATCAAATACTCACAATATCCAACTTGTTGTCAGATATCAGATATAAAAATAAGCCTGCTTCCCTTTATGTTTTAGCTATCATGTTTTGTTATGTCAGACTCTGGAAACATTTTGTGTTTGACTGTGTCTCCCTGAAAAAGAACCCATTTGAGTGAGAACACAGTTAGTGGGCAGCAGATAATTGAAAGTTTGCAAGGCATTATACCTTGCTGTCAGCACAGCTCTGGATATGTGTAATTGTTCAAAACATCAATAAGAATTGTTGCATTTAATTACATCTTATTTACAGGGGACTTGCTCCCATATTTGACTTATTGTCAAGCAATGGAACAGACTGCCCAGGGAAAGAGTTGAGTCACTACCACTGAAGGTATTTCAAAAATATGTAGGTATGGCACTTAGGGACATGGTTTAGTGGTGGACTTGACAGTGTTGTGTTCATGGTTGGACTCAAAGATCTTAAAGGTCTTTTGAAACCTAAGCAGGTTTCTATGATTCAATATTTGAAGTGTTAACTGAAGTACAAAAAACCGGAACCTATAGAAAAACAGGAACCAGCACACAAGAAAGCTCATTATAAATTTGTTAAATAGTTATTTTCTTCTTTCAGAAGCACTTCATAATAAGATATCCTTAAAGCACTAGAAGCGATAACCATTTAAGCTTCCCACAAACACATGGCAACAGGAGTCACAAATTACGAAGAGAACATAGGCGCGACAGCAAACATCTCACAGCTTTCTTGATCACTACAGAAGAAGCCAGGTGAGATTTTATTTCTTTAAAAGTTCCTTGGAAGGGTGAGGGCTTCTGTGCAGAGTTAGCACAAGGATCTGTTGTATATTTAGGACGGCAAAATTTAAAACATACACATAGGCCAGGAAGCTCAATTACACAACAGGCTTCCTATGATGACTATCATCTTAAAAAATGCAGTCCACAATGCTTTCTAATGCATGGCATTTGTACTACCACCTTTTCTTGGGAACATTATTCTTCATAAGGTACTATAGCCAAATAGCATTCAGAACCTTTCATTCCCATGGTCTGTATTCATATAGGGTATGTTCACTGCTATGAATATTCACATCAGCATTTGGATTTGTTCACACAAATGTTTGTGAGAGTGCCACCTCATTCAAATAAAACCACTCTGTGTGAAAAAAATAAAAGGACTTTAACAAGAACATTAATCTTTTGCTACTCAGCATTCAGTTTTTTCTTGGAGAGCTGTCATTCATTAGCTACAGACACAATATTGCATGACTCAAGTAAATGACTATTCCTTAAAAAGTACCCAGGGAAGCAAGCTGTTCACCAGCTCTCCATAGGCTCACTTGCAGCTCACTGAGAAAAATGATGGAATTCAATGGAATTATGGGGAATATGGAAAGCTAAATATGTGTCTAAGTGTTGTCAGGATCAGGGCTGATGCACACATCCACCACTATCAGGAGCGGTTTGTGAATTATTAATGATAAGAAAAATTGCCTAAATTAATTGGATAATTTATTTGTAATGAATAATTCGAGTAGCTCTGTTCCTGAATGTCTTTCTGCCCTTGAATAAAGCAGTTTGGAGGTGCTGCCTGCCTCTTGTTTCGAATGTAGTTAAAGCTTCAATTAGGCTTGCCTACATTGAAACTTGACATACCAGTTTCTTTCACGTATTTGCACAGACAGAGAAGCAAGTCTGTGTTTGGGTTGTATTTTTTCAGGGTTTGAAGTCTTGTTCAAAGATCTTGAAAAATTGAATGACTGAGGACATAGACTGGAATTCTGCCCTTCAGTTTATGTGCAAAATCAAAAACATGCAAAGTTTGGTAGTATCTGAGTTTCATCTGATAAGGCATACATTAAAGTATAAAAAGAAAGCCCAGAAATAGGAGACTTGTCAGTTTGAATGTTAGTTAAATAAGTACATAAGATAAACAGTTCAGTGAGGGTTATGTAGCTGAATTTTCAATCAGGATGCACAAAAGGCTGTTGCAACAGCATCTTCCATTACCAAAAACATGTAGAATTTGTTGCACAAAGTAGCAGACATAGTTTACAAAGGAAAATGTACCAGTTTTAACAAATCTTGCTTTTCAAGCGAAATATTATTAAGAGACTCAGAGAACCAAAAATCCCCTTATTCATGAGCTCTTTTAAAAATCCAATATACAGCATGTTTGACTGTTCATTTGTCACTTAATTAGCACTGAAAAGTCTTTCTTTCAAAACTGTTTATTTCATACCCACAAACAGGTACTGCATGCTACTAAACTTAGTTAAATGCATCCCTTTTTTGGGTTTTAATCTTAAAATAAATTACTGTTGCCATTCTGTTGAATGTAATTGGATGAATAGCTGCAAGTTTGTGATACTACAACTTAATTTCCACATGGTACAATACACTGTTAAACTATTTTGCTTCATTATAGTATTAAATTTGAAATAATTTGCCCAGAAACTCAAGGCAAACTAAGGTTTTTAAAAAAAGGAAAGAAACAGTTGATGTTTAGGTGGACCAAAGCTCTCACTGCCTGTATCTCTGCTGAAGAGAGCTGCTTCCACTGCTGGTAGAAGGTGTATCACGGACACAGGAGACAGGCAATAGGGCAGGAGCCAAATGCAGTAGCTTCTGGTGCCACTGTCTGAGGACAAACCAGTGACTGCCTGGAGGAATTACTCTGGAGAGTGAGACAGGATAAAAGTGGAGTTCTGACCTAGTCAGGGAATAGGTTTAAAAGGTATCTGGGAGGGAAGAGTTGGCTATGGGCAAGAGAGAAGCAGAAAAGAAAGAACAGCTTTTACTGTAACTTGGAGTGAGAGAGTGTGTGTGTGTGTGTGTGTGTGTGTGTGTGTGTATACACATGTGTATATACATGGCAGGGAATTTGAACATTCTGGAGTTTGTAAGGTGCAGCACTGCAAGGCATGGACATTTTGTGCTTTCCTTGCACAATCTTCACTTTTGTTTGAGTGTGACATTGGAAGGAGCTGGCAAACCAGGACCAGAGAGCGTGGTCTCCACATGCAGTTTGAGAGCCCTGTGCAAATCCTGGGTTAGCCAGCTGCTAAAGCTCTGTTTCTTTCTATGATGACATGGACAAGCTGCTTTGCTCACTATATTGTCACACAAGCTATGAAAAGGGAGGACATGCCATACTGCTTTCTCTTCCAAAAGATGGCATGTTTTACAAAACAGTGACCAGGAGCAACAGTGAACACAGGAGACGTGGAGCTCTGAAAGGTCACAGCTCAGAGGTGGGTGGAGATGCACCTCCATGGAGATCATCAGTGAAGAACACTCTGTGGTTACAGCCCTATTCTGTGGAACACTAAGGACTCTTTTAAATGTGGTGCATAATCTTACCTACAAACAAATTGTCACAAATTAAAGTTTCCTTTTAAGGTTTTTAGGGTCTTTCACAGGACTCAGGTTTTGGTCATGAGAGAAGAGTGTCCTTTCATATCTATAGATACCATATATGAAATTTAAGCACTACTGTTTATTGTGTTTTTTCACATGTGTAATTTATCTGGATCCTTCAGGTATACTTTTTTTTTACATTTGTCCTTTGGTGTTAATGTATTTTTTGTAGAATATGTGTAAATAGATATGAGCAAACTGTGTAAAAGTTATTCAGCTACCCAGTGAACCATGTAATCTGTTGATTCATAGAGACAACAGATAATAGAGTGAGATATTTGCTTTACACTGTCTGTATAGTATCTAGGCACAGAGTCAATTTGTGTCCTGTCGGGGCATGTTGTACCACACTATATTATCACTTTGAGGATAGGCAATTTGGGTAATGAATATGTGAGCTGGTGGGGGTGGAGAAGGATCTCTGATATTATCTATGAAGTGGAAATGTTGAACCAAGGTTTTGGCTTCATCCTGATTCATACAAAGCACAAACATCACAGACAAGCTCTTCTGCTATCTTGGAAATAGTACTGTTAATTAGCTCCTACCTTCACCTCTATCATATCATAAAAATGAAAACAATGCACTAAACACTGACATTTTCTTTGTACGGCAGGTATGAGTAAAAATACCATTCCTGTGGGAAAACACAAAAATTAAATGGAAGTAAATGAGCATTTTGAGAGCAGTTGAAAGAAAATAGTTACTATTTGTTATGCTTGATCCAAGGATCAGTTTGACCAGGTTGTGGTTATGCTCAGCTACTGCAACAGCCCGTCACTGTACCTCTGTTCCAACCACTCTCAACAGCCCTGGGGTTGACAGCTGTGCAAATGAGCAGGAGGTACAGAGTAATGACAAATAGGCCACCTCTGTCCACCCCCCAGAATATGCTTCACACCATCATATTTTTGTTTTGTTGTTAATCCTTCTCTTAACAGATGACCTTGCAAGCTGTTGACATTTGCATGACTTTTCCAGGAAAGTATCCCCAGATTCCTGACTGGTATTTACAAAAGAGAATTTGTGAAAGAGAGATGTTCCAGGGTTGAACTTCTTCCTCTGTTCCAAACATCTTCCCTGATATGTTGACAGTATGTTGTGCAATGCAGGAAAATGTGGACCTAGGTTCTATGTCAAGTGGCAGAATGGGTTTAACTATTACTCCAGCCTCTGCCCTGAATAATTTGCCTTTTTAGTATAGAAATGCAGGTTAACAGACTTAGACTGCTTCTCTCTGGTACCAGTCCAACTGAGCTTGGTTGAACATTGTTCCAGTATTGCTATGCAGGCACGGTAACAGATGAGTCTCACAGTCAAATATACAGGTGATCCAAATAAACCCACTAAACTCTATCCTATGTAATGGGAGTACCTAGAATCTGTCAAGCTGAAATTAGCTCCATCCACTTAGCTCTTCCCCTTTTTCTGATCCTGCCATCATCACCTGGAGTCATTGCTGAGATTTGAGGCCTGCAGAGGGGAGTGGGAATGAGCTATCCACCCACACTGTGGGTGACTGTCACATCAAGGAAATCTCCATGTATCAGATATGAAGCCAAACAGCAAAGGTTTGAAAATGGAAAAGCTGGGTGAAACATGAAAATCTTTTTTCTTCCCTCACTAATGGTTGGTGATTTGTCCACAAGCAATCATTTCACTCACATCTCACTCAGACCTCCTGATAGGGTCTGCTTCTGACATCTTGGTTGGCTTCAGCTTGACAAATTGGTCTAGACTTAAAAACAAGTTTTACTTGAGTAAAGAAAGACTGCAGGTAGTCCCAGAATCTCTCTTCCCTTCATCCCCACACCTTCTACCACATGCACCCAGGCTACTTTAACACCTTACTTGTCAGATAAGTCTGGCCAGCCTGCCCCTGTGTCCCAGCCAGAGAGCTGCCCTTCTGAGGGTAGCTGGGCTGACCCAAGCAAGCACTCCTCTCCTTCTACATGTCTGCCAAGTGCCACAGCCACCTGGGCCGTGATGGGCAGTCACAGAAAAAGGAAGCCATCTGGTAGAAGCAATGCTTAGTCATTATTCCTGCAGAGGTACACAAGTGGGATATTTTTTCCTCAAAGTAATGATATTTATTTTGTGTGCTGAGAAGTCCTGGTGAAGGAAAAGGTCAGGATTTTGATATGCATTGTACAAACACAACAAAAAACCAGGCTGTATCTGGGTAGGGGCCAGTTAGTGTTTGTGACCCTCAGTAGGAGTTTTTCCCAATACATCTCTCAGCCATGGGTGCCGGGTGAGTTCAGCTTCTTTTATGCCTTAGAGCAGAATAGACCTTGGAACACAGCATGCAAGAAGGCAGCTTTTGATTGCATTAGAAATATTAACTCTCAATTTTTAGCTGCTTATAAAGCCCGTTTCTTCAGCAATACCTCATGCTGTTAGTTATTGCTAAAATATCTCTGGGAATGGCTTGGAGATATGTTTGTTCTCAGATCCTTGTAATCTATTGCAAATTGATAATATACCTCCAGCTCCAAGCATGATGGGGCAACTTCTCATTCATCAGCCACACAGCTTAAATGCAAGGGTCAGGGTGAGCTTTTAATGGAACTGGATCACCTCCCTGATGGCAACCAGTCTTTTGGTAACAACTCAACTGTTGTTACCCATCTCCAACAATCTCAGCATCTGCAGTGGATATTTTGGGCCCGGTTGGAGTAGTTCTGTCAAGGCTTTAATTTAGGCCAGGAAACAACCCCTGAGTTGTCCTCAGTTCTGCTTGGGTTGGGGCCAACATGTTCAAGCATTGTTCATGGAATAAATAAAATGGACTAGAGAAAATGTAATACTCTTACTTAGGTTCATCCGTCTTTCTTGAAAGCAAAAGATGAAGGAGATGAAGGACTGTGTGTCTCATTTTTAATTGCACAAATGTTATTGGGGTGACTGCCCTGACTATGAAGGATCTTCTTCTGATGGGGATTGGAACAGAACCCACTATGCTCTCAGTTTCCTGTCTGGGAAGTTGTTGGTGCTTTATTTGGCTTAGCTATTCCAGAAAAGCCTAACAGAATGGTGAATTCCCTTGCCATCCCCGTACACAGATCTCGTGTGTATGGTATACACAAGAACACTCCAAAAGAGAAGGTAGAAAATGTCATGTGTACTGTGTACTATAAAAATTTCAGTTTATCTTGCATGTATTTTTAATGGCAGCCACTTTCCAGCTTCCTTTTGTTCGATACAAACAGCAGACTTCTTCTTGAAGTAAACAGTGTTTTAGTTTTCTGGTTTTTCCCTTTTATTTCATTTTAGTTTAGTTTAGTTTAGAGCTTCTGCCTGAGCAGCCAGGGAATATATATAATAGGGTATGAATACATTCTTATAAGTATTAGAACAAGTATGGAAACACAGAGCCCTTAGTGACCTTGCTAGTCCTCTGCTGATCACTTGTGTTTGTTGTTGTAGGAAGGCAAACATAAGTATAGAAGTGTTATTGAACAGAAAACCCTTCAAAAATTTCACCAGTCTTTTGTATTCAAGTCGCAGAGCAATAGGGGGCCGCCCTGCTCAGAAAGCATACTTATGTGAGTATTAAGAACTGGCTGAGATAAGAAGTAAAGCTTAAGAGACCTTCATCATTAGCTGCTAGTGGTGGAGATTAGTGATCCTACTACAGGATTACAGATGGAAAGAGTGCTAGTGTTGGTTAATTGTTCATTAATGCTTGTAAAATAAGACAGCGCTAGTAAAACTTACTATTGTCTGCTCTCTCAAAGTAAAGCAAAATTGGATCTGCTTGTCAATAGCTGCATTGATGTTAACAGGAACATATTTAACAGATCATTTTACAGTGTAAACTACTATCCAGCTCTTTCAACATTTAGTTAGATGCTATTATCTTAATAAGAAATAATTTATATTTTAAATAATCTGTTCTCTATGCATGCACATTTTATCCTTTCAATTAGCAATGCTTTCACCAGGGTGCTTTTAATATTTCAGAGTTTGCATATGAATTTCAGGTGGAACATCACCTCCCTCTAGCCTCATGGATTTATTTCATTTACAATATCTTTAGAATTGCCACACTTTCCCACCAGGGCTTTTCTGTACCTTTAGGGAATGGCAGCCACAGTCCAGGTAGCAGAATCCCTCTCTCAGGTGCAACCCAGGATTATGCAAACTTCTACCAGCAAAAACCTGTGAGCAGGATGTGCATCAAGGAGGATGAACCATGGCTTTGACTCTGTGTCTCCACATGTAGCAGGGCTGTGTTTGCTGCTCAGGGCTTACCCTTGTCCTCTGTCTTGCTGGGATGCTTAGTCCATCTGTAAACTACAGCTCCCCAGGCTTGTAGCTGAGCTGAAGGGGTGCTGTGGTGGCTGTGTCTCAGTGCCTGTTCTGCTGCCAGCCAGTGCTGGGCCCTGACACTTCCAGCAGGGAAGGAGTGCAGGCAGCCCCTGTGCCCCAGTGAGGGACCAGCTCCTCCTGCTCCTCCCACGCTGCCCCAAGCACTGCTCCCTGCAGAAGCTGTCGCTGCCTGTCCAGCACAGGCACCTGTGGGACACACTGATCTGCTGGACTGGCTGGAGTGGGACTGCTGCTCCTGGGAACCAGGACATTTTCCTCCCACAGCCAAGCAGTTTCTGCAAATTGCACTGTGACAAAAAAATGGTCTTTTGACAAGGATGTGCTTGAAAAGAAATTGAGACCCTCCCTTTCTATTAATACAAAATAAACTTCAAATGAAATACTAATCCCGGAAACAGAAAAAAAGAATGCTTTCAATTAGATGTATGTGAAGCATTAGTCTTTTCACACACACACACAAAAATTTCACAGCAAGAAATCTCAGTTGTTCAGGAAATAAAAGTAAATGTTTTGAAGGCAGAAGAAAATTTTGCACCTTACAGGTTATTTCCCTGTAGTTGCTTGAGCATGAAAATAGAAGTCTCTGCATCTTCACAGGAGACACACCTGGAAGACTTCATCACACCCTAACCAGATTTTCCCTGTATCTTTAGTTGAAGATAATGGTTAAAACCATTGGTGAAGATTATTTGCTCTGCCCTGATCTTGGCTACTTTATTGGTCCCTTGGCAGCAGTCAGAGGAGCCTGAAGGGTGGTTTCAGCCTGAGCCAGATGCCACTGGCCCTGAGGGACTGATGCAGCATCCAGACACTGACAGGGCGCTGAGAAGTCCTGGCTGGGTCCCTTGCAGGCAGCAGGAGAGGTGCTTGGCAGTGTGAAAAGCTGCCATGCTCTGATAACTGGTCTGAGAGAGGCTGCATGTGTGGCAGAACAAATGCAAACACTTCTGCTGAGTGCCACTAACTTATCTGCCCCATAATGTCATCAGCTGATGTCAGAGAGCACAAACCCCGTCATATCGGGGCTCTGGTGGAGGGGTCGCTCATGGCGTGCAGCCTTGCCTGTCAGGGCCAACAAGCAGGGGCTGAACTCCAGACCTGGGTCTTGCCCGTGGAGAAATTTGAATGCAACAATGTCTCTGTTGGTGGATAAGCAGCGATACCTCTGCTCCTCAAAAGTGTTAACCACAGGTCATTAGTCTTAAAGATACAAACTTGATAACCCTTTTTATGTGGCATGGAATGAGATGTGCATAAATAATTGCATGCTGAGACCTGCCACTGAGAGACATAAGATGTTAGTTTAAGACAAAGAAAATCAAAACTGGAACGAAATATTTGGGAAGATGAGAAAGATACAAGTCACAACCTAAGTTTGCAACACAAACGCAAGCCCAATCTTTCTGTAATGACTGTGTTCATAGGTGTAACACATAATAGCTAACTTGTCTGTGCAGAGAGTTTACTCCAGCACAGAAAACCACCCTGCTCGTAGTTTAGTACCTAAAGAGAAGGTAATTGTAACTAGTGTTGAGCTTTCCTTAACTGTTCATTGAGGTTTCCTGTACTACAGTTTAGGGGTGCTTCTTCAATCACTGCAGCTGTAAATTAACTTCATAGCAAACTGCCTTAGAGCAGATTTGGGCAGAACCTCTGGGTCTGCCCGTAACTTCAGTTCAGACCATTCAGCAGTAGCATGACAGGCAAAGAAAGATAAAGAAACCGTTACTGTGGCTTTGTTACATTGATGGAAAGCTATGGATTTGGAGAACATCCCTCCTGTGATATTAAGGGATGGGTGAATAGAATACACCACTGCATGGTAGTGGTGGCTTAAAATCAAAGCATAAGCAGCTGGACAAATGTACATTGTAGCCAGATTATCTAAGAAAAGCACAGTGCTACATGAACATGTCCAACTTGGGAACGTGGCAAGGTTCAAATTCACTTGAATTTGAAGTGTACATTAAAATGTCATTATATGCAAGCACTGGGTCTACAGCCCTTATATGGAAGCACTAGGATTGCAAATGATTAGAAGGGGAAAAAAAATTAATTCCTAGTAGATATTTTCCAAACAGCTGCAGCTGACATATAAAATAGGTGTTAGAGTAACTGTGTGATGCTGGTAGAGACCTTCAGGAAGAAACTCTTTGTCTGTACCAAAAATAAGTGAACAATGAAGCCCCTCTGTGGCTAGATGAGAGAAAGCGTCTGAAGAGGGGTCTTGCCATTCATTCTACCTCATTACAGGTATCTGACTGATAGCAAAGCTGCATCTCAGTGCAGCAGCTCATTAGTAAGAGAAGACTCTGACATTAGTTCAGATGTTGATCGATGGGACTGGTAGTGTGAAGTCTGGATTTTGTTGTCAGATGGAGCTTTATCATCTGCATTGCAGCTTAGTGGTTTATAGTGGAGAATCAGTACAGGAAGGATGTGTTAAACTGTTTGGGGGTTTAATACTTACCCAGCCATTTTCTTATGTTGTTATTCCTTTACCTACTATATCATAACAGGCCAGGTGAAAAGATCATGAAAAGGCAAAGCAGACTTTCAGAGCTGCCTCCTAGAGCCCAGGGCCTGCTCAACGCCCCATGTTGTGTGACATGAGAGAGACAGAAAGTTAGATCATGGCACTGCCTGAAGTGTCAAAAATGTGCCCATGTGCCCGTGCAGCCTGTGTCAGCCCAGCTCTCTGGTCGGACTAATATTGCTGTTATTATCCACTCTTTTGACCTAATGCCTCATGACAGAAGGGAAAAGTCTCGTGTATCTGCATTCTATTGGAGCATTAACAGCAATTTGCAATAGTTTAGCATTAAAAGCCTATCAAGCATGATGTGGCCTTCCAGAGGGCTTTGTCCTTAGTGTGCTCTGGATCGCCCTGCCCGCGAGCAGCTCTGCTCCCCCTGCTCACAGTGCTCTCAGTGGCTGCTCTGGGGGAATGTGCCATCTGACTTCAGTGTTTTCTTTGGCAAGATCTTTTTCCAGCTCGCCCGTTCTAAACAGTTGATGGTTTCCTGCAACCCTTCGGACCTACACTTCAGTTTCTTGTACGCTACAATCGAGCTCCCTCTTCTTCACTTGTTACGAGCCAGCACATGATGGCTGAGCCCCCAGCATGCCTTGAGGTACATCAAGAGCAATTGAGAAGTACAGACAGCAGATCTACTTCAGCAAATTAGCAGCAAAAGCAGACTCTGTTGAGGAAGTTCTTTTGAATGCCATAATTTTAACTGTTCACTATGGATTAGTTCTTAAATGGCATTTATATTTAAGTCACTTCATTATATTACTTCAGCCATGCGAAGGTGTACTACAAATTTACCAACTTGGGCACAAAATCTATTCACCCATCCTTTTCCAAGGTGATGATAATGGACCTCCTCCCTTTTCCTCCTTCTTCCCTTAAATTTTTATATTTTGCTTGCCCATCAAAACAAATCACTCATGTTGGGTAAATAAAATTTGCAAGGTTGCAGTAGGCAGAATGACATAGTTGTTGGTTTGGGGTTTTTTTACATTTTCTTGCCATTGTTCTCTGTGGAAGATTTTATGCTCCTTACCTAATTTTTGCATGGTAACCATCTTACTGAATTTTGACACATGTCACTTTGTCACAACCCTGTCAGTGCAACACCATTTTTCTTCTATGGACAATACTTTTGACATTATTTTCTGATTATTTTTTTAAATGAAACAAAAAAAGGTAAACAAAAGGTATGCTTTAGATAATTTTTTTATTTTTGTGCTCCTAGTTTCAAAGTTCTTCCTCAGGTTTTTGCACTCTGGAAATTTTAACCAAATAAAGCTGTTCCAAATGACATTTCACGGTGGTGTTTGTACACAGACCAGCATGTTGGTGCTGGGCACTGATGGGTGCCTGGGTTGAAAGAACCAAACTCTGCCTGAGAGAAAAGACTGATGACAGCTGGACAGGATACGTCCTGCTCCTGGCCTCCTCAGGCCTTAGGTACCTCAGGATCAAAAAAACCATTGCCCACTCGTGCTGCAGCATGCTAGGGGCTCTGGATGTGCTCTCTTTCACTGACATCTTTCAAAAGGAGCAGCATGAAACATTAGTTACTGCCAACATTTCTGAGTGTCCTGTGAGTCACCCACCCCACAGCTTTTCCTGCAGGAGGAATTTTTCTCCCCTTTGAGAAGCAGCTCACCACAATAGACCTTATTTCAACATTTGCCCCAAAGCAAGGACTCAGTTGTGCATTTTGCAAATGTGTTGTTTTGGGCACCTTACCTGTTTCTTTTCTATTCAAAAATCAATATGACACTTGCAAAGCAGCACTTTTCCCCACCTCCTTGCCACCTGTGTTGTCAGAGATGCTGAAAATCAAAAATAAAGTAATCAGTTATTTTAAGCCAAAGCTTAAAAGGGTATTAATTCAATGGGATAAACTGCAGTTAAGTAACTTTTATCAAGCAAGCTGGGTTAGATGGTTAAAAGAAAGAAAAAAACCCTCTAGAAAACATACAGTAGGTAGCAGTTTATGTGTCAAGAAAACTGAGAGAAATTTTGACACTCTGATGTCTAGCAGATAGCACTTAAATCATTTTTCTCCAAACTTCAGTCATAAAACTTCAAAGAGTTTTAGCCATAATACAAATTTTTAGACTAAGAAGCGGTGTTTGAAGTTATTTTATAGGATTTTGCTGTAAGGGCTCCAATTGATTTGTAGTAAGATAAAAGAAGAAAACTTTATTTTCGAAGCTTTGTCGGAAAAAGCTTAGCTTCCATTGGCCATTTTGCCAATATGCCTTGAGGGGATGATGATGTCGACACGGATATTATATGCCTATACGAACTGAACTGAGTTTACACCTCCTGCTGTTTGTGTTATGGTTAAAATCTGTCACAAACCTGGCAGTGATTTATTAAATGTTTAATGAAGTAAGACAAAAACTTCAAGAACTACAAACAGAAAAGTAGAACATCACATTAAAGTATAATAATATAGGTTACACTTCTGATTTTTTCATATTTCTTTTGCTAAAAATGTGAAAAACACAATTAGAAATCAAGGCAGTATCAAAAGATTATGGGGTGTCACAGATCAGTCTACCAAAGGTTGTGCTTCGCTTGTTCACTTTTTTCTTTCTAAGCAGAGGAATGAAAAAAAAGAATATGAAATAACAGTATGCTCACAAAAAAACCCCCAACAAACCAACACAAAGCAAAACTCAAGCTGGCATTACAGAGTATCAAGTCTCAGCCACAGAAAATTTTTCCTGTTTTCAGAAAAGCAATAAAAAATTTGACTCAGTACTATTTCACTATTGCTTTATGTCCCTGTTAGAAGAATATTCTGCTCCACACCACACATTTTAACAATGTTTTTTCTAATAAAAAATTTTTAATTTTAACTAATGAACTTAATTGAAATCATTATTTAGGTAAAAAAGTAATTGTTGAATGCAGGAATTTTTGTTTTCCAATAGCTTTCAGAAATTTTCATTACTCCTGATACAGCTTTATGTCTTCCACATTACAATAGAAGACAATATTTGTATAAGCCTCCCATCCGTCAGTGTGTGTGACTGTTAAAGCCTGGTAAGTGTACTCCTGCACTTTTTGGCAGAGGTTATTTACATATCTTTGTATAACAGAGACTAAATCTATACTTTAGGTTTAGTTATTTTTCATTGTAAAATGTAATTCCTGTTATTTGACTTGTCTGATTATTTATGTACATCCTGAACTAAAAATTCATTAAACACAGCAGGAGGGGGTTTAGGAGTACAAATTCTGTTTATTCTGTTACTTAACTCAAAGGGCATCAGCCATCAATGCATCCATACCAACATGGTAATTCACTGAGAGATTTACAGTGAGCCTTGTAGGGTGGATACACCTCAGGAGCCCCTCTAACCCAGAGGGTTAGGGTTGCTCCATAGGCTTCCTCCTCCTGCTTCTCCCTGTTCCTCAGCGACATTTTCAAATCCAGGATTTTCTGTGTCTGGGCAAGCCAGCAGAGCAGCAGAAAGCAGAACTCTTTCCAAGCCCACCTTGTGGTCTGCTTTCCAGAAGGGTTTGTCCTGGTCAGTTCCAGTTTCAGACTTTCAGAGGTGCGGGGTACCAGTGTGACCCCCGGCCAGCTGGCCCTGACAAAGCCAGGCAGCCAGCTCCGAGTCACTTGCTTTACATTTCTGTGCACCACAGAGGGGAACATTAATTTGTTAAATACAGAAGGTTTTCGCACAGTGTAGATAAGCACAACAGCCAATGCCATTGACAGACCCCTCCTATCATGAATGACTCGACCTTTTTCCCCTTCTCAACCTTGGCAGCAGCCCAGGGTTCAGCTCTGTTTGCAGAAGTTTGAGCTCTGCCACTGTACTGAAGGTCCCAGGCTTCAAAAAGCATTTTTGGTCTCCTTCGGTATATTGGTAAACCAAATTAATAGAAACAAACCCAGAAATTTCCCCAATAATAATAACAACAATAACAACAATAACAACAATAATTATACCCGCCCCCCCCAGTAAATCTCAATTGGCAATCTTTAATTCTTCTACTGCTGCTGCTTATTCCCTGCTTGCTGGGTGAAGGGCTGGGTGGCATTTTGCCTACAAGTGCTCAGCAGCCTGAGGGTGGTCACAGAGGAGAACCATGTTTTGAGACACTTATCAGGTAAATTTAGATGTGGGGAAAAAAAGGTTATAGTTGCTCATTTTTGCCCTCACTACTGGATGTCACTGCCTATGGCTAGGGCAGAAATATTCAAGGTTGCCATAATGTAGCACCAAAAGAGAGGTGAATGACATTGGAGATACCCTTAATCCCTTGCCTTATATAAACTAATCTGCTGGGATTTTTAAACAGGTTTATTCTTTCAGCTAGTTTTTAATCAAGTGAGTCTCATATTCGCTGTAATTTATAAATGATCACAAAATAACTCTTACTTCCTTTTTTTTTTTTTTTTTGCTTAAAGAGCAAGACATAAATACTAGCTGCGTATTTTTTGCTATCAAGTCTAATTTTTTTCAGCCAGCTATGTATTGTCAGAGATTTTCCAGCACATAAAACAGGTCCATATCAACTGGCTCAAGGTGACTATTCTTTCTATTCTTTTTTTTTTCCCACGTGTGTTTGTGTAGTATTAACTTGCTCATTTCTCCAGTTCCAAACCCATATTTCTGGCAAGCAAGCTACACCTGTCTCTCTGGGACTCTACTTAAGGGGCCCTGGAAAGAAGTGCAGTGTTTCAGACTTTATTTTCATAATTTAAATGCATTTTGAAAAATATTGATAAATGCTTCCTTTGCTTCCCCTGGTCTAAACATTTAAAAAAGTATATATGTTTGTCAAAGCTAAGGAACATCATCTATGAATGAGGATTTTTTCCCCTCATGTGTAGCAGGGATTTGTAGAAGGTACTGCCAATTTCGTGTTTCTGAGCTTTTGGGTTGTCCATTCTGTAACCCTGGACACCTCCAAACTACAACAGAAAATAAAAACTCTTCGTCTTCAGGCTCCTGGAAATCAACATGCAGAGTCTTCTGTTCCTCTTGTAAAAGAAAAATGGGACACCTGCTTCTATTAAAAAAAAAAAAAAAAAAAAAAAAAAAAAAAAAAAAAAAAAAATTAAAGGACAAACTTGACCCCAGGGCAGGCAGTTCTGTGTGCTGAGAGGCGGTGGAAATCTTAACCCCAGCCTGGTCTGATAGCAGGAGTGCTGCGTATATGGCCGTGCCTTAAAATATGGGCCGGAAATTAGGCTGAGCAGGCTCCTTGTAGTTGTTATTTTGCAAAATGAAGGGTGGGTTGTGCTCCCAGCAGAGCACGAGTGATGCTCTCTCCCGCCGCTCCCAGCCCTGGTTCCCCCGTCAGCCCCTCCCGGCCAGGCTGGCGGTGCAAGCGCAGCGCTCCCTCCCTGCGGCTGATCCACGGGACATCTAGTGGTGACTCCCAAACAGCACCGGGACCCGGCTCCCCCGGCACACGCGGGGTCCCCGGGACGCGCAGGATGGCCCCGGGATGTGGCACGGCTCGGTGACCGCTCCGGGAACGGGGATCAAACCTCAGCATCTGTCGGGCTCCACTCCTCGGCACTGCTCTCCTGCTCCTCACACCTAAGTGGGGTGGGAGTTTGGATGCACAGGTGAGCTACCAAAAATGCAAACAGGCGTCTCTTCTGTCCAGGCACTGAAACAGCCTCCAAAATTACTGGGGATGAAGGCATGCGACACGTTGTTGGGGTTCTCTTAAGGTCATATAATAACATCAAAAGTAACACCAGGAACACTTGCAAGAACACTAAAAATATATGAGATATTAGAAAAAAAAAAATCATTGGGATTTGGACTTTAACCTGAGCATTTTCTGTAGGAGGATTTGTTTGGAGAGCAGTTTATTTTACTGGGTTCTTTATGGAAAGCAAGTTCCACCACTAATGTACATGGGGAGTCACAGACATTTTGATAGCATCCTATCTGGCCTATTAATGACCTCAGTCCTGTTTTTATAGTCTATACTTCAGGTATTCATTTTTAAAGAGCATAAAATTATAATGGGACAGGAAATATCACAGCTTTTCTATCCGTGTAACCCTCTGGAAATCTCAAATAGGAGTGTACGTACTTAATCCATTCTGCAAGGGGTCCTCCACTGCTCTAGCCTACATTTCTTGTGCATTTCCAGCTCCTAGACATTCTGAGGTTTAGATGTGCAACATGTTAAGTCCCAGCCTATCTTCATAAAAAACCAGCAAACTTATCCCTTGGCACTCAGCTTTCCTCAAAATTCAGTTCCCAAAAAGAGCTCCCACTTATGGATTTCCAAAATCTGCAGTATCTCATTTCTCCCCTGGGTTTTTGTATAACCATAGTCAGGAGAGCCCTGTTGGTCAGGGCAAGGTGCCAGTAATGCCAAGGTCACAGGCTTGATACTCGTATGGGCCATTCACAAGGGTTGGACTTCATGATCCTTCTGGGTTCCTTCCAGCCCAGATTATTCTGTGATTCTGTGTCCATTAGCAGGTTAATGAGATAGCAACGATTAAAATTCCAAAGGTTGTAATAGATTTGTTTCAGCATGAAGTGTAGCTGAGTGTTAAAATCTCATCTCTCTGTGCCAGGATATCCCAGTGCACCTTGCTAATTATTGCTAAGAGAGCTGGCCTGTGTCTCCTGATTAACAAACAGACAATTCCTCCAACAGAACAGCTTTCCTCTGGGAGTTGTTCGGGCACGTTGGCCACATGCAGCCCCCAAAAGTGAGCTCAGCAGAGGCAGACTCAGAGGTAGAGCTGGCTGGGCTGTGGGATCCCAGAATTGACTTCTTTGAAATGGATGCTGATTTGAGAAGAGACACATTCCATGTCTTTTAAATGAAAAGATTCAGAGTACTTTTTCCTTCTGGAAAACTGTAGGATGTTTGCTGCCATAAGGGGTATAGCTACATTATTTTTCTTTGTAAGAGATTCTTATAGGAATCATCCTTTTGGCCTTGTAAATAGTTACACCTCCATGTGGTATTATGCCACAACCAGAAGAGGGAACTACTGAAGGGTGTTACTGACAAAAAGGAGAGGACGGGCTTGGAAAAGACACAATGTGGCTTCCCAGGCACTAACATTGTGCAGAGGCTGTCATCTGCAGGATTTGCTTGTGAACCTCCCTCTGTTAGCTCCCTGGCTGTCATTGCACCCTGCTCTGCAGAGCACTCACTCCTGCATAGGTACCTGCACCTCCTGTGCTGGCATCACTCTCGAGGACCTTCACTGCTGTCTCTGGGCTGAAGGGCTTCATAGCACTCCTTGCCTGAGCCACAGGTAAAAAAGTACACTCATTTTCCCCACATCACTCCTGGCAAACTGCTTGCACCCAGAAAGATTTGGTCTGGCACAGAAAAACACGATTTTTAGCATCCTCTACAAAAAAGATTTGCCCTGTGCCAAATGTGCATACTGTAAATTACTGTTATACTGTGAATATAAATACTTACATTCACATCCTTCCTTCCACCCCTGCTGGAAAAGCCTTCCATGAGCTAAGGGAGGACTGGCAAAGGTAGAACCAGCTCCAAAACTATGCAAAAATGCTTTGTGACCTCCAGGTGGTAGGAGCCAGCACATGCCTACTCAGGCACATGGTGGACCACAGCACTGCCCCACCTCTGGCAAGGCACATACAGCCAGCCCAAAATGTGTAAGGACAACTCCATTAGTTTCATTAAACTTCAGTTAATGCAGTAACACTTTAGGGTTCATTCCTCTGCAGTTACAGATATTGATAACAAATTCTGAAACCTCAAATGCTTTCACGGTGCATAACTGTCTATTTCCAGCCAGATGTTACAATCCTGGTAACAATGTCAGACCCACAGGCAGAAAGCATTGACTGATGATTTAAGTCAATATACATGACATTAATGAAGGTATTGTGTAGATTTTCTATGGGAAGCAGTGAGTTCTTCACAATTTTTAGGGTTCTGGTTGATCTTATGTTTTTCCTGAATTCAGTGGCGTCCGTTTGAAATGTCATAACTTGTAACAAACTTATTCTACAGTGCCTCGAAAACTTACACAAGATGCATGTTTCTATGAGGAGTATTTTGTCTCTCCTTTAGGCTTTTATCTGGCTAAATCTGCCCGATATATTAATTAAATATAAACTTCAAAGCTGATCTTGCAGTGTTCATTGATCGACAATAGCTGATGCTCAAGTATCCTCTCTTAAATGCATTGTTCTTGTTCCTTTGTAGCACAATACACAACCAAAAGGGATTCATAACTAATCTTCTTAATATTATCTCTAATGCATTTGTGTTTAATTAATTTATCTATGTATCATTTGCCTGTTTTAAACAATTCATGTTTAAAATCATGACTTGTGTACAACTTTCCTCCCATGAAATCCAGCTGGAAACATTGTCCTTTGGGGAGTTGCAGAGTCCAAGACTGCATTTTCCCGTTTTTGTAGGGTGGGTCATTGCTCACTCTCTCCACAAGCTGTTGCACCTGCACTATGTTTCAGAGGGTTCATATCAACAGGTCATTCAAATCAGCCCAGAGCATCGATGCAGCCAGCCCTTGTTCCCACAACTTTGTGATGGAACTTCCCCATCCAGTCATGGCTGTTTTTGATGTCCCCCCACTCTCAATAGGAACAGACAGATGCCTAAGGCAGCTCCTTCAGGAACTGGACACAGGCTCTTGGGAAGAGAACAGCAGTGCACAGCAGGTTCACTGCTGAGTCTCCCAGGTTAACCACAGAGCTGGCTACTGCACAGCCACCTCTGTGAAGGACTGCATGTGATGGAGCATGGCAGCTTGACTGCATGCAGGCAGCTGCAATGCCCACAGCTTCCCAACGATCTGTGGTCAGAAGGGATGAAAACTCCACACAGGTAGGAGGAACTTAACTCTCTGTCTCCATTGAATATTGAGGGAACCTTTATTGCTATTTTAGACCAGGTGTTGCAAGTGAGATGAGCTCCCCGCCATGTCATGAGCAGGTGAACTCATTACAAGGGTGGGAGCCAGCAGAGAGCCAGCTCCTCTGCAGTAACTGCCTGCACCCATGCTCAAGCCCTCAGTAGATGCAAAGCACCTTGCTCCTCAGAGGAATTTCAGCTTGCAAGTACCACAGTAAGAACTTATACACGTGCAATTACTGCCACTGCAATGTAAAATTATCCCCTGGCTGTCTCTTGGTATCTTATTCAGGTGCCCATAGATTTAATCTTGGTGTCTCCTGGCTCCCAGTTTTGCTAATACACTGCCTCTTTTGCCTGCCACAGTTTACTGAGGCTGTGTACAGGTGTTAGATCCACCTGCATGAACAGCCTGAGGCTTCAGTCTTATCAAGTACAGAAGAACCTGATCCCTGCCTGTGCAATCCTCCACTCTAAATTCCTGCTGACAGTCACCTGGTGTCTTAACTCCCAGTTACAGATCAGAACTAAAGCCTGCTGATGCTGCGGGAGTCCTTCCATTGATTTCCACGAGCTCTGGATCACTATTTCTTGTCAGCCACATATGTAGACAAATATCTAAACACCTTCTCCTAAGTAGTTCAGATAATCAGAGTACTATTGCATTTATAGATGCATTTAAAAGAAAGACATTGAGAGAGATTATTTATTCTAATTCCTGATTAAAAACAAAGCCAATGCCTTGTATGAAATTGGGAAGGGCTCAGAAGACATCTGTTTACCTATTTCCTCCTGGTAACATCACCTCCACAGAAATAACTAAATCACCTTCACATTCCTCTCGGTGAAGCCATTAAGCCTAGAAACATGCTGGTTTGGGCAATACAGAAATCAAAGTGGTAGCACAGCAGAGAAGATCTGTGTTAAAGAACAAAAATCCACAGGCTGCTTCAAATATCAACAAGGAACCCTGAAATTTTCTATCAATTTCTTTTCATGGCCTTGTGACATTTTCAACTAAAAACTATATTGCTTAACATCAAGGCACTTTCAGAGAGCTTCAGTTGGAAAAGGTAATTTTTGAGTGAGACTCAGCAGAAAAAGGTAATTTTTCAGAGAGGTTCACTGGAAAAAGGTAATTTCAGAACCAATTGCTGCATTCTTTTGCTGTTATTTTGTCTCTTTTCTAAGTAGCCCTAATGTCATTCATGGGCACACTATGTCAATACATCAGTACTGGCTAAGTCGTTTGTGCAAAGTAAGTTTACAGAAACTGTAGCTTTAGGCTATGTTATTCCAGGACTGTGAAGATCAAACAATGCAATTTCACTTGGAAGTTTCATCAATTTTGCATCAATGTTGATGCCAGAGCAGGAGACCTGCTCACAGAATCATAATTTCATCCTACTAAAACTTTTGTTTTTGATAGAGAATCTAATTTCATATGATAGGTTATGCAGTAATACCATGTATTCTTAATAGCAGTCTACCAGAGACATATTGCTTTGCTATAAATTGAGGCGAAGGTAGAGAGGAATTTTTAATAGCTGATCTGAACCACATCAATTTATACTGTTTTGGGATATGAAGGGCAAAACCCCCCATTTTTGAATGTAGGTGTTATTATGTGTTATTTGTACAAGTGGAAGAACAAGAACAACAGAAAGCCCAGAGCTTTCATCTGCTTATTTTCTGAAAGCTTTGGAAAGGGAGTAATGTATTTCAGCTTTAATGGCTTGAAATAAAAATCTCTGAAAATTATTAGGCCCATCATACACGCATCCTTTGTTTGTAGCTCTACAGAGAAATGAAGTAAGTCTTGCAATGAGAGACACGAGAGTTGATGTGCGCATGAAGAAATAATAAAAAGCCTCACATTTTAAAGTAAAATATCAAGAATGACAGTCAAAGAGTTAATTCCACCCTATCTGTTATGCCTGCATATATGCTGAATATCAGATTTTCATTCTTTCCCTCTTTGCTTACTTAGAAAAGAATATAAATAATAATAATAAGAAATACTTATAAAAGAATATCCATTGTTCAGCATGTGGGCTGGGCATTGTGCTGGGATCCTGCACACAGCAACCACCTTTGGCACCTCTGTGTGGAGATTTGCTGTGGCAAGAACATGTACCCAAAGGACAAAAACTTTCTTCAGCTTTAAACTGCTCATCTTTCCAAACCTTTATTGGCTTCCTGCAGAAACAGGTGCAGGTACATCCCTCAACTCAGCAGCCCCACACAAGGCAGTAAAACACTCACTGCTTGGTGAGGAGCCTTTCAGAACTGGGGTGAGAGGGATAAATCCACTCCAAAGCCTCACATATTGTTTAGAAATTGGTTCTGTATCTCCTGCTATTAAGTTCATATACAGTTGTGACAGTGGTTTCCTGGAAGCACACAAACACTGGCTTCCTTACATGGGAAGCTATCAGGATACAGTATTGTAGTAGCTCAAACCCATTTTTGGAAGTTCAGCCTAGCTAAAGGCCATATTCATTAAAAAGTTATGTAGCATTTATAGATTTCTTTTTTTTCCCTAACTATCCAGAAACATGTGGATGAACTTTTCAAAATAAAGTATACGCTTTTCCAATCCATTACACTTTTTTTTTCCCCTGAGTGCCAGCAGCTACCTTTCTGCCACGCTCCCAAGGATACACAGGGCAAAAAGGGGGCAGGAGTAATCTCAAAATCTATTCCCTCCTTCAAACACATGAGCTGTTGTACAATTATTGAAAGCAAACCTGAGAAGACAAGCCCATAGTGTAGCTGGCACAGGTGCCCTGCAGGTCATGCTCTGGGCACTTCCAGTACCTGAGCACCAAGCAACTCTTCCCCCCTGCTGCTCTGGAAAGAGAAACACACACCAGCGTGCCCTGGACTGTCCTGTCACCAACTGCGCAGAGCAAAACTCAGGCCAGAAAGGGAAACAAGGGCCTGAAACTCTGGCTGTTTCTTAGGCAGAGGCCTCTTCCATAGACATGCACATAGGCTGTACCTACAGTTTTGGGCAGCATTTTCTGTCATAGGGCTTGCTCCTTCCTGTGCAAACATCCAGCTGTGACACTGGAGTTCTCAGCAGACAGACTCTTCCTTCTACCCTCACTTCTACTGCCCTCACATCAGAGCTTCAAGGGAAAGATTGGGGTTGCTTACTTCTTCCCAGAGTGTTGATGTGTCAAAACAGGCTGCACTCCAAGCTGTTGGCTGATTCAGATTACATACCTTTCTAAATTTATTTTTAATTTGAAGGATGAATATTCCTAACAGATCAGAAGGAAAAAGCTAAAAACAAAAAAATCATTCTGAGATAGAGTTGAAAAATGCCTATTCAGAGTTTCAAGTGAGGTGGTAATTTCACTTAGAAATTTGATTTAAGACACAGTTTATGGGATAGAATATTTGGCCTTAAGATGTAGGAATGCCCCATGACTTCTTGCTATAACACTGATGAGCATGGTGGATGACAACCCTGCCCAAGGTCCACTCTGAATAAATCCCATCAGTAATATGGGTTTATTAACAGAGCAGGGAGAGGTGCCAGCAAAGAGGCACGTGGAGCACCCCCATGGCTCCTGCTGCTCTTCATCTCCACTCCCCTTGCTAAGGACCGCTTTTGCAGAGAATCATTTCACGGTGAAACAAAACTTATATTGAGTGAAAGGGAACAAGGGACTCAAGGTTTCTCAGAGCTTAGGAGGATGAGTCCTCTGTGCTTTGGAAGCAGCAGTTGTTTGCTCTTTGCATGGGAGAGCTGCAGGGTGCCACAGTGCTGCTCTGGCCTGCCTGGGCTGGGGTTGTGCCGTGTGTTTGGGTGACTGCTGCTCTCTGCACAGCACATCCCACATGCCAGTCACTTGGTGCAGAGAACGAACACCAGGAGGACAATTGATTAGTGAGGGAGGGCAAAAGTCTGCTGCACAGACTAAAGGCATTTTATTTTTGCTCTCTGGTTTCTTTTTATCTCCTCTTTCTCATGTGGCTGGCTGGGCTCCCTTTATTCTCCAGCTGTGGTGCTGAATGTTGATGACAGTGTGGCATTCGTTTTAGGGGCAGTATATGCAGGCTGTGAATGTCTGACCTTTAGGAAGGAAAATGAGTGGAGACTGTGGTTTTATGGCTGAGAGATAATAATGCTTTACCTCTTGACACTTATTTGGGTGAGGGATGTCGATATACACCTAGTCCTTATGTGTATATTCAAGCAGCACAAAAGCAAGTGTCCAAAGGAGCAGTAGCACATGTAATTGATAGCTCCTTTGTGTTTTAATGTTGCCCTATTTTTATGGGTTTTTCTTCAAATTCTGTTGCTAGTTCTAGGCTGTTGATGACTCAATACTAATCAATCTCAGATGTGATACTAAAAATATGATCTAAAGATGGGGTTGATAGAGGGACCAAAACTTCAGGTATTAGTGGAAAGTACCTATCAAGAGTATGTGCTGAAAGTTCCTCCAAAGTGCCCAGCACTGGAGAGCCTCATCTCCTGGGTCCCAGGGGGAGTCCCAGGCTTGGCTGCTCCCATGGACATGCCATCTTGAGTCACACAACAGGTTTCGTGTCATCTCAGCCTCCAGGGATGCCACCTATTAATTCCTGATCAACATGCATACAGAAATGCAGAGCAAGACTTTCAAGAGTGGCAGTGCTGGGCCTGCCTAGGTCAGTATGTAGCCTTTGAGAGCCATTAACAGTGAGAACATAAAGGAAGCCAACATGCCAACATCAACGTGCCCAAAAAGGCTGATTTTGCAGAAATGGTAAGCATGGAGATATGGAACTCCCAAACATGGCACTCTCTTTTGAGACTTTAAAGATAAAAAGCTGCAGTTTAGATCAAATTTAGAGGAAAATAACCACTTAATGGAATTTAAAATCTTATATTATTTGCAAGTACCTTTACCGTAAATAATAGACAAGTGCATATACGTGTATACATATGTTCCCACACATTTACATGTGTATGTATATGTGTAAATATACACACATGCATACATATATATTCATAGATACAAACACAATCTCAATAAGTCCCACCAATTACAGGGGTTTATTACCAGAGCTTAATGCAAAGCAGGGAAAGATGCCTACTATATGTGTATATAAAACATATATATAAGGTGCCTATAATTTTAAGATACATATTTTTTTGCATACACATAAAAGAAAATGTATATATATATATGGGGGAAAGAGCAAAAGAGAGAGAAAGAGAATGAAAGAGAGGTGATATTGGAAATGCAAACAGACCACCAGCCCAGGGGGTGAGCGATGTTCCCATTACTTATCTGGAATATGCTGATGGCCTCAGCCCAAGTCCTGACAGACATGTCTGCCACGTCACTTCAGTGGCAAAGCTTGTCACAAATTGAGGGCACATTTGCTTGCAGACAGCAAATAAAGCCAAAGATTGAATGGCTATGGAAGCATTCTTACCCTGGCTATTAATTTAGGGTTTCTGGTATGTCCCGGGTCCACTGGCAGTGAGGACTATCAAACTAGCATCTGTCAAACCACACACTAATTGCACTGAGACAAACGGAAAAATATAATTTGCAGGTTTTGACACGTGGCAAAGTACAGTATGACGACCTGGCTGAGAAATACTTGCCTTTGGTCTCTGCTTCCCATGGAAAACACATTCTATTAACATTTATGTTTATAATTATCCTGCAATTTTATTTAGGTTCAGATGAACAGAGGCAAAACATGGCACTTTTCTCACAGATCCGAGCAGCTGATGGGCAAAGGTTAATTTGTCAGTACATGGACACATTAGCTTGTCACATCTGTTATTAATTGCAAACAGATATATTAGTCTAATTAAACATTGCAAAGGACTGACCTAAATTGTTCAATGGTCTGTAGCTACATATATTCTGCTATTAACACACTTCATGTTTCATGTTTAGCTTTTGCATACTGATGAGAAGTAGCACTCTTAATTGTAAAGCTAGTTATGTGTCTCGCAGTCACCACTTACTGCTGGTACAGTTAATGTGCTCCAAATGTAAAAATAAAACACATGTGACACAGCCATGTGAATTTTCTGTCAAATAGCAGCCATTCCTCCTCTGCTGTCTCCATTGCTTGCCTCCCTAAATGATTATTTTCCTTGGCAGCTGTCTAAGTGGCTCGTCGCAGTCTAATTTCAAACCTCATTATTAGGACAAACAGTTGCGGCGCATCAATAGCCCATCAGGATTAATTAAACTGGGAATCAGCAGCTGACTGTTAATCAGATCATTTGCAGTTGATCAGTGTAGGGACTATCACCAAAATATTATTGTAGTCATTTTTTATTCTATGTCCACTGCTCCCAGCAAACCCAGTAATGGCTTGATACAAAATATTTGCCTTGCAAGCAGCAGCTTCTTAGCAAGTATTGGGTAGTACAATTACTGCTTCGAACAAGATAACCTCCAAATTGTACATTTATGACCTGATTCACTTTGTCCTGCTGGCTTTAGATGCTCCACTGCATGGGAATAAGCAAACCTCTCCTTTGGAGGAGGCTCATCTGGTCTTAAGGCACAAAATGCCCAGCACATCATATTCCCTACTCTTGGTCTCACTTTTCTAAAGCACAGTTTCCCTAAAATACACAGAAGGAATTTTTTTTTGTTCTAACCCTCCTTTTTCTGTCGTATTTCTCTAGAAGAAAGTATATTTAAATTGTTAACAGACTGTATCTGTGCACATTGTGGTCAATATAATCTCTTACAATGACATGCAAGACCTAGGGTGTCTAAAAATCACTATTGAAAAAAAGATGATTCCATTTATACTACAGAATCTCGCTTCAGAAACTAAATTAGAAGATACGTTCCTAAGGACATATCTTGCCTAAACACTTCCCAGACAAAGTAACTAATTTTTAACTTACTATGGCAATAATTTTTAAAAGTTCATTGTTATATAAAAAGACTACAATCTGGCATGATTCAAAAACTACCTTTAGCTTGTAGAGTGGCTTGTCAAAAAGAGAGCTTGTGCTTCTGGGACTAGCTCCCTGTTTACTTTTTGAAGCAAACTCAAACACAAGTGGGAAGTTAGCAAAGGGCAGGCATACAGGGAAGTTTATCCCTGATGGAAATGTCAAAGTAGAAGGTTTCTGTATTGTATTTTTCTGTTGTGTGGACAGAGAGAGAGGCGACCACAGCAGCTATTGAAAGATCATCTGAAGGAGTAAAGAAAGAAAGAAAGAACATAATTCAAAGCATGTCCCTATCTCAGAGGGTATAAAACAGAAGGATCAAACTCTCAACTTCATCATCACATAAACAAGAGTCAGAGTGGAAGTGATATATTCACTCCTCTTTCCACTCAGGGGAGGCAAAAACCAACTATATATTTATCTAATATACATATGGTTATTTATAACAAACAGTAACAAAATTATAGTCTATGGGATTTGTGTGAGCCCATAGAAAAAGAAATCCAATCAAGGTGAATTTCCTGAGAAAAGACAGTACCCAAGACATGGCAAGAGGGGGTATAATTTTTGATGCATGTATACATTAAAACAGACAAGGAGGTATGAAAAGCTGCCTGTCTGTGCACTATCCTCAAACGGTTTTCAAACAAGCTATGTATCAATCAGCAAGTTTACTTGCTCTTATTTATGCAGTCCTCATGGAATTGATGAGACATGAAAATTCCTCTGCATATTACTTTCAGTGATCAGTGGCTACTTTGGGGTGAGGCCCTCGTGCCCTATAAATTCTTGAGGGCTCCAAAAAGTGACTCAGACTTTGCCTCGGGCCATGCTCACACTAAGGTCGGTGGTCCAAGAAAAAGAACAAACCTGTGCTGTTGTGGCGCGGGCAGCTCGACACCACGACCTTCCCGCAGGCGTCTCCCAGGGCAAGGCGCTGGGGCCGGGCAGAGGGGGCTCACCACACCCACAGGCACAGCCGCTGGCAGGGAGGCTGCAGGGGCAGCAGGGTGCTTCCTGTGGCATTCCAGTGCTGGTTTATTCAGGGCGGAGGTCGACGCCTACACAGCGGCCTCAACACCCATCCACACACGCTGGAAGGGCCCAGGGACAAAGAACAAGGATCTGAGGGCTCCAGGGGCTTTATATGGGTAGGAGGGAGGCGGAGTCAGAGGGCAGGGACCAATGAACAGAGAGGGTAGGCGGGAAGGTGGCTACACAAGCCAATAGGGAAGGTGGTCAGGGGTGATGAGCAGGGGGACAAACCTAGGGGGGTGCAGAGAACTCTCTAGAACTTCACCTTACATGGCAAACTGGGGGGTGTAACAGCCAAGGGGCCGTAAACCAACGGGGTTACAGAACTCAGAACTTGGCCATACGAGGCAGACAGGGGGAGTGTAACTGGGGTGACTGACGTATGCTCCTTGGGCTTCCATGGGAGAGACAAAGCCTAGGGGGTGCCCTGCTAGGGCATGCACGCTCTGCCACTAACAAGTTTGCTAACACTGAACACAGAGTGCGACAGGACCCTCAGACCTCTTCCTCCTCCCTGCCAGCTGGTGGCTCACCATGTTTCCAGGGTCCTAGTGCTCCTTCCTAGTCTGTGCCTCATTGAGGTGGCCATCGACAGCACCTCACCACCTTTCATTCCTTGTAGTAGCCAAGATGAGACAACAGCTGAAAAACAAGTCAAGGTCCTGCCCAATGCCTTGAGGAGAAAGGCAGTATGTGCTTTCCCCAGAAAATGGTATGATTTGAGTGTGTTGTAAAGGCTCTGGCCATTTCCCATAAACTGCATTTCTGCACTTTAATGAGCAATTTTCCAAACAAAGCTAAGGGAGAAGTCTACCCTGTCTACTTGGGGTAGCAATGCTAATTTTAATATGTGCCTGGTGGCTTCATTATCTGAGATTACAAAGACGGTTAAGTAAAATGACATACTCTATGTTGTTTAGCCAACAGAAAATACCCCTTGGTGTGAGGAGTGTAAGGAATGTGTCATTCCTCAGTACATTATGGCAGAAAAAAGAAGCTGGTATTAGAAGAGGAAAAATCCCAGTTCTGCTGTTTCCTGCCACCCTATCAGCCTCGCTGCCCTAGGCAGGAGCTGTGTTTGCTTGCACTGGAGGGCTGCCCCCAGACAAAGTACACACACGTGGCTGATAACACATATGCCCCAGGCAGGTGACAATGAGGTCAACTCTTTACATTACAGATTTATATAAGGCTGAATTTCCAACTTATCCTGCCATACTAGAGGTGTTTGCTATCAGGAAACATACCAGGAAATGTATGTCTGCCTTTAAAGTACACGACATGCCTCTTCTCCTTGATGGTAATCGCTTGAGGAGCTGTGGAGGCCATGGTGACTAATGCTATGCCCATATGTTCTGAATGCAGCCAGCAGCACAATAATTTTTTTGTGAGCAATCTTTGATCAGCTTCTGACACTGATGAGATGGAAATTAAATTTTACATGCTCTAATGGCACTGTCTGGAGAGAGCATAGTGGAATTACAAAAAGAGACCCAGTGCAAGGAAACGTAGAGAATCTGCCTTTCTGCAGTCAGTTAGAGCTCACTGGCTGGTAAAATGCTTGTAGGGTGGAAAGGACAAACTTATGCCCCTATTTTAGTCAAGTACCCCAAATGTATTCTAGACACTGACATATGAGAGCAATTCACAATAAAAAAAGAAGAGATAGCCATATGGTTTACCTTTCATGATTGGCCATGTAAGTAAAGTCCATCTGGATATGGAAAGCCATCAGATGCATGATGGTTTTTGTTGTTTTAGAAATAGCCATGTATTTTAGACTACTTCTGGATCTATGGGTATGCTTCAGCAATCTGTGTGTTGCATACTGCTGCTATGAGACATGAACACCCAAATTCAGCAACTCTTCTCCATGGCAAACAGTGTGGCACTGCCTTTGAGACACAGTAAGGTGTCTCAGTCTACAGACAGCCAATCAAAGTCTGCTGTGAAGAGAAAACTCTCATCTATGCAAACTCTCAGGCTACAACACTGTTTGCAGCATTTCTTCTGGATCTTACAGTTATTTGGTTCTTTTCCTCTTGACTCAAGTGGACAGGAGTCAGGAGACAGTACCTTCATATTGCCATTGAAGTGGTGTTGCTGCTAAAAAAAACACCTTGCTAGCAGGTAGCAGAAACCCAGCTGCTCATCAGCTATATGGCAGCCCTCCTTCTCACTCAGAAACAACCTGACTTGGTTGTGTGATGAAGAGAAAATAGAATCGAGTCCTAAAAATGTAAGGAAAAGAAAAATAGTAAAGAAATGTCAGATTAGAAAATACAAAGAAAAGAAAAGTAGACCATCTTTTCTAATTTCTTGCATTAAGACAGGATCTGGTGCAATTAGATTATCTCTCAAGGATAGCTTTTTTTTTGGGTGGCTCTATTTAAGATATGGTTTGCCTTTAGTGAACAACTTCATTTTGGGGAACAGTCAGGGACAGCCAGGCCTCAGAGTAGGCCAAAGGCTCGGCATCTTCACTTCCCAAAACAGAAAGCAAATCCTGCCACAATCTGCTGTCAAGTCTCACCATGATGGAGAATCCTATGAGACAGGTAATTAAATTTGTGGGTCTGAAAAATGCTGTTGGCTCCTTGTGTACCAAATCTCTCAATTTCATCTTTAGGAATAAAATCTACTTGTCTAAGAAAGGCACACCAGTATTAACAATGACACCTTACTGAAAACCAAGAGAGCCACGCAGACAAATCTGAGGGAGATTATCAGTGAGGTTATAATCTACCTCGCAGCCCAGCAGGGACTAACCCACCATTGGCAGCATCCTGTGGAACGGAGCACCCTGCTTGGGGTGTGGGATACCTGGACCTGGTCTTCCCTGTGCTGGAAAGAGATCACCTTGCAAATGCTCCTCTATGCCACCCCTCTCCCTTTCACCCCTTTTTCCCCAGGGGAGATACATGTTTTGTAATCCCACGAGTTATATAGTATAGGGAAACCTTTTTCACTGCTTATCCAGCTGTACCCTACCTCCAATGAGAAGCTAATAAAGATACTTTAGTCACATTCACTTGTAAGAAATGTAGATATTGACCTAAGCTCTGGAATTGTGACCATTTCGGAAAAGCACTTTCTGAGAACTTCACTAAAGAGATGCAGGTTTTTAGGAGAAAATGCTTATGAACAAATAGTCGCAACACAACAGGCTCTTCGGTAGAGGTACACTGTCCTCTCTGGGAATTGGCAGCATCTTGCAGTTTCTGGATATCCTGGAATTACCTGTTTTCATGCTCCTTGGGAGTCTCCAGCACACACCTGATATCACACTCATTGTGCAGTTATGGGCAGTTATGGACCCTCAGCAGTAACATGCCACAGCAAAACCTTGGAAGCCATGCCAGATGTCCTGGGTGAAGGTTTTCACACAATGCCTAACATAAATGAAAACCTTAGGCGGCTCTAATGTGGAAAAAAACCCTAGTAAAAGTAATCAAACAGCAAAACTCTTCCTTTTAGGTTATCTGCAGTCTGGTTCCCCACAATTACCGCACTCCCACCTGAAACAGTAACAAGATTGGGATGGAGATCATAGCAGATCTGCAAAACAGAAAAGGACCACAGAGAGAAGATCCAGCCCAAGAGAAAAAGCTATGGGTAAAGGACAGCACAAATGTAAATAGCCTCACAGCTGAAGGGGAGCAAAAGCAAATCAAACATCAAACATTCCGAGATCAATCCGAGAGAAGCTGGACAGCTGGTAAATCTGCTCACCCCTGTGGGGCTATTGCTGCTGAATCAGTCGGGGCACTCGGCTTTAAATTACCAGGCAAGGTTTGCCACTGGTGCTGTCTGCAGGGGGATGCCCTGCCCTGAGCTGCTCTGGGGACTCGTGGGGAACAGCGTGGGGGCTGCTGGCCGAGAGGTGCTCACTGTGGCTGCCACCAGCAATGCTTGGCCATGCTCTTGTGACTGCAAGGTAAGGCCCTGCCCAGAGGATGGCACTGGCCAAGGGGAAGCTCCGAGAGGTGATGCCAACCCAGATAAATGTTTTGCCTTGCCTGCGTGTGGGTAATTGAAGTTAAAGTGTAAAACCTGGTCTATTACTGACCTTTTTAAATGTCTTCTTTCTTCCACCACAGTAGGCTGGTTCCCCCTCATTGCAGAAACCACATTTTTGTGACAGCATTACAGTGTGGTTATGATCAGAAAAATNAAAAAAAAAAAAAAAGAGGTACCTATTTACCTGTCCATGTTCAACTCCTGTGTACCTCAAATTATTTGTTAATTGTGAGTGCTTAAGGAGAGGTGATGGAGGACTTAATGCTAAGCTGTGTACTGTGAGCCCATAGAGCAGAGCAGCACAGTTGTGTTTTGCCTCATGCAGTGTTGCTACAGGACTGGGATGTTTCTGATTCTGAATATTTATAGCTGTTAATGAATAGTGTACAAAGCTGAAAGAGTGGAGCGTGATTTGCAGTTAACAGGGTGAGTAGGTGTTGCTGGCACCTAGAAAAAACAAGGGTGAGACTTGCACACTGGACCAGCATCCTAGGGAAGGCAAAGATGGACACCAATTATGGGAGTAGATGAAGACATTTCTACAGAGGGGCTTCCGTGATTATACCTATGGTTTACGCCTGAATAGCCCAGCCAAAATGCAACTACAGGGCTTGGTCACCATACTGTACTAACAGAGTTTTGGACTAGGTCACATTTTTAAACAGGGAGAGGAATCTTTCTGTCATCACACATAAGGGACTTACATTTGTGAACAGATTAAACTCTTGAGTGAGTCCAAAAATACGCAAGATACAGTCCCTCTTTTATGCCCTCTCAAATGAAACGTGCTAATAACAGACATTAACAACTGAAGCCTTTTAAGATGAAAAGGACTCTGTATTTGTTCTCTTCATGCTTGTTAAATGTTTTATGGTGATGCTTATTTACTGTCAAGAAAATATTTCCAGTGGAGGCAACGTACATAATGATAAAAATAAGCAAGCACTAAAACTATTTTTTTACTGACCAGAGCACCTTCCAGCACTTCCCCCTGGATTCTTTCACACAAAGAACATATTGTCATTGGGGCCATTATAGGGCTGCTCTGCTTTGCTAGACTCGGCAGGACTCAAGGGAAACGGCTATAGATTGCAGCAAAAAAGTCCATCAGACAGATCGCATCTGACCCCACTGTTTCTAGGAAAGAATGCACCAGAACACTCTGGCTGAATAGACAGATTTTCCAAATGTTTTAAATCAGTTTTGAGACAAAAAGGGAAGATGCTAAGGAATGGATTTGGCCTATAAACATTAAGCGATGTGATGCCCATTTCTCTAGGAAGTTGACATTAGGGGCTTTCTTGTTGATGGTGGACCTCAAGGAAAAAACCCACAACAATTAAGCAGCAATTGAAGAAAAGCAGGCAAGAAAAGATGGTTATGTATTAGTACAATAGCTCAGAGGCTTTTCATTTTAGGATACAAAGAGGAAGTAGAAAATGCTGTTTTCTTTTTAAAAACCTTTTAAAAATGGTAACTGCATCCTGCTCTTGTAGATGTATTACTTATGACATCCCAGTTTTCATCCGTTCATGATTTTACATTAGAGTTAAATCTCTGCAGCTTGAATCTCACGGCTGAGTTAGCCAGAGCCCATAAAATATTGAAACCTTTAGAGCAGCAGCCAGCCAGGTTGAGAGAAGTTCATGTCCAAAGCTGAGCTTTAGATTCTGAGACATCCCAATTGGAGTGTAGTACAGAAAAAAGCACTGATAAAATTTTCATAAAAATGAGCTAAGGATATTGCTAGCATGCTTCCCAGCATCTATATGAAAACTTAATCTGAGCTAATGGAAAGGATATGAAAGCCTTTCTCAATTCAAACACAGTCAGTGCATAATTCATAAATTATTGTCAGAGAAGTGATTCTGCTCTGAGATTTATTCTCTTTTGGATAGAAGCAACTGGAGGAAAAACTGGGTCTTTTTGACCTTTAATGCCAGCAAATTTTACAGTAGAGCTGTCAATATAACCAAGTAAACCGGTCATTTCTCCAAACAGCAACAAAGTGCCAGTATGCGCTCACTGCAGGCTAATATTAACACAGCCCTTTAGGTTACTTGCAAACCATTCAAAGCAACTGAACCTAAAACATTTAAGTGAAGATAGTTACAGAGAGGAGAATGAAATTTCCATGTTTTCCATGACAGACACAAAAAGGTTCATTATGTTAAGAAGAAAAATCACGCAAAAATATGCTTCACTTCCTAACTCTAGTCTTCAGCTATGATTACCTTTAAAAGCCTATTTTCCAATTAAAAACCTATGCAACATTCCAATAGAAAATGCATACTGACAGATTTTTTGTTCCTTATATATGCCTCACTTCTAAACAACGTAGCATAAAGTATGAAAACATTTATCCACGGGTAGTGATTAAATATTTCAGCTCTGAGTGAGGTTGTTGCACAGTCAAAGCACACAATCTGTAGTGAGTTAAAAGCAAATCTGACAGAAATAGTTGGAAATCTGAGGAAATTGTAAATGCAATTAAGTGCTATCAGTAGAAAAGGCAGCAGCTGGCTGATAACATGGCAAGATTTCCCTTCCCTTCAGTTCTGGAATTGCTATTACCTTTTCTCCAACGTAGCAGGCACTTAAAAGAAATCAAGAAATGGAGACATTTACAAGTTGTGAATCCTGGAGTGTTTTGAAGCTGTAAAAATGTATTACTGATTGGAGGCAAAAGCACCACTAAAAATGACCAGCATAATCCCCCCCAAGAAAAACAAAAGCAACAATCCAATAAACCAGTCAGAGAGAGATATGAGGAACATTTCACCAGAAGAAAGTGCATTGGAGTCTGAAAATGATAACATTCGAGAAAACAGACTGATACAATGCCATAATATGTTCCTTTTAAATTCTGTTTTAAAGTGATTACCTGGTGTATGGGTGTGAGGAGGAATTAATTGCTTACAAGTGGGTGCTTTAAACATAGAGGTGCCAACAAAGCCTGACAGAAATAAAGGTTGGTTTGGGGTGCTTTTTTGGTGAGATAATGGCATCAGAAAGCAAAAAGGCAGAGAGATACATGGAAAGTGGATAGTAGTACAAGGTAAAAGGGGCAAAACCAGAAGAGAGCTGTGAGTGATTTAAGACAAATTCTTAGGACATCTAGCCGGAATTCTCACCCTGATTGTTGCCATTCCCCACGTGCAGTATCAGGGAGTATGTGATCATATCCCTCTCACTTCTTCCTCCTTAGAGTCTCCAGATACGCTCATTAGTCAATAGGGCTGTAATGCTAGAGAGTTAATAAACCCAAACCCCTGTAAGAGGGAGGTGCTCAGATTCAGGGGCTGATCTTGTGCCCCTTGCTCAAGCAAAGCTCTTACAGGGAGATGGACTTACTGGCAGAGCCTCATCCTGCACCTGTGGAGGGACAGATTGTACTGCCCTGCACCCAAAGTTACTCTGTGCTTTGCATTCCTGCTTTACCTGTTGGGGAAGGACATTGCTGTGCCTGTTGCCAAAGGATTTAACTGCAGTTACCTGTCTTGCCTTCAGCCTAAGGAAACACTGAATTCGTGTCCTCCAGTGGCTTCCTCCGACCTCTCACATTGCTGTGCTTCACACTGGTAATAAAGCCTATTTTTAAAACTCCTGTCTTGTCCTTCCCCAAACAAATTTTACTGAAATGTTGAAGGAATGGTGCTGGTACATGAACCTTGCAGCTGATTTCCAGGCAACAATATTAGGTTTATAACACTAGTAGTTTTGAGCAAGTCATCTTCCTTGAGTGATTTAGCTCACACTTGAAAGAAGAATCAATGATTCACAATGCTGGAGAGCATGGAAACAGAAAATATTTCCTTTTCTCATATCTGACTCTTATTATTTATGGTAGTTGAGTAAAAATGTGACTGTCTGAAAAGAGCAACATTTTCCATGGACCCATCCACACCAGAGAAGAAAGCCAGAATAACACCTTCCAAACAGAGTAGTCTACAGGTACTGCTGTTGTACACATATTATCAGAATATTACCTTCTGCAATACTCACTGCCATCTTTACCAATATCCCTCTTTTCACTCTTTAGAAGGCTTTTTTATTTCTGAAGGAGAACTAAAGGCAACATATACGTTGTACATAAAAAATATAAAAGGTGGTAATTATAGTTTCTCCAAAGTGATCTTGGAACTCAGGAACCACAGTTAATCAAATTGATTACCAGTAGATTGCAGACAAATAGGAGGTAAGAGGTCAAATTTTAAAATGGATTTTTTTTTAGTGTGAACATCCAGAAAAGTCCAAAGTAATTATGTACTATATTGCAGTAATTCCTCCTGTGTTTCAGCATAAAGCTCTGGTGTGATGTGAGCAGGCTGATAACACCCACACAGACACCAGTGGCTGTTCTGACAGATTCGGTCCTGTTAGCTCCCCAACATAACACAGTGTATTGGGCCCTTTGTGCTGAGCAAAGCCTCGGGAGCAGGGCTGAGTCCTCAGTGCACAAACCCCCCTTCCCACTCCAATATATACAATATATATGTTTGTTCATACACTAAAATATTTTCATTACTGAGACATGAGACTGGCACTGTAATTCTGCCTGTAAACCCTATATTCAAATTATGTTTGATTGATGAATACACATTACATTATCTCATAAATTGAATAAATAAATGAAACTGCCTAAAAATAGAGTCTTCTTTTCTTCCAGAGGGTTTGATGATGTTGAGGCCCAGCCTGTATTAGTCACTGAGAACTACAAAGCACAGCTGTAGTCAGATATCTTTGGAAGGCAAACTGATTTTCTTCTTTCCCCTACCAGTTTATAGAAACAGACATATCTAAATAACATATATTGGGTAACAGAGCTTTTTTAAGCTTCTTGCTCTTGCCTGTCGTTATTTAGCTCTCCTGCAGCTGTAGCCCTGAGAACAATTCAAGTTTGATTTTATAAAACCTGATCTTCACCTCTTTCTTTGACTGCATTTTACTGTTGTGGAAATAAGGAGAGAAGGATGCCTATTGCAGCTGGAGAAGTTAACATACCTAAATGGCACTTCTTTTATAGAAGGAAGGTTGTAATAAGTCATGTGATTTAGAGTAAAGGCAGCAGTGTGCAATGGGAGCAATTTTCTGCCCCTCAAACAGCACTTCAGGTGATGTTGTTCATCTTTCTGTGACTCGCTGTGTCAAAGCATGCCCAGAGCAGAGGTGTTCAGGGACCCGACAAGCTGTAAGTGTCCAGCTGAAAAACCTAGGAGATATCCCAGGGCTCAAAGAATTCACTTTTTCAGTTGCTCTGATTTACTTCAGAATGCACCTTTAGGGAATTTATGTCTTCCATGCCTTTAGTTTCCCATTTCCTTTCTTGTCATCTTTAAAAATCCATTAAAGATCACAGAGACAGTTTCTCCGAGCTTCCATTTCTGAGGGGCTGTGCAGCTCCACAAAGCATGCAGTTCCAGAGGTGAACTGACTCTTTTACTCTCTGCACCTTGATGTTGTTAGGACGACATTTTAATTACAGGTGATGGTTACAGGCTGAGAAAACATGCTGAATTCTACAGGGAAACAAACAGTTTTCACTCATAAGGACTTAATGACAACTAGCTAACCAGTCCCCTTTCTGTCTGAATGAAAGAACATTAAAATTCAGATAAAATGGGGAGGTTGATTTCTCCAGGTGCTTGTTTGAGTGATTTAAAATTAAAGTAGTCCTATGTTTGCCAAAAGCAATCACTAGGCTTTTTGGGTGTTGCTAAAATAAAAATTTTAAAATGTTAGTTCTCTCAAAAATGGGCGGTAGTCCAGCTTGCATTGATATTTTCTAGAAAAAACATTTTGTTAGTCACATCTGATGACTGGTATTTCACCTATTTTACAATGTTCTTACAAGTTTCCATACAGTAGAGTAAGTTTACATTAAAATGCTACACCACCTTTGCTATGATTAATTTAGATTTGTCTATCACTGTGCATGCTTGCTGATTTGCCCTGGGTATTATAATAACTATAGCCTGCTTGTCATTTCCTGCTAACATTGCCTCACCTGTAAAACTGCAGTAGATCTATTTCAGCTTCCCCAGTTTCTGCCATCACCTTACCTATTACAGTAGAGTAAAAGAACATTTCTCGGGTGCATGCATAGATATTTTCATCATATTTCAAATGCATTTGGACAATTGCTGCATATTGGCACCAAAACAAATGAAATAATTCCCCATATCCCTTCACGTATGAAATGTTTCCTTCCCTGTTTGAATGATGGCCAGCTTCTATGTATCCAGAGCTGGAAGGCAATGCTCCCACACACATGCAGAGCTGTTTGGTTTGTGGATATATGCATCAAATGATATGCCTATGCCTTTATACGTCAGTGTTCATACATGTTTGTGTTTTTGTCTTTTTAAAAATATGAAACACTTCATTAGAAAACCTGTAGTTTAAAGTGCAAAATTTAAAAAGAAATGACAGGTCAGGTCATTTGGATATGGACTTATTTTAAGGTAGGTGAAACAGCATGTCATTAACACAAGACCTTAACTATACACAGTGTCTGTCACTGCACCAATTAAATGGGCAAGAGTAGTCAGACCCACACGACTGCCAGAGAAAGAGGCCGCGTGAACGGAGCAGCCATGGGGCACAGTCTCTGCACGTTTTGGGGCTGTCAAGCTTTGCTGTCCTGTTATTTTGGAAAGAAAAAAAATCCTTCTGAAACATTCTTCCCTTTCTAGAAACCTGCAAGAGCAGACGCTGCAGTCAGAGCAATTTCATTCCCATAAAAAAATGTCTGTTCCTAATAAATGTATCAGAGTGCTGAGAGGGGCTCACATCCTTCCCTGGCTCTGAGCAGAGCCTCACCAGTGGTATCATGCCTGCTCCCACCAGAGAGGGTTTGGCTCCCCTATAGTGCTTTCAATCCAGCCTAGGAGAGGATGCAGTAAGTGAATTTATGAACCACAGGGGGTGGGGAACCAGCAATGAAAACAATAAAAAGACTATGTGTTAACCTATGTGCGTACCTCGATGGCTCCAGGTTTGGTCGTATGTGCTAAATTAGAACATTAAACACTGTAAAGCCAACGGTGTACTGAAATGCTCCCACAGCCTTGTAATTTATACTATGTTACACAGGGTAGAGTAAGTTGCTCGTAGTAAATAGGGTCTCATTGGATGACTTGTCTCTAACAGTACATTTTCACATAATTAAAGTGGACGCAGCTTAGAAAAATTAAAAGGCTAGAATATAAAGCTCAGCTGCAAATAATATTAAATGGCATTATCAATAACAGAGATCCCAGGGTTTGCATATTAATTGTAAGAAGGTGCTAATTTGAGTGTTTTAAGCTTGCATTCACAAGCTTGTTTACATGCTTTGTTCCACCTGGACCTGTTTGGAGGTTTGTCAAAAACCTAACAAGCAGAAAAAGATTGCATTTGAAAATACACATACATGTTTAATTAAGCCAGGGCCACCGAACATTCCTCAATATATTTAGCTGTTGAGATTTAAGCACCACCAGAGCATCAGGCATTATCACCTTTTGAAGTACTGCAGAATCTTTAATATTTAAAGCACAAAGCAGACTTTAATATAAAATTCTAGCAGACCACAGAAGATTAAAGACGCATTATAAATGTGACAGTTTGTAAATGGAACACCAGTATTAAAGGGAACCCCCCTGATATTTTATAGCATATTTTTCAGGTGTATACTAAATTATAAATACAATTAAATAGCAGTAATTATTCTCTGGAAGGGGATGGCAGTTTAACTGTTCTAGAAAATAGTGATTAACAATAATGTAGGAAAGTGGTAATATGTGTTTTACCACACTGTTCTTGCAGTCAAACTTCATGCAGGCATCTTCAGCTAATTTAAAACCACCCTGGGGCCCTACATCCATGGGCACAATGTCTTCACTTCCATGAGGCAGGGAGTGGGAAGAGCTGTTTTCTTGGTGTCCAAAACTCTTGGCATTTGCTTAGACTACACAGCTGCTCTCCATTACTGCAGATGCTGCTGCTGTTTAGAATTGAAAGGGAGGGAGGGCAGCAGGGACACCCCAGAGGAGTCCAACCTGTACCTCTTGAAGAATTTTAATCCTGAATTAAAATGGTCCAATGCTGTCTCTTCACAGTCATGCAGGGAATTTTGAAAGAAGCTAACCTTATTGTATACCAAATTAATTTGGCAATCATGTGTCTCTAGACCAACAAGGCTCATTTAATAGGTGGTACAAATCTTTTGATTTAGTAAATAAACCCCATAGGACCGGAATTTCCCCACTCCTTTTATTCAGCTCTGTTTGTCTAGAGGGGTAAATACCTGTGAAAGCAGTAGCAGCTATTAGAAGAGGGGAGGGACTCTCAAGAACAAGATTTGGGACAGACCTTCTGCTTGCCATCTTTTGGGAATTGAGACTGGCCCCAAAATCAGAGCCAACCTCTCCTGAAGGATGCAGGCTGATGGCAGTGGGCAGCATAGGGACCTGTCTCCTCCATGGCAGCCAGGATTTCAGCACAGGCTGGCAGGAAGCCTCTCAAGAAATACATCTGTCACGACTGAGACTTGGGTGACATTTTTCTGTCCTTGTCCTTCTGCCATACACATCCAGACTCTTTCAGCCTCACTGTGGAGAAAATCTCTGAACACTGGACATTTTGGGAAGCTCTCCACAGCTTGAGAGAGAAGCTCAACACTACCAAGGAATATTCTTGCAGAAGCCATGGTTTCTGGATTACATTTCTCTGACCAGAAAATTTTTTACTCACCCCTACCCTACCTGGGATTTTGCCTATTCCAGGTTGCAGCATTAAGGTCTGTGCCCAGTCATCATTTAAACTGTTGGCAAAAAGAGCAATTTTGATGTTAACAACAGTTTTAAGGGGAGGGCAAAATCTGAATAGGATCGAAGAGGGGAAGAAATTTAAAACAAGATTGTAAAAGCACAGAAATCCAACAATTTAGCATGAATAGTCAGGTCTTTGGTGCTGGGCAATACGACTCCAAGGTCTCAGTGCACAGCTAAATCAGTTCTCAAATCTCTGGAGTGCCAGGCACACCACTGCATTAAGGGCATTTTAATATGTATTGCAGTACAAAAGCTTAGCATATTATTTTCACTTTTATTATCAAAAAAAGGAAAATATAGTGAATGTTATCCAACAGAGTGCTTTAAAACAGAATTTTCAAATAAAAAGTATAAAGAGATCTTAGTTATATTATTCATTGCAGAAATAAAATATAAATTATACATATTCTCCTAATAGAGATTAAAATGGATAAATAATGAAAATATTACAATAGCTATATATCTCAGGGTCTAGTTTATATTGTTAACCTAAGTACTGTACACTATACATGATTAGGCACACTGCTCATATGAAAAATGCAGTGCATCTGCTATTCACAAAAGCAATACCCAGGCCACGTTTTCCACAAGACTTTGCAGGAGCAGGATTGCTCACATTCTGTGTTGGCACAGGCACAGCAGATTGTGCCTCATGTCTGCATGGAATTTTTTTTGTGCAAGAATGGCAAAGAAGTTTTGGTTTTGCTGAATTACTTGTTCTTGCATCTACCATACACTCTAACACCATCTCCCTTTCACTGCAGGTTGCAGCTACTCTGGGAACAAGGATGCCTCTATCTGCTTCCAGATTTAAAAAAAATAAATTAAATATTTTCATTTGGAATAAATATAAGTTATTATAAACTTAACAAAATAAAGAAACCCACAGGGCAAAAGCCCAACTGCACAACAGCCAGCAGATCCACACTGTCTACCAGGGATGCTGAGGATCCCACTGGAATTCTCTCCCCTGGCATATCTGCCATCTTTCACTTCAGCTCAGGAACTGCAACCTGGAAAAAAAGGCAGCTTCACTCAAACCCGACATTCATTCCAAAGAATAGCTAGCTTAAGCAAATGGCTGCTATATAAAGCAAACTGGCTAAGTTTTAGATGATATTAAAATTCTCCATGTGTCCAGCTTTGCCTCCTGTTGTGCCAAGTCTAAGTGGGTGGGGAGCAGCCCTGTCCCCCAAGCCAGAGCAAGATTCCTGACCTGAGCAGCTGAGGAGCTCCTTTATCTGTCTTCACACCCTCAAATCTGTGGATTCCCAGGGCAGTTTTGCTTATCTGAGCAATCAGCCCAGCCTTCCACTGACCCCACACACCAACCTCATTGTGCCCTTCCACCAGCTCGTGCAGGGTTTCGAAACCATTGAACAAAACCAGCACTGGAGTAGATGCTACTGAGTGTGCTCGTGAAGAAAAGGCTTTCTCAGTGAACATTTTTGTCCTTAGTGATGGAAATGATCATCTTAATCTGCTTGCTCAACCTGTATTTAAATGGCTAGAAAGTGTTTCATATTCTCCAGTGCACGGGCCCAAATCTGTTGATATTACAAGTGTCGTCAACATTCAGCAGCATGGCAGCTGCCACCAGGCAGTTCAGAAAGGCTGATTTAATTGATACTTTCCATTTCAAATACAATTTGCAGTCGGCATGTGGTGAGAAATGCATCTCACCATGCAGATTTTCATGATGCTGGAGCACAAAAAAAAAAAAAAAGGGTGCTGTTTTTCTTTTGAGAAGCTTGAAATGTAGTCTAGGAAGGAAATATTCAACTCTATATGTGAAAGTTGCTTTCATTTAAAGGAACTAAGTCACAGTAAATCCCAGATTATTTATTTCTCTATATGAAATAGCACATGAGGCAAAATGTAGAAAGTAGCATACTATTTTTGGAAATGGGAAAGGAGACCCTGTTTAGCTATGGGGTTTAAACTAAGGTCTGCAATTCAAGATTGAGCCTGGAATCTAATTCAGGTTAGATGGCTCCAAAATTCTGCAAGCCTTTCTAAGGAGTTTTTTCTTTGTCTCCTTCTTCTTCTTCTTCTTCTTTTTTTTTTTTTCTAAAATAACACAAATCTCACAAGAATAGCTGATCTTGCCATTGAAGGTCAGGAGATTTTAGCAAACCCAACTCCTATGACTATTTCTATGTAGTTTAATTAATAGAACCTAAGGGTAGTCAGAACCATTTGACCATCTGAACTGACATCTGCATCTCAGCCCATCTGAGATGGTACCCCACTGCCCTGCACCAAGTCCAATAAGTGGTGTCTGGCTAAGCCAGAACACTTATTTTCTTTCTTTTAAGAGACCTTTTCTCTGAACTGCACGTTTTTGTTTCTAAGGACTGTGCCTGCCTGCAGGGGCAAGTGCCACATTGCAAGACAGGGCTTTGAATACAAACACAGAGGCACAAATACACATTGTTCATCTTACTGATGTGACTTTTTCTTGGTTTGCTCTCCTTTTTAAACTATGGTAAAGAAAAAAAGCCTTTCAGATTTTAATATGAAGCTAATTTTTTTTTGCCTGAGGAAGCATTACAGCCAGAGTTGGACCATTTCAGCTCTATTCCCCACAAGAACAGCTCATGGATCCCAGCAGTGCAGCCTCAGCCGTGGCTGTGGTGAGATCCCAGGCTGCACACAGCCCCCTCTGCTCAGATCTCCTCCAAGAGAGAGCTCCTCTGTGGCTCAAGCCTGCTCAGCCTCAGGCCAGAGGGCAAGTAGCCCACCAAGGGCACGATCTATCAGGGTCTGTGCCCACGGCACAGGATTGTGATCCCCGGGGGAATCCATGGGACTTCACACCCTTGAGCCTGGCTGTGAATCAACCCTTGCTTTACACCTCCATTTTAGGGAGGAGATTTAGAACAAGAGCTTAGACTGGAAACTCCTTTGACATCTTTTAATGCATCTCATTCAGAACCCCTCCATCCAGCTGTTCCCATTCCCGTTTTAGCAGACAAAGCAGTGGCTGAAATCCTTTTTAATTCAAACATCACTGAATGTTCTTCTCAAGACACGACAGAGTGCTCCTGGCCCCCTCCCCCTCCCTGTATCTTGGGTGAGCACATACTTAGATCCCCCAAGCACAGTGATAATTTCTCCTTACCAGCAGAGCCAGTCATTATTTATTATATCACTCTCTCACTTCTTCAGTCTCTCCTAGTGGGAACATTGCAGTGGCTGCTGGCTAGAAAATTAGCCAAGGGAACTTCTTCAGTTGGTCTCTTTCCTCATTATACTAGTAAAAAAAATTTAACTGTGACATTCTCCCTCTCTCTGTATATATATATCAACACAGGTTGGAAGCACACTGTAGGGGCTAATAGTGAGTAATTTAACTGTGGCTCTCTCACACGTTTTACCCTCATTCTTTCTCCAGTGCAGTAGCAGAAGAACAGTATGTTCATGTATTGTTGCTCCATATTACAAGCAGAGCTTGCAAGTTTATGTCTAATCTCACTCTTTCCACTAGGTTGTTTTTTCATGGGGATGTGATGCAATTTCTTCCAGTGTCAAGGTGCTGCCATAAATTACAAAGAGATTCAGGTAATCCTTAAAGAAAAGTTTACATTTTTCCACCTTAAAAAGTGCCTTAAAAAAAAAAACAACAGGAACATCTGAGTGGAACAGAGTTCTGTATATGCACATATACTGCTAAGGGCCATCATATTGATATGTGCCCAGAGAGGTTGTTCTCCTAAGATAGGAACAGACTCATCTACAGAGCCTGGACAGAACTGGTGTTGTTCCCTGGTCAGACAGGAGCCATGTGAAGCATAAAGCAGAGGAACACTTTTCCTGGCTCCACTCAGGTATTGCACAGCACGGCTTAGGCCAGTGATGGGATCTGGTTTCAGTTCAAGAAAATTAGTAGGTGTGCTCAGCTGTTCAAAAGATCTGTGTACATGTCTAGGTCACTATTTTTATGTGCTGGGATATGTCTGTGCCAAGTGCATGCCTGCAGCTCCATGGGGAGAACATCCACACTACCCAGTGAATAAAGAAAAAGGATTGAGTAATTTTGAGGAACAATGATATATTTGGAAATGGTCACAATAAATCATATGATTCACTTCAGAATCCCTTCTTGAAAGAAACACAAAGGGGAGCTGCAAATGACAGCATCACAAATACTCAAATGTGTTGAAGACTCAGGATTTTGATGTCCCTGATTTTGACCCAGATCCATTACATAACAATAGGCATCCTGCTAGGAATATAGACAAAGTACAATTTCGTGACTTGTGGTAAGATTTATAAAAGACAATCCTGCCTAAATATCTTGTAGAAAGTACAAAACATGAGGTTAGGGGTGAAAAAAAGCACGGAAACACATTTACATTTCCCTTTCACCCCAGCTCGCTCCTGGTAGCGAAGCCCTGCTGATCACAGGTGTGCAGCTCTTTGTCCAGAAGGGGTGTCGTCAAATCTTTACAGCCTCAGCCAGCCCAGCGGCGTTGAGGAGAGCCCAGCGGCAGCAGGGAGCCTTCCCTGCCCCCTGCACTGGCCGGTGACGCTGCGTGTCCCCGGATGGCAGCAGGGGACCCCGTTTTGCCCGGCCCTGTCCTGCGTGTGCCCCGTGCGGCCTGTAACCGGCTGTGACTCCATCTACCTGGCAAGGCAGATGACACACGCCGGCGCTTGCCCAAAGGGAAGGAGGATGAGGACAGTAAACAAAGACCTCAGTGTCCTCCATTTTGGAGCGCCTGCTGCAAGTTTGACTCTCTTCACTTTGAATTGTAGTGGCAGTGCTCTGAGCAACTACATCTGAAGTACCCCAGCAACATCACACTCTTGTTCCACCACTCTGATGACCACCAGTATAATTCAAAGAGAAAGAGTAAAAACTCACCTCTAGGTATAAAAAACGAGAGAGAGTTTATTCTCTGCCAGAAGAAACAATACGACCAGAATTATAGCAGTTTCTACCCTGAACTGTAAAAGTAATGCTTTCTGTTAGCCAGTGAATAAAACTGTCCTTCTTCAGGAAAACCATCTTTCACACTTATAATATTATCTTTCCAATAGATGTGAATACACTGGTTTATTATATCTAGCTTGCCTTTTTTTTTATATATATATGAAGGGAAAGGTACCAGAGAACAAAAAAGAATGTTTTTTTCCCCCTGCTTATGAAAAAGGAGGAAAGAAGAAGAAATCTTTCTCTATTTGCATTGCTAATTAGCAGAATGCACACAGATAATACAGTGATCAGTACTGTACACACGTTTTGAGAGATGAACAAACATTGCACTATATTTGAATATGCAAGTGTACCATTTGTGTAGTTTATGTTGCATCCAGGCTTTTCCACAGGGCTTGGCAAAGGACACACTGAAAACTCCCGATGGCGGACTGGGGGGGATGTTGGGGTATGATTTGTTTACCCTGGAAAGGGCAATGCAGGGGCACAGATTGCTTTTCAATGTCATTTTGGTGTTTCTTCACCCCCAAACAAATTCGCCAGCTGGGTTGACTGAGAAAAAGGATTTTAAGAGACTTGTCCAAGGTCACCCTAAGGAATGAGCAAGTCAAGCCACTTACTCAAGGGCACTGAGTGCTTCTGTGGCCCAACCTACCTCCCTCTAGCTTCAGGTTGTTTGTGCCAACCTCTGCCCCCCTCACCACATAGCCTTCCCCACACAAGCAGTACAGTGTAAAGTTCACAGCACATCCAGTGAAGTGCCCTGCACCATCCATCCATCTTCTTCATGAGATAAGAATAGTTCCTTAAACCTTTGTTCATGGCAGATGTTTTCCTGGTTTGATGGTGTTTTTCTAAGTGTCAGTGTCTATCCACAAACTATATCCTGATGTACATCCCCATGCCTAGATATATGAATAGCTTTACAAGATGAACACAGCTTGAAAAACTGAGGTCAAACCTGAAGAATGCTGAAAAAGCTGGGGTAGTGTAAGACATTATATAGCTTGAAATAAACACTGCCTCATCTCAAGGAGGTCATTCCACTAGAAGAATGCAGTAACTCTTGAAAAACACCAGCCACGTTATCAGGCTTGACATAAGCTTTAGCTTCTGCTCATTCACATATGTGGTTTCAACAACAGCAAATACCTCATCTGCAGATACTCCTTCTTTAAGGGTCAGTCCATAAAACACACTGCACAGTCATCTCTTTTCTCTCTAATTCCTTTAGTTTCTCTTACCTGAACACAAAGAGTATAGAATCAGCAATATTTTTTTTAGAATGCTAACCAACAAACCCATTGTTTTTGCCTTAAACACCACTTCATTTGGCTGGCAAGTGATACATTGAGTATCTACATGAGAATAGAGTACCTATTAACATGGCATCATCTGCAGGGGTTTGATCTCCAGACTGACAAGTTCAAACTGTTAGGGGCTCTCTCTCCACTCCTCCCTTTCCCTGGCTAGGCAAGGTGTTATTCTGTAGGTCAAACCAACACAAAATCATTTTCATGCAGGCAAAGCTCTTTTAGTACATGACACTAGCCCTGCTGCCACCCAGGTTTAGCTTGATCTCTCTCTGAGCTGGCTCTGGTCTTCTGCTCAGCTGGACTCACAGCTTATGCATGGGGGAAAGCTCCCCAGCCTTTGTCTGGATCCATGTATTTGGAAAGTCATGTCCCTAAGCACACCCCTCAATCCTTACCTACTGATTTTAGGGAGGATAACTTATACATGATTTACCCATTAGTAGATGATTTTTATCCACTCCCTTCCCCCAGGTGTGGCTGTAGATATGTCTTTAAATCTGGACTCTGACACTTCACTGCAAAGATGCTACTTACACTGGAGAGAAAATAACTGAGTTTTGCTGTTGGCAGGTCTGCTCTGACATTGTCACCTTGCACCCACATGTGCACTGTTTGAGGGCATCTCACTGTACTTTGTAAGGTCCCAAGAACCTCTATGCAAGCAAAGCACACAGTGACAAAAACCCTGCAGCAACCTTTGCACCTGTGTGCAGACCTTGCCTGCATCCCAAGAGCTCAGTTTACAGCCTTGAGGCCACTGCTGAGAGCTGGATATGCTGCATGTGTCCTTGCAGGCCTAGCGGTCAGCTTCAGTCAACTATCATCCTCTCATCCCAGTTACCTTAATGGTAGGTGATGAGAAAGTTATTTATGAGCAGTAGTGTAATTTACAGACCTAAATAATGTATTTTTAGAAAAGTGAAGGTATTATTAAATACTGTCGGATCCCAGTATGAAAAGACAGTTTCAATATTTTCTTTTATAAATCTATTTTCTAATTCTAATCAGATTCTTCTCACCAAGGCTCCCTCAGCTATCTGCTGAGGACAACAGAGGACAACCTGTCATCTGAAGCCATTTCAAATACAGTCACAAACAAATACTTGTATTAATATTAAACATGTAGCAGTTTCAAGAGCATGTATTTTTTTGTATAGAGATCACACTATTCTTTTGAAGAGCCAATAGGGCTTTTGTTCCCAGCTCCTTTTAAACAATCTGGATATTAACTTTTCTACTGCTGCAAGCCTCTGAGCAACTTCCCACAATATTCTCCAGACAGATGTTTGCATAAACTGTGTCTTACAAAGACCTTGGGCAGACAGCTAAGGAGTTTTACCTTGTGCACATTAGCAGCCCAAGAGCTCGAGTGCCACGTAGGGCCCTGGAGATCCTATGACCATCTCCCTGGTGCTGCAGAGCCTGTTCCTTTATTGGTAGTATGAACCAGAGAAGTGTTATGTGTTGTTCAGAGAAAGAGTTATGTGCTTTGTGCGAGAGAACGTGAGAGGAATGGAGAACAGCAAACCAGCACATCCCAGCTCCCCACTTTCCCCTCGCTGTCTCTGTGGTTGCAGACCCCCCTCTTGTACAAGTTTCTTCTGGTCCCCAGGAGAATGGAGAGACAGTCTTTAGCAATTAGCCCGGGGAGGGAGAGGCTAATTGCACCAATTAGCACTGGAGCACCAGGTGGGGAGACTTAGAGGCCAGTCAAGAGGGGACTAATAAAATGACTGTCAGGGTCAGTGAGGCAGCACCATTTGGGGAGAGGAAGGAGACAAGGAGCTGCTGATTGCATCTAATTAGGCCTTTTGTTTCCACTTTGAAACAGTCTTTTCAATGCACTTCGAAAATGGGAGGATCAGTCAGATCTGTGGCTTGCGCTGTCCTTACAGGGGCAGCAGGGGAAGGAAAAGCCCAGGTACAGCCATCAACACCAGCCTCACTATCTTCCCTCACAGCCTGCATGGCTCAGATCAGCCTTGTTCTTCCGCAGCCCCCAGTGAAGCCTCTGTAGAGAGGCCCAGAGTTGCTGTGTAGCCACACTTGCAATGTTCTCCCACATTTTAAGCACTACAAGGTCCTCACGGGGTCTTGCTCAGAGTATAATATCTTGCCTAGCTCAGGTTTTCCTCCCTGTAGCTCAAGGTTCCTACATGGAAACAACTGTAAATGGAGGGCGCCTCAATCCCCTGGTGCCCTGGATTCAAACTGTATTACAGTGACACGTGCTCAAGTGACAGAATAACACACCTGATCGCAGTAGATCACATTATAACAAGGTTGTTGCAAAACACTCATCAGCCTCGTTTTTGCAACAGTCATTGGTCTCTCCGGGTTCCAGCGCAGTGCTTAAACCAGGCTCTAGGACATTTTGAAGTGAGGCACACAGCACCATGCTCCAGGACAAAGCCTGGCCCTCTTTATGAGCTACTCTTTCACTTCTCTGCCTCCGTGATCTCAATTTTTACTCCAAAAGCACACTGTAAGTACCTGCTACTGCTCCAACAACAGCCCAAAGCAACCATATAGAAAATGAACGATCAAAACAATGAAGGCATTGAGTCATACACACTACAAATACCCATAATGTCACAGCTTAACTACACAGCTACTTACTAAGACTTGTTGGGTGGTGCTTTGTACCAGATCTTCTTGCTGGGTGCTGACCTAGGAGCCTGTCCCCTCTCCTGCTGCAGGAACTCGCAGGCAGATCTCTGATCCCACCATGAGCTGTCCAGAGCAGGGCTGTGCTGAAGGCACAGCTGATTCTTTCCACCGAAGCCATCCCATTTTCTAGAAAGGAAGACAAAGTTTGATTTACCAGATGCTGGGACTATGCACACTGCAGCTGCTGTTTTTCCCACTCTCCTAAAGGGAGGACACATCCTACAGTCCCAGCTCCATGGCTGTCACCGAACTTCACATGAATGTCACAGACAGTGCCTGCAGCAGGAAGCAGAACTGAAGGGTGACACTTCAGCTTCACCCAAGAGGCAAGAGTTAGGCTACCCCTTATTTTCCAGCTTCCTCTGCAGGTGAGTGTTAACACTGTTCAAAGGCACCACTCCTTGCATGGGGAGCACCAGTAGAAGCCTCAGGGCTTTGGACTGTTGGGGTGATGAAGGCATTACAATGACAAGACACTTGGACACTTGTACCTAAGAGGTTGTCCTAGTTTCTGCATGAGACTGAGCCTTGCCCCTGCAATCAGTGGGCTCAAGCAGTCTGAGCCACCCTTTCTCATGGAAACAGAAGGTGGTTATTTGGCCAAACGCTCACTTTCTGAAGCATAAACTTTTAAAAAACAAACAAACAAAAAACCCAAAAACCCCTTGAGGCTCAGAAAAGACCAGTGAACCATAAAGACCTAGTGAGACAGTCCAGGTCTAAATTAGTGGCCCTGAACAATGGTTCAACAGGGCAAAACCTTTCAGCTTTTTGCTACAAGTATCAGAAGAAAACCAGGGTGCATTTAAACTCCAGCACCTTTTCACAGTTTAACAGTAAATGGCCTATATTAAATAGCTGGCAACACATGCACTCTCCTTGTTTTCCTTCCTTGTTAAATGTTTCCTGGCATGGTGACAGGTAAAGCATAATACAGCTTGGCAATATGGCTTTTCCGTGGTGAAAGAGCTCTCCGTGCTACGCTAGAATACATATTTCTGTGACAAGGGGCTTTATTCTGAATTATTTGCACATACTAAAAGCCAGTGGGAAATTGGAGGAGAGTTTAGTGAAAACTACATAAGATTTTGTTACCGCTGAGCGGAAAATTTTGGATGGAAATCACGGAGTGTGGGGCTTAATCACAGCTCCTTCTGCTCAGCACACCATGTAAGGCAGCCCCAGCCACTAAAAATTCACTTGGGAAGGGTGGATGGTTATCCAGCATTAAGCATGTTTCTGTGGCACTGAATTCTTCAGATCGCTTGGGGAGGTAACTCATCCACTTCTTAACCTGACAGTGCTTGTTGATAAAAACAGTACAGAGAACTGGATGGAGCACTTACACAAAGCTGATAGATGAGATAGATGGAGAGGATTTATCCTGTGGCAGGGGATCTGGCTAGGAATAAAGCTGTGCTGACTTCTAAGCATGGAGATGATCAGGTTATGCAATTATTTCTTAACAGATATGTGAGTGATGGAGAGCAGAAACCCACCCAAGCTTGCCTCTGTGCACTTCCTTGGAGACAATCTTCCCCAGAGCCACTGTTGTGCCTCACAGAGGCATCTTCACTTGGCAGCTCTCTGAAATGTAGGAGCCATTTTGCATTTCAAATTTATGAGACATTTTGTCTCAGGAAGCTGCTGTTTAACAAAGGTCTTACTTGCTCTGTGAACTGGAGATAAAATGCTAAAGACATTCTGACTGATAGAAGATGTTGTTGAGAGTTTGAGCTGAAGAAAATGACCAAGAGGAGAACAGAAATTTGAGCCTGCAGGTTGTTCTGTTTCTCTCTCATGGACTTATTTTCATCTTCAGAATGTTCTTATTGCTGCTTTGTGCAGTCTGTGAGAGGTTTCATGCAATGGTCATCACTGAGGTGTAAGGTGTTTTGGGTTTTTTTCTTTTTCCCTTGAAGTTTGTTTATATTTAATATCTAAATGATGTACTCCCTTCATATTCTCAGATTTTTTAACCTGATTTTGAAAAATTCAGGCTCAGGTTATTTTCATCATCCCACACCCACCAGAGACCTCAGACAATGACCTGATAGAGAGCTTGAAGACCAAGAGAATGTAAGTGTCTGACTGAATAGGGTCTAAAGTAAAAAAAGAGTCTGTGCTGGTGTGCACCATTTTATTAAATGAAGATTGTTGTCTTTACTGTCTTGGCTATCTCAGTCACCACCAAATCTCACAGGAAGACAGAAACCATCTCTCTAGTGTCCTCTGTTGAACAGTGATGGAAGCACTGTCAGAAGTATTGAGGAAACAAGTGATTATATTCTTCAGATGTTGACCACCACTGGCCACAGTGCATCCCCTGTCATGCAGGGCAGCCAGGTAAGCTGGATAAACAGAAGTTAGTATTGGGAACCAAGGATGAATAAAGGCAAGAAATGTTCCTTGCCATTATTGTTACATGACTCCTGGAGATTTGCATTAATGGAGCATTCCAGAATAAATGTAACAGTGCCAAAAAAATATAAGGGAAAATGTGGTTACCTTGGCCATTTCTGTTGGATGCTTCTTAGGACCTCCAAGTGACTAACAGAGTTCTCCTCAGTTGAATCTCAACCCTGCAGCCTTCATCCACGCTATATGACAGGGTACTGACCATACTTTGAAGTCAGGAGACGTATTTCATAAGTAGTCTGTCAGCAGAATTATTTCTGAGGCCCTTGATTAATAATGTAGGACATCAGTGATCTTGGAAAACTTTAACATCAGCACTGTACTTGGCTGAACAGAACAGCTGTTGACATCCTTGCTGCTGTTTCTTGGCTGAAGACAGATGTTTGTGAGGTTAGATAGAAAAGGCTGGAGTGTATGAACATTCTGGAGTCAGTGGAAAGCACCCGCCACTGCCTTATACTTATGGGGTGACTCAATCTGTATCCCAGGAACTCTATTAAATTATAATCACTCCATGGGTGGAGCCAGTGGCATCTCTTAGGAGCTGAGACACTCCTGATACTTGTATGATGATGTCTGAATAGTGCTTGCATGGCAGAGAAAATACAAGCGCATTAGGGAAGAGCAATAAATACCATCAGTTGCTCTACTGGATGAAGTTTTTGAGGGGTGCTCTGGTCTCAGATGTTAATGGAGTGGCTTAATTTTCCTTGAAATGCTCATCATAAACTCAGGAAAATATAATTCAGGGATGAGGCATGGTATCTGGTGTTGAAAAAAGGCTGGGTGTTCTTAATGGCTAAAAAAAGATTGTTCAGCAGCAGATCAGGCGTGTAAAAATGTGACCTCTCTAATGCTCCCAAGTCTAAAATTATTTACTGGGCAAGTGTTGTTTGAACAGCTTAAAGCTTCACAGTTTACTAAAGGATGTGTTTTGTATTCTAGTCCAAGTATGACAACACCAGAAAATGCTTTCCCTGAATCATCTGAAATACCAAACATAAGGCAAAATTTTGCTTCAAACTTCCATGAAGAGCTAAAGCCTCTCCATCCACAATGATATACAAACTACATAGTAAATCATCCTTCTCAAAACATTTCATCCACTTTGTATTTTCAGCCCAATGACTAAGGGCTTCTGTATGTAAATCTCTTACTTCTTTCAGGGAACAAAATCACCCTGAGCTCACAGACACTTTCACCTTGAGGATCCCATAAGAAAACAATTCTGGGGATGCAGAGGTAAGAACACATCTCAGGAGGTCCTGGGGCCCTGCTGTTCTCAGAGCTGTCCCCTCAGACAGTCCCACGGAGAGAAACATCAGAGCAGGAAACAAGTTTCATCCTCCAGAGGGAAGCACCTGTGCCAGAGGCATGCTCAGGAATGACCAGACTATTACAGGTATAGAAAATTTGCTGTGATCAGCCTTCATCCACTTTTCTTCTTTCCAGCTTTACTTCTCAGGCTGTGACCTTCTCTGCCTGCACAGGATCTGCTTCTGCAGCCCCTCAAGAAGTCACTAGGAGGTTTCTCTGTTCATGCTGTGGGAGTAGAGACTTTTACCACCCTGCCCAGTTACATGGACAGGTGAACTCAGGATTTTCGGCATTAATGTGATAAAGTTGAGAAGTGGGGCTAGCAAGAAGTTTGGTGAGGGTGGTCATGATTTGTTGAAGATTTTGAGGTGAAGGATGGCATGAACTTGGAAAGAAGCCAGAAGAAGTAAGCTCACCATGGCTCTCATGTTGAGAAATAACCCTAAGCAGAAAACAGATCACTGTCCCCAGACTCCTGTGGCTCTTATATTGAAACCAATACCATTACAGTATGGAAGGAGGTTAACAACCAACTCCCTTCTCTGAGCCAGTAGACACAAGGCAGAAACCAGCTGGAGGGTGCCCAGAGCTGCTCCTAGGCTACTGCCACAAAGGAAAAAATCAACTTGTTTTGCTGCTGCAGATATGAGACAAGTTTGAAGGGGTTCACTGCTGTAGGACTACCAGATTTTAAGTGCTGATTAGCTGATATGGGATTAAGCATGTGATATCCAGTCCATGTGCCATCTGATGCACTTTCAGTGCACCCTACCAATAGGTATAGGTGATGTTTGTTATTATGTAGGTGTTACTCAATGATTTGGGAATTAAAGCATTTTTAAATTTAAATGTTTTAAATTATTAGGGAGAATTAATAGAATTAACAGGTTTTTTCAAAGTTCAGTAATTTCTACTTTTAAATCTGCTTCTGTGTTATGCAGCAGTAAACCAATAATTATCTTCCAGATACACAGTATAACACAACCAACAAAACAGGGTTCATCAGACTGTATCATCTACCATTATTTATCTGTGTTTGTGCCACGATTTCATCACTTGATCAAATAATAGCAGATTCCACAATATGTCATTCACGTATCCCCAGTTTATCTATAATGATTTTCCTCTTGTCAGCTCATTTCTTGAACCTTTGCTGAATCTGGTTTCAATAGTACTATAAACAATCATCATTGCATTGTAAAACTGGAAACCCTCCACTAAAATAGTGTTTTGATCTGGGTTGCCATAGTAATAAGTCTGTGCTCCCCTCTTTGGAGGCCTTGTTATATGAAGTATCTGTGATTTGCTCAGAATGGCCCCAGTTCATCTGTCAAAGTAGGTTTTTCCTTTTTTAAAATAATGATCTAGAAAATCCCACAGTGGCAACAAATATTTTACAACCATAACGAGAAACATTGTATCACTCAAGCTTTGTAAATCTATGCCATTATTACATTAGAATAAATCACTTTCCTTAGGTATATTACTTAGAAATATGCAATTCTAATTTTAGAGCGTGTATTCAATAGGGGGTATTTATTTTTTATGTAAAGAGAATTATTAACTTTGACTTCAAAAATACATCACATGTCAGATTGTGTTTAGAGGCCCTGCAGCAAAAAGAAAAAAACCTGAATCTCTTTCTTATTTCTACCAAAATATCACAAATACCCAGTCAGCTTCAGATTTAGTTACTCTAGTCCATTCTTAGGTGCTGATTTTTATAATGAGATCTCATATTACCACAGATTTTATAACTGCACACTTAGATAAATGATATTCAGATGATATACTTCTAAAAATTAAAAGTCCTGAAAATACATCAATGGCACTGTGAAAATATATCTTAATACATTATTTTAAATAGAAATGTTCCAGTCAGTTACAGTAATTTGATACATGAACTATGATATTTCCTCCTGCAGGAATGAGAGTAAACAAATACTACATCAACACACCAGTGACAGACTGCATGGAAAAAAGTGAGGACAGGGATCATATTTTACCTAAGACAAATGGTTAAGTTGGTTGCTTTGTGCAAGTTGCTACCAGCTACAGGATTACTCCATGTAACTCACTGTCTGCTACTGCCTCATAATACCTGACAGAGGAATATTAAAATCATCAGTGGCAGGAAGCGCAGAGGGTATCTATCTCTTATTCAATGAATTCTAATTAAAAAGTAATTACCTTTTGGTGAGGACTCTGCCAGTATCAAGCCCCTCCTCACATGTAATGTGAATTGGCCCCTTGGCAAACAGAGGGACATGAGCTGAGGTGCATATGCATATTTCCTTAAATTTTGCCAGTCACTTAGTTCTAAGTGGTGCCAGATCATGGGAAGTCTTCGAAAATAGTTTTATATCATTTTGCCAAGTGGATCCCCAGAAGACGCTGTGGGGGCAGAGGTGCTACACATCTTCTGTTATAATTGACCTGGGCTTTGAGATTTCTCTGTCATGATGTATCCCAGAAAGGTGCATGATGGGAAGAAACTTGTTATTCCTCCAGCAGTGCCAAATGGACAAGATCAAGTAGGCCTGGGACTTGAAAAAAAAAAGGAAGAAATATTGACAGATAAGTAACCACTCCAGTAAATGACAGGCAGGCACAAGAAGCTTGATTTCCTTGGGGTTTGGAGGTAATCTATTAACCTTAAAACATTTCAGTGCAAATCTGATAGATTTTCTTTTTAAATACAAAAATATAAGATGTTTAATTGAAATCATTAGGTCTGTTTTCTTTTACTCCTTGCAAGTTAGCAGAATGAGAACAAAAATCCACCCATGACTAAAAACTCTAAAGCCAGACTTAATTCAACCCAAAGTGTTTATTTATTAGATTACCAAAATTGTATCTGTAATATAGTTCAGGAACATTAAAGGTGTCCTCTGAGAAGCTGTCGTTTTTTATGGCACTGTGACTGGCACTGAAACATTTGTTTTGCAATTCTTTGGATAGTAGCTCATCAACAGCCAGGGAAATGCTAGGACAAATTGAGGTCAGTAAGGTGGGCCAAATTAATTAGGAGAAGAATTTGTCTCTTGAGACTACTGTCTCCTTTAGTGAACTCAGTGCCAGCCCAGCCCATCCTGATGCATGTCCTGGGGCCCAGGAGTAGCAGAATTCTCAAGGGTGCTGTGCACACACACACCTGGTCACACAGCTGAGATTCGGGATGAAGCACTAGCTCTCCATGCTGGCATGATCCAGAAGAGAAGCAATACAAATACTCTGGATTTAGGGTCCATTATAGAGGTTTTCTGTAACTTTTTACTTTGAGATGTTCTCATCTTCCCTCTGTTTGCAGCTGGGAATTCTCTTGCACTGAGAGGTATCCTCTTGGCCAGAAGCAGCTTTTCTGCCTTACCCAAAATTCTGTTGACATTTGGCTGAGGTTCCAGTTAAAAAAATAATTCCTGCTCTCCCCTGTGTGTCTCCCTGCAGAATTCTTATATCCTGCAAGGCTCTCTGGGTCAGCCACATCCAGACTCCTGGCACAGCAAGAGCAATGTTGTACATTGCCTCAGGCCCTGCTAAAGAGGTTGCTGGAACAGAGAGGGAAGTGGATGAAGAGGCCAAATTCCCTCCACCTTGCAACTCTCTAGACAGCCTATATTCCTCCTACAACCCATTCTCATCTTCTGTTGCAGGACCAGCATGAAGAAAAAGCTTTAAAACAGTGGAACACAAAAGGAAACAGAGGATGAATCGCCTCGGCCTCACCATGCAGTCTACCTCCAAGCATTCTTAATTGACATCTTCCTTGCTACAGTTTAAATGGATTACACTTTGATCTATCCACCCTTGAGAACAGATTATTTATATGAATTGAACACAAAGCACAATAATTTCCTTCTTTCTTCCCATAAATTTTTGTACATTTGTTGAAGCCTGTTACACCTTAGGTACTTTCTCTGGGTTAAATTACACCGCTCATTCAGTCTTCCCAAGCAGATTATGTTTTTGGACAACTGGCTTTTTCTGTTCTTATCCTCTGGACAGTTTCTTACTCATCAGCTGCTTCTGGAGATTATTTTCTTGTTCTGCTGTCACAACAAGCCAAATAAGGTAACAGTTGGTCCTGGAAATGAGTTGTGTTGATGAAAGAGAGAGGGTTGATGCTTGCTGAGATTGGTAGAGGCTCACAGGAAAGATGATACAGGTTTGGTCCCACAGATCCATTTTTTTCAAAGATGGGGTTTAATTCTGGCTGATCAATACTTTCTGGCAAGATACCAACATATGCTCACCACGAGGTACATGAGTAATTCATTAAAGTTAAGGAAACACCATGTGTAGATTCAAACTTATGCCTGCATTTTACAGAAACAGGAACTGCCTACAACATACCTGCAAAAATCCCCAAAATACTGTCTAATATTTCCAATATTTTAGTTTTAAATTTTTCCTGGTTCTACTTATACATTAATAAAATTAAATGATATTCCTTTTTGATATATTCTCTTTTTAAATTACATGACACCCAATTCTTATTTATACCAGGACTGCTTTTGGCCTGCTTTTGATAATAGCATGTAAATTAGATACAATAAATGTCCCTCTGCTCTGTCATAGTGATGTAACATAGCATTAGTGTAAATGAATCATGGACCTCAACTTTGTAGATCCATTTTGATTTTTTAAGCTTGAGGCCTAAGCATGATGCAAAAGCAGGTACAGTTGTATTTCCAGTAAACTGTTATTATATTCATAAAACCATAGCACACATTTTCAAAAAATAGTAATGTAGGTTTTTCAGTGCGTAATTTTGTGGCTTTGGGAATATCTGAAGAGGGAATGTGTTGGATCTGGATTCTGAAATATTCCTTAATACCTACTTGCTAATTATTGTTGGGCCATCTGGAATGCTCTGCAGTCACTTTAGGAGAGTTCTCTCTTGACCCATCCCACACTTTCCATCAGCTCAGTATGGACACGGTATTATTCAGTTTTCTCATGCTGTGAGGGGTTAGGTAAGGCAAAGGTTCACACACCAGAGTCTTATCCTATCTCCTAAATCATCTTTCGTCCACCTGAAGTCTCCTAATTGTAACAGTGAAGAACATAATGGGAAAAGCATATCGACTTGTTTAATTTCAAGCAGGCTATGTGAACTATCTTTACAATAACTACATGCTTCAATAATTTATAACTATGATGCTATACCTGACAAAATGATTCACGTAACTAGAGCAATGTGCACTTTAAGTTTAAAGTCAAGGTCTTCCTTGTTCATTTTAATGACTTCTCTTGTGCACAAGATATTAATATTCCTGTGAGCAAACACAGCACTGACTCATTAATCAATAGGGGCTGGCTCCTCTACATAATAACAATAGCCATACTAGATAATTAACTTTTGTTCCATTTGCTTTAGTTTGTACATAATTTCCAGTGGCTGACACTGGATAATAAAAAGCTTTGCAGATGACAGACACCTTTTAAAACCCTTTTTACTAGTTTTGGAAAATGATCCACACCTACTGATATAAGTAAAATACAATGTAGGTATCTGTGTGTGTCCATGCCACATTTAAAAGGAGGCAACTGACAATAAATAAAAGATCTAATAAATATTGTAAGGCTTCAGTGAGTCCTGCTGTTAAATTGTAGCATAGTGAAGGATTTGCATTTTCCTGTCATGTCGTTATAAGGCAGACGAGAGATAAAGGTATGTCTACAATTAAATGAGTATTCTAGGCAACTGGCAGATTTCCTGAGTCCAGACTGGGATAAGAAACACAGATGTTTCTGTGCCAGCTTTTTCCCTTGAACATATTTTAAATATTAGGGCAAGTTCAGCAAAGGTGGCAACAGCAGAAACTCTACTGCAGCCCTGACAGACTTGTCATGGGGTGAGGTACAGCACTGTCTGTGCCAGAACAGAGAGTAAAAGGTAACTTTAAATCCAATCCTCATTCTGCAGGACGGCTCCCCAGAGAGCTGCAGCAGCACCTTCCATGGACAGTGGCACAGGGGCAGGCACACTCAGCGTGGAAGCTGGAACCCCCAGGGCACGGGCACTCCCTGGGTGCCACTGAGAGGCACTGGGGAAGGGAGCCCAGATCATCACTTTCTTTGCTTCCATTGTTGGGGATTTTTAGTAATTGGAGATGTTACTTATGCCTTCTTCCTTAAAACAAACAAACAAACAAGCAGCCCAAAACACACAGGGAGAAATCTTGGTGTCATTAGCAGAGCAGGCTGGAGGGGGAGGAATCTGCTGTATGCAGGACTTGGAGGGTTCAAAATCTACTTTTGTAGATTTTTCTTTGAAAATAAAAGAAATCTCAAATCACTTAATGCTTTCTTTTGACATTTTACATGTTTAAATTGTTTTCTCATCTAAAATATAACATGGCATTAAATAAACCACACATGAGTACTTTGAAAAGAAAAAATTGAAATACTATATTTTATAGATATCAATCTGTCTGACAAATAATGAGTTTCTGCCACCTCTATATTTCTTTCTGACTGATATGGGTTGTTGGGGAAGTCAGCCTGGCATTCTGCAGTTTCAGAGATCATGGAAGTGCCTTTTCTGAAGAAAACAATGTCCCACCGACTTTTCTTTAACTTTATACTTAACTGTAGACATTAGTTTTGAAATCAAATGTACTTATAACCCACTGCAGAAGAAGACAGCTCAGTATAACACAGGTATCACTGTTCTCCTCTGTAGCTGTTGTTTCCTTTGTTACCGAGTGTTGCAGGGCCAGATACTCAACTACGTAAATCACTGCAGCTCACTGGCACTCACTAAGCTGCCATGATTTGCCCAGATGAAGATCATCCCTTAGATCTGATGTTGATAAAGCATCCTCACAGACGTGAGCATGAACCATTTGTGAAATGTTTCTGCTTTCAGGTTCAAGGATGAAGATAGCTATCACCCTTATTCATACAAAACACCCCAAGCAGAGAATGCCTTGATTAAGCCTTAAATCAAAAGCTAAAGCATGTGAAATAAAGAAGCCTCATACACCTGTTAGGGGAAAAATGTAGGCTACTAAGTGAGCACCTATTTGCATTATATAGTACATTCTGCAGCAGGAATAAAATATACTGCAAGTCAATGGTCCGTCAGCTTCTATATAGAAGGGAAAACATTCTTGTGTTCAAAATTGTGGAAATATCAATATTTCAAAAGGTAGTTTTACGGTTCATTCAAACACTGATAAGAAATCATTACACTTTTTAAGAATATTGATGATTACAGAGAGGCATTTAATGGAGGGAAAGCTTTTTTTGCAGTTCATTAGTTTGTGCACGTCTAATTGACTCTTCAAGACTCTTTTGTGTGAAACACTAAACACAGTTTTAACTAGATAATTTTTATACCAGTTATAAGAGAACATCTCCAGCTTATAGAAACTTCCTTTCGATGTCTCTCCAAAGAGTACTGTCAAGTTTCAGGCAGAGTTCACTGCAGGAAATACATGAAAAATCAGCACTTAAATCACCTATTTTTTCCTACAACAATAGGCTACCCAAGGAACTGATTTAATAGATTAGACATTAAATTTAGAATATGTAGGCCCCTAGACAAAGTGGGTTCACCTCATTATCTATCAAGATAGGTTATGAGGATTGTTTCTGTGGCAGCTATCAGATCCTGCTTGAGTTATCTGAGCACTAGGAGTGGAAAAGAAAGGTGAAAAACAGTGTGTAAAAACTCTACCAGCTCCCATGGCACAAAGCCATGCAAAAGTACCCAGTGACCTGCCTGAAAGATCCCTGTCCCCAGTGGTGTTGAGTGGACACTCCCTCCTGAGGCTTCTCCCACTTAGCAGTCTATGGGCTATCTAGGGCAAGAAGAGGATTATGGTACAGCTGAGAGCACATGGAGAGCTGTGCATGGGGAAGGCACTGGCTGGGCTTTGCAAAACAGTGTCATTAAACATGACCTCCCAGGCTATTGCAAACTTCTGTGGTATACAATCAACTATTAAGTCAATGAAATCATTTGTATCAAAGACATTGTGACACTGTCTGAACATGGGAATGGAAAATAAAAAGACAGCCCTGCATGTACATATGGTCGTGGTCCAGTGCAGTGAGTGTTACTGCTTGGTTTGCTGAGGCATACTGGACAAGCTTTAGAGCTTGTTATTTTTCCAAGAGCTACAGTGGAGGAAACAAATGATGNAAAAAAAAAAAAAAAAGTAAGGCAAAGGTTTTGCAGTTTCAACATCAAAACGGCACTCTATGCAAAATTCCTATGATTACAGAGAAATGTCTTCCCCGTGAATATTTCCCATTTTTATTCACCTTGGTTCTTGCCCCAGAAGATTGGAAGCAGAATTATGGGCCTCTGTGGAGAGATCCTATCCTCACATTTCTAGGCCCCATTTTGCTGAACCAACAGATGTGGATCATTGGGATGACGTTGACAAGCGCTAGAACTTTCAGTTCCTTAGCGGCATCCAGAGCCTTTGGGTATTTACTCAAGACCAGTGAGAAAAGCTGTGCCAGCCTTATCAGCTGGTGTGCACCAGTCTTCTTTGCTCCCAGGTGGATCTGGAAGGCATCATTCACCCCCTGCTCCTGCTGGGCCAGATGTGGCATCGCCAGGCAGAGGCAGGGCCCTACTCACAGCAGCTGGCTCTCCCTCCTTGCCAGCTTCCATGTGGACACAAATGCATGGAGACCTGCCTGCAGAGCCCATGGGGCTTGGTGCCACCTGGGGTAAACCACATGGGACCCTACAGGCCATCAGGTATTTTTCAAAAAGGTCATGGAGTCCAAAAATAACATGATCCCCTAGCCTGGCTATGCTGAGCTTTTGTCGTATTTTTTTCCCCAGTTCCTTATTATAACACTATTATGTGAAATTGGATAATAGCTCTAGACATTTGTCCCCATATTTAGCTTGAATGAGTGCATTGTCTAAGGGAAAAGAACACAGAATTGCACTTGTTGACTTCTGTACTCTCTAAACCACTTTAAGTTGAAACAGAAACATTAACACCACTGTGCTCCCCTCCCTCTCAGAAAAAAATATAAAGCCCCCACCCCAACCAAACAAATCATAAATACCAACAGGATTACTCATCTGTGGTATTTTTACTCACTCTTTGGTTTCTACCAGGTGGTAGGTCAGGCTGCAGAAAGGTTGTCTTTAAACAGCAGTAATGTTACTTTATTGATCTTCAAATTCCTCCTTAAAAAAACTACGTGGCCTATTACAAAAGAAAAGAGAGAGAGATGTTTAGAGAGTTGTCATGCTTAAGATTGCAGGCTTTGGGGCTTTCTCTTGTCCCAACAGAGCTGAGCACTTTTCCTGGTCCCCTTGCTCTCTTCATGTGCTGGCAGACAGCCATCAGCTCTTGGGGCTCAGAGTTCCATGGTCAGTGCCAAGCACAAGCTGGTCCCTGCCCATAAAAGGGACATGAGTGTTACCTCAGTATGAAGAGGGACTGGAAAGGTTTGGTGAACCAAGTGTGGGATCCTTGTCTCTTCCAGTGCAAACTCATGACAGTGACACCAGTGAGTGTCCCTGAACCAGGAAAGGAGTAGGACCTGTGTTTTCCACCATTTGCATCACATACACCATCCCACAGCTGCCAACCCTGCAGCTGTCACAGGCTGGCTTTAAATATCAACACCTGAAGAAGCTGAACTCCTTGGCTTTGCTACTTAAACCACCTCTGGGATTCCTCAGGTCTGGTGAAGCAGCACTCTGCTGTTTTATGCAGTGGAAGTCCCAGACCCAAGCAAAAGACCATTAATAGAGAAAACTAGATTTCTATTAATGTGCTGCAGGAGTTCTCAAGCTACCTCTTTACTTACAGATGAGGAGTATCCCTTTCTTCTGAATAACCAGATAGATGTGTGCATGTGCTGGGGGTGATCAGTGGTTGCAGCCAGATTGCCTGCCCTCCTGGCTGGCTTTAGGTATAAATAGTTAGGTTCTTACTCTGATTCACATACAAAAATACCATCTCTCTCCCAGCTGATTGCTCATAATTTCTTTTCTTAAATAAATGGCCTCTTATCTTTCCACATGCAAGTTGGTGTCTCCAGAAGTGTCCATGTAAAGATTGGTGTTACCTGCCAGCAGCTGCAGAAATTATAAATGAAGGTGCATCTCTACTTTTTCTATCTGTAGCTGCATTGGGATGTGTTGGTTGTTAAGAAAATGTAGTGCTCTCATCAGGGGGTTTAATACCACTTAAAATTTTACCCAGATAATTCACATCAGGATTAGTGACACTGTGAATTAAGGATTTGGCAGCAATAAATATGGGTTACCCTCACAAAGGACCACTATGAGAGAATGATCCCTAAACCTGCACCTCTGCCACATCTGCAATAAAAATGTCCTGCTCATATTGTTGTGTGAAGGAGCCAATTCTTTCACAAGCTAAAAAAAGTCCCAGCTTTAATATATTCTTATAGGAACTGTTGTGGGATATTGAGGCTATGTAAATCCACCAAGGCTTTTCTTAACCTGCAGAAATTCACAGTAAGGAAATACATGCCATGCTCTGTTGGGTGTGGATTGGAAAAGCCCTTTAAGAGATATTCGTCAGGGAAATGAGTCAGGTAAGTACAAGTTTACTGCCTTATTCTGACTCAGTCAATCCTTGAGACAACGTTGTATTTTAGGAACATGCCACCAGCATCATGTTGTGAATTTTGGAACGAAGGATTGTCTGATTGTCTGTCTTTACCTCCTTTGTCCCAGAAGAGTTGTCTATATAGGAATAGGTTAAATATATTTACTCCCTCTTCACCAATTCTTTGTCAGCTGAGGGGCTGTTCTGCAGGCTTCAGACATCTCCTGCAAATAGGTATCACACCCCCACATTTGCACAGTTGCAATATGCATGGGAGCCTGTTTCAAAACTAGGCATTCTGGAGGACACAAAGTGGGCTGGGCACATATCCCTGTGTTGCAATCCCTGTGCAACAGCTTGGAAGTGACCATTCCCTACACTGAAGTGAGGCATTATTTTATTTTTGATACCTTAAAGCCTGTACAAAGTGCAAGTTTTAGGCAGAATATGCTGAAACTGAGAAAAGCAGACACATTTAAATTATACTCAGGCTAGTTCAGCTAATCCCTGCAAAACAGGAGTACTGCCAACATTAATTTTTCATCCAGCTAACTCCTATTGAACATATCATCACTACTTACTTAAAATTGAATCTATTTTTAATAGAAAAACTGATACTGGAATATGAAACATGAAGTAACACATCATTGTTCTGCAAAAGACTAAGCTTTTAAAGATAGCATTGTAGTCTGGAGACGGACTGAAAAAGGCAAAAGGTTACTTCCAACATTAAAAGTAATCTACATGTTCACCAAAGCCTAGATCATTTCAAAGCAGTAATTATTCACAGACTGTAGATAGCCTTATTTTGATATTGGCTGTATGTTTATTATTCATCACAGCAGATTATCACAGGATTACTGCAACATATTTTTCCTTTCAGTAAAATCTTATTTTCAGGTACTCTGGACTTTTTTTGTCCCCCTCACAAAATCTGCTTTCATCAGCCTCCACGCCTGATTAATAGCCAGTTACTTCAGTTTCCATGTGATTATGCCTTCTTGCATTTTATACAAAGATATCTAAAACTCTTCCTTTTTTCTGTAGTGCAAAGCATACTTTTAAAATTCATAACCACCAAATGTGTGTGCATGATAGCAAGAACGGCTGCTTCTCTTTCATACTACAGGGCAAACTGCCAGACTTTAAAGACTTCATAATTAGGGACTTTCCCAGATTGTAACAGAAGATATATTTGCTTATTTTTGCTGTAAAGTCGATTACAAATATGCAAAATTCAAAGTGTGAGTGACCAGGCCACACTTAGCAGACATAATAAGACTGCAGCCAATTAAAACAGAAAAAGGTTGAGTTCTCAGTTTTCTGCCCAGTGTGTTTCTGATGATGACACAACAACAGCTGTGAACTGCCAAAGTCATCCCAGAGAGGTGGCTTAGTCTAGCCCCTGCCAAAATGAAGAATTTACCCTAAAAGCCAGACATTCTTGCCACAATTTCCCACATAGAACTGACAAAATGGTTGCTCAGCATATATGAATCCTTACTTCGCACAATCATTTCTTTCTAAGAATATCAGTCTCTTAAACATGCAGCTTAAGGAGGACAAACAATTTTACAGCATTAAAATTCTGAAATAAGTGCTTTTTCTCTTTCTAACAGAACTTCCTGGGTATCTTTTTTGTTAACTGAACTCTTGAAAACTGTAATTGAAAAATTATATAAACACTGTTTCTATTCTTCTTCTCCTCAAAATATAATGATTACGTGAGAAACACTAAACTAGACATTTGACTTTATTGATCTTTTCATGGACTAACAGTACAGGGAGTCATTTTCTGCCTAGGCTAATTAATTGATAGACTAATTCATTGATCAGGTTCTCCATAGCATTGTTGGTATTGACAAACACTGAATCTTTTTCCATCAGTTGTATTAGTTTGCACCAATTACTTTGTCTGTTTCACTTAAGCAATTACAATAACTCAAAAGCAACAATCAGATTCTCAGCTGGTGTAAACCAGGCTCTCTCTCCTGAAGTCAGAGAGCTGTGATGTTTTACTCTGTTGGTTTTTTTGTCTTTTAAGATTTAACAGTGAGCTCTAAAACATCCAAAACAACACCAAGGATACCTGGGGCAAAACCCCATCATGTTAGCTTAAACATGTTCATCATAGCAATGAATAGTAAACATGTTAAAGGCTTATGTACACGTGCATGACTGCTCAGAATTTATGCACAACCTTAGAATGCTATCAGGTGCAAAGTAAGGTACCTGTAGACACAAATGAACATTTGGAGTCACATAAAAGTTAGATGCTCAATAGACTCATGTTTTCCATATATAGGTTATCTGTAAATCAGGTCCTAAGAATATCCTGCTTCTAAGCAGCCACAGCGTTCCACATATATAGAATGTAGCCATTTTATTATACGTGAAATCTACATTTAGACACCTGTGACTTTTTAAAAATATTCAACTTGCTGAAGGATTTTAGGAGTATGTAGGGATTTGTGCAGGACTTTCTCACTTCTGGCTCTCTGCTGAAAGAATGTCTGGATATGGACACTGCTGCTTCGTCTGTTGAGGAGAGCCAACAAAGACACAGGATCACCAAAATCAATTTCAGTGAAAGAAAAAGAACTATATGGGAATATAGAAACTTCTGTGAATTTTCAAAACAAAGACTAAGTAAAAATAAGTAAATTGAACTGATTTTTCTCTGCACAGATTTTCCTAAACTAATTATTTTTCAGGTAACCCAGGGAGTCACAAGAGTACATGGATGTTACATGAGGAGACACTGCAATGATTTTTCAGTTAATGATAAAGAAATTAATTTCCTTTCAAAAACAGACCATCTCTGTCAAGTTGGCCAATGTTGAAAAAAGTTAGTCAATTTAAACTTTCTATTAATCCCTGATCTGCTTCTCCTAGAGTATTATGGGAAAAAAGGGCCCCTGCAGGAAGTAGTCTTTGTGCTTTGGATCTACCTCCCAGCTCTCAATAACTGAGAATTCATTGAATACAAGCATTAGCAGTTAGTCCCTTCTCTTAAAGTTTCCAATCACTTTTTCTCATCTTTGCATGCAAAAAAATAAAAAAATTATATACTCTCCAGAGACACAAGCACTAGCAAGGAGAAGTCATCAAGACTAAGAAAATTTTGCTGAGGCAGTTTCCCCACACTGCTCCAAACCCAATTACTTCCTGTGCTTGACATGCTCATGGAGGCTTCCTCTTTGATGCATGGTATAGGGTAAAATAAAGTGCACGTTCTTCATTAAAATTAGAGTTATTCCCTGGCATGATTAAAAAAACCTCCTATGTGAACCCTGTCAATGATATTTCCACTTGCCTCAAACCCATGTATATGCCAACGTGCAGGTCATATTTGTAATGTTTTTGCTTAACAAAGGGTGACCAGAGCACCACATCACACAGTGTATGAACTCCTTGGGGAAAAGAGGCACGTGCAGGCAAAAGTGGATATGGAGAATAGTCATGGTAGAGTATGATCCTCCTAAAAGAATCCTTTGCGCCCTTCACGCAGCCAGAGTGAGCAATTTGCAACACACAATTCAATGACATGTAATTAAAATCAATAGGAAATTGACATTACAAACCCAAAACAAATTAAAGCACAAGTTTAATCTCTTGTTTCTCATTCAGGCATCTGAAATGGAGGATTTACTATGAAAATATAGTTACTATACTATATACTATACTATGAAGATATAGATATAGATATACTGGGTAGGTCTAAGCAATCCTTCTTTATGCTGTACAATTATCATTCCTTACCTGTGAAAAGAGATGATCTACCATCTTCTTGTCTGACTTTCAGTACAGAGTAACCTGGCCTGACTGATCACAAGCCAGTTTTAAAGAGATACCTTTTCCATAATGGGATTTTTTTCATGAGTCTCCTAATAACTGAACAACAAACAGCATAATTTCATGCAAGATCAGGTCGTGTGGATCTGATGCCTCCTAACTTTTCAATTTTCCATTTTAAATGTTCTGTTTTTCATAAAGAGTCGTAGAATATGCAAAAGCAGAATAAATCTATCTATTCTCATACTTTTCTATTTTTGATATGCTGTTATCTGTAATAGTTGTATATGCTGCAGAGCAAACAAATTATTTTAAATGCTATTAAACTACATTTTTCTTATCTAAATTCATGTTGCCATGGCTCTGAATGCAATATTGTCAAACACCTAAAACTGCAGGGAAAAGCCATGCTAATGGTGGTGTTTTTTCCTGCTGGAAACATCCTCAGCTCACAACTCCATTTGACGCAGTTGCAGAGAGCTCTTGTTTGTATGTGAGATCAAGGGCCTTCCATTTATTTGATCTAGTGGGGGCAGGGGTTTGCAACTGGTGGATCTTTAAGGTCCCTTCCAACCCAAGTCATGTCATGGCTTAATATCTGCACATTAGAGATTGTTATTTCCCACTCCAATCACAATGGGCAGACTCTTCTGTATTGTTCATGCTGTGATCTCTTACCTCTCTTGAAACACCTGCTCTTGGCCCAGGTCAGAGGTAAGACATGGTTGATGTAGGATGATTGTCTCTGTATTTCTAAAGCTTTGGCCACAAGGTCACCTCCTGGCATGTACAGCAATGGCAACCTCCTGAGGTACCACACTTGCCAACCCATGGTCATTGAAACTTATCCCTGCTGGTAGCTGGACTACCCTACAGCAGATTTTTGGATATACAGGATTGTGCTGCTGCTGCTGCCACCAAAGAAACAACTCCACTCCGTTGTGCTGGAGATACTGCTGGGGGACAGAAGCCAGCTCTGCTCCTCTGCCCGCCACCACCTCCTGTGGGATGCAGGGCTGGGCTGCCACCTTGCCCCAAACCCTCATTCTTGGGGTGACAGCATTCAAGTTTGCCAGCCTTGCTGAGGAGCTTTGAGCCAGCTTTGGCTGCCACACACAGTGTCTGCAACTCATCATTTAGCCCATGGCTGTCAAGTGCCATAATCTAAGATTTAGAAAAGAGTCCTACAGAGGACTGTGTGACTTAGGTTGTATCTAGTTATTCTGCTATGTCTCTGTTCAGAATATCTACAGAATGACCTCATTTCCATTCACAGCAGGAATGAAACCCTTTCCTCTTACCCCAAGGAAATCTCAGGGTCCAGCTTCATGCTCCTCAGTTACTATCATGGTCAACAGAAAACATTTTTTCCCCCTTTTTTCTTCTCTGACTAATTTGAAAATAATAATTTTTCCTACAAACCAATAAATTACCTATAGAATCTGACATGGAATTCCAAACTTGGTAATTTCCAAGTCTTCATTTTAAAGATTTACTACCAGTTGTTTCAGCAGAAATCACAGGCCACCAAAACCACCAAATGTTTAAATCAATTATATCTCAACATATTACAGTCCTCATGCTTCAAAGTTATGCTCAGAAGCTGCCAGAAAGGCTACATGATTTGGATGTTTTATTTACAATTGTGGTTTTCACCAGAAAAGTTCATTCTGTCTTCAGAGTGACAGTAAGAAACAATTACTGAAAAAGCTACACATTTCTCTAATTTAGTTTTCAATAGTTGATGAATGAAATGGGAAGTGTTGACCACACTAGGTCACAGAAAAGTCATTTTGACAGACTTCTGCTCCCCTCTGACTAGTAATACAGTGAAAAAGGATGGTTCTACACAATGTCTGTTCATGCAAAACGTGGTTTCTTATTATCATTGAACACAGCAGAAATCTGCCTCCTCAGTCTGAGCAACTGTTTCTCAATCAATAATTAAGTAACTTTAAGGTCTAGATCTATACAAGGATATCGATATTTTCGCTGAAAATGAATCAATATGAACAGGGTAAAGCATCTGAGTAAGCCTTTTTAATGGCAGTGTTTTGGCTGTGAGAAGTAAATTAATTGATTAAATGAATGACAAATATTGGACAACCAAAGTAAATCTTTTCACACTTTCACAAACCTTTTAAGTAACTCATTTAAATTATTTTCTTTGTTTCCATCTTTTCCCAACTTTGTGTTGTTTTAATAGAATTTACAGGCCTTCCTGTGAGTATGTAATGCAAGTTATGTCTCTTTTAATTCTACATTAGTAAGTATAGGTCAGATGAACTGTAGCAAAGGAGAAGAGCAAACTGAGACTTACAGAAGGAAGGGCACTTTCTGGGTGATAGACTGTAAGGGATCCTGAAAAGGCCACAGTGAGAGAAAGGAGATCTACTGGAAGACTGTAATGGAAAAAATATAGTAAGAGATGGGAAGTGGTAAGGGACAGGAAAATACATTCTTGCCTTTAGTTTGGTGGACAAGAAATAGTTCTGGATAGGTATTTTCTACCATCTTCTTACAAAACATACTTGTGGGATGTCCAAAGTAGTAGAACTGGACACAGGACAAGAGATGCCTCCACTTACAAACCCCTCAGCTTGCTCCCACAGGCACCCTGACATGACCAGAGTATAGGCTTCTGCAAAGGCTGTGCTCCAGTGCAAAACCAGAGGTGCCCCATTTTCTGTGGGTGAATTTGCAGCAGTTTGCTGCAGGTTTGGCCTTCAGGCTCAGGCGATGAAAGTGCTGATTCTCACCCAAGCCCTGGTGCCTTTACAGCTCTCTCTAGAAATGGCAGCAGAAGCTGCTGGCCAGCAAACCACTCCAGTTATTCACATGACTTGTGGTGTGTAGCTCAGAAGTGTTCACTTTTGTACTGGTAAGGAAAAAAACCCCAATAAATGTAAAGAATGAATGTGTGACAGAATGGAAAGTATTGAACTACAATAATTATCTCTAGACTGCACAAAGAAGTTGCATGATACAGGCAGATCCCACTCATAAATAAATATTAATCTGCCTTGCATTTAAAATTGAAAATTAATGTTGGAGATGGCACACAATCCACTTCTCAGTGTAAAAATGTTTTCCCCTTTCTTTTTTTAATCAACACTCAGCACTTTAAAATCACATGTCCCATTTTAAGCACTTAAGATGTGGCTGGTTTGGTTATTTTTAAGAAAATCCTATTTAATATTTATGCAACAAAATCTGATGATTCCTGATGTGTTTCCATTTTAATCAGAATCTAGTATCATGATCCGAGTGAAAATGTGTGCCTTTGCAGCTGTTGAACATGGCACAAAAAATGTCTAGCAGAGCAGATAGATGTGAATTCCCTGTCCCCAAAATGGTAAACGTCACATTGCCTGACACTGATGAAACTTCATTACCCTTAGAGCACAGCCTATGAACTGATTAGCCAACATTTACAGCTCCCCAGACTGGCTGGAATATTATTTCACAGACATCCAGATCTACAAGAGCAGCAGGAAAGAAAATAAAAATCAAAGCGGAAAGCAGTGGGAGAAAATCAAGATGAAACGTGAGATGTTACCTCTTAATCCAGGGTGGGGAAATTTTGTTTTGCACAAGGTCTGTTCCCAGCCTATACCTGCATCTACATAGGGCAGGTGTGAGACCCTTTCTGCCCACTTCTTAACAGAGCCTCAGCCTCAGCTGCAATGCTGAATTTGGAAAGGAGGCATGTGGAGTGCAGTTTAGGTCCTCTTGCATTTTGACTTTCCTAAATCTTTTTATGCTCACTCAGTAATAAATGACACTAAGGGATTCTCCACTGTTCTTGAGAGCAAAACCCTGTGCTGCACCTCTGCTCCACCACCTGGGCAGTCCCCATCTCCTTTTGGCTGCTGCTGAAGGCCAATGCACATTTGCAAATCTCTGCACTGCCAATTGTCTGGAAATGCAGAGATCACTTCCTCTTGTTCTCCACAGCTGGGCCAAGCGCTGAAGTGTTTGGGGCAGCCAAAAGCACAGAGGCAGTTTGCTGAGTACTTGGAACTGTAGTAGTTATCACCAGTGGAAATTGTATTGGTGACACATCTTGGTGTCTTGGTATGAGCAAAATGTGGAACTCCTCCAAGTACATAATCTCAGCTCAGCAGGCCATACGTGTTGCAAGAAACCCTTCTAAGGTGGGACAGCCCTGGCATCCCTGCTGAACCCTAAGGGCAGCCTGAGCCCAGCCTCAGCTCAGAGTTTTAATATCCCACCTCCTCTCTGAAGCAGGAAACAACTGCACCCTCCTAGGGGCCATCTCTGGCCTCCCTCATGTTTGACCCTGGCACTGCAATGGCAGCTAAAATGCTGGATGGTGCTCCAACGAGAGGTTTGCTTGTAAGCAGGGAGATCTGTGACACAGCATGAGATAGTGGGTGAAGGGCAGCTGGATCCCCTTGCTGTCACAAATCAACAAGAAAGAAGGAGTAGGAGTAGATGTAAAAAACACATTGAGGGTCATGAATGAAAAAGTATTGCCCTGGATTCTATCTATATGTTCATAAACTTGCCTCCATGGGAGATTTCTGATCATCTCAGTTACGGCCTCCTCAGCTATATGCAGATCTTTCTCACCACCTGTCCCCCATCCTGCGTGTGAACAGCACCAGTGATGACAAATGAATTATCTGGTCATTTTCCCTGTTTGCTTTTTTTTTTTTTTTTTTTTTTTTTTTTTTTTTTTTTTTGTGGAGAACAGAAAATAGTATGGTATGGGTGAAAAAACAATTTTTATAGTTGTTGTAAAATTCATTAAACAATGCTTTTTCATTGTACTTCAAACATGGTTCTCTGAGTTTATAAACAGCTTTTGTTTTTAGTCAAATGAAATACTGTGCAGCAATACTTTAACTCTCCTTTGCCAGATTATCAGTTATTTCAGGGAAGTGTTAAAATCTCCATCACTGGCAAAATGAATTATGTTTTGTTTGTCAAACTTGCATCAACATGCCCATCAAGCTGAGCTGGAAAAGACTCTTTAACAGTGCAGCATAGGTGCTGCTGTTTGTGACTGTAAATGCACCTGAATCTAAATTTTGAAGCTATAGGGATCTCTTGCTCTGCAAGAGGCTTTTATTTTCAGAGTTTCAAAATAGTTTGCCACATTACAGTCTATTCTTAGTCCTTTCCTCTAAGTTCCGTTAATTAGTAAGCCTGCTTCTCCCAGACATTACTTCTATTTCATTTGATAAATGTGAGTCATCAAATTTTTTTGTCTACTCTCATTTATGTGGCTTTCAAAATAATCAATTACAGCTACATAATAAAGGCTGGAATACAATAAATAGAGTTCATACTGTTAGGGGGAAGTAAGGTGGTCTAATTTATCCTTTTAGATTGCCTTGGGCCTCATATTGTGATGAGAACAAGTTTCCTCCATCACATGTCAATATGCAATGAGATACTGACACAAAGACCTGACACATTAATAATTTCACAAAGTATTTGGGAGAACTACAGTGACCACTCACAAACATTTTCCACTTTGTAAGCAATGCAGGCTCATTCCTTTATAGGCAATAGTTGTTGCTTCAGATGTGGGAAGAGTATTCTAGAAAGACAGTTCTGCCTATAAATGAGAAAGAGCAAGTTTCAGTAAGATCACTTACACAGATTGGTGTTAATACTTGCTCTAATAATGTACTTTATTTCAGTAGTCTGTAATGGGAGAAAGAAAGGTGACATTAAGACATCTTATATAGAGAGAGAGACAACAAAATCTGCCCAGTTCATTTCTGTCTAACCCAAAGAAATGGACAAGATAACACATCACATAAATTTTACTGATGAATGTCAAGACTTTGATACAATGCAAACCAATAGAAAGCACTGTAAACAACATCAATCTTTCCAAAGGCAATGCTGAGACAAAAATAGTATTACCATAACTAAGGATGGAGACAGTATATGTGCCTAGTAACAGAAAAGCCATCCCAACACAATTTTAGTGGGGAATAAAAACTTTCTTAACCACTTTTTTTTTTTTTTTCCTAGGGTCTCTAAAGGAAATAAATTCATAATTTATACATCCAAATAGGTGCGAGAGAGTGTGCTGGCAATCTGGAGAAAAAGGAAGAGAGTTTGGGATGGCAGCTGACCTGAGGGGGAGCTGCACATGACTAGTGCCTCTCAGGGCAGAAACACCTCAGCCATACCCAGGGCAAAGTCTCCACTGACCACCAGTGGCAAACTTCATATTCTCCATTCTCTTTTGTCTCATGGCTCTTATTTATCTCAATAAAAACCCACCAGTTCAGAATACCTAGCAATGCCTCATTTCTGCTTAAAGCAGTAACCAAAAAATCCAGTCAGGCAGAGACACTGTTCCTGAAATCACAGGTGACTCTTCCAAGTATCTAATGTAAACCTACTCTCTTTCAGTTTAAAACCATTCCTTCTGGTCCTGTCACTACGTGCTCTTGCAAAAAGCCCTTCTCCATCTTTTCTGTAGGCCTCCTCCAGGTACTGAAAGGCTAGAATTGCTCATGGCAAAGCTGCCTCTTTTCCAGGCTGAACAATCCCAATTCCCTCAGCCTTTCCTTGTAGGAGAGGTGCTCTGGCCCTCTAACCAGCTTGGTGGCCTCCTCTGGACTCACTCTAACAGGTCGATGTCCCCCCTTTGCTGGGGACCCCAGAGCTGCATGTGGTGCTGCAGGTGGGGTCTCACCAGAGCAGAGGGCAGAATCCCAGCCTGTCCTGCTGCCCAGGGTGCACACCCTGTGCTGTGCTGGCTTCTGGGCTGCCAGTGCCCATTGCTGGGTCGTGTCCAGCCTCTCACCCATCAGCACATGGAGTCCTTCTCAGCAGGGCTGCTCTCTCTATCCACCCCCCACCCTGTGCTGTCACCAGGGGCTGGTGCAGCACCTTGCTCTTGTTAAACCACCTGAGATTCCCATGGACCCATCTCTCAAGCTTGTACAGGTCCCTCAGGATGTCATCCTGTCCTTCAGGTGTGTCATCAGCACCACTCAGCTTGGTGTCCTGTGTGATTTCCCGGAGGGTGCACTTGATCCCACTGTCTATGTCACTAGTGAAGATATTAAATAATAACACTGGTCCCACTACTGACCCCTGAGGGGCACCACTTGTCACTGATGTCCATGGGGACGTCATTGACCATGACCCTCTGGATGTGACTGTACTAGTCTCTGCAAATTTGCTTACAAAGAACTGTTGAAGAGTCTTGGACCTAAATGTAACCTTTTTAAAAGTAACCTGTGGAATGTAAAGACATACAAACACTAAAGTCAGGGAAGAAATGTTATGTTGCCTATGAGAAAACAGAGAGGTGGGAATACCAGTCCACCATTAAATTATTTCTGTAATAATTTCTGAGCTCATTTGAAATCATAGCATGGCTCAGACATTAAAACATTTCCCCTTTCCAAGTAAATGAAGGATACAACCAACTGTGGTAGACCTTGAGAGGGGTTTTATTTAATCTAGATTACCTGGTATCTCTTTGCTTCTTTTTGTGCATGAAACTCCCACCAATGTGGAATATGGAATGACAAAGTGATTTAATTGAGAAAGTATAAGACAAGAATTTACCAGAAGTTTTGGAATACAACAAACTCTTCCTTAGAAGATAGAACACAGAAGAAGGCTCTGTATTTGGAAGAGTAAAGTCAGGAGCATTAAGAAACTTTTCCCTTATTTTAAGATTGCA
>VZTR01023704.1:95465-111544 GCA_013400775.1 Chaetops frenatus | reverse complement strand
AAAAAAAAAAAAAAAAAAAAAAAAAAAAAAAAAAAAAAAAAAAGAGCCTTTTGATGCTCCCACTTCTATTAAAAGAATTCAGCAACATCTCCATTTCCCTATCCAGAATAGGCTTTGTGGCCAATGGAATGGAGGAGTCAATGTTAGAGGTCTTTTCTTTTTCATAGAAAGACCTGATTCTCACATCCTACAGGTTTGTGTCTTTTCATTTTGATTAGTCTGTTATAAAGACTCTGAGGCTTGATCCCTAGAAGTGCAGCTCTTACTGAGGTCAGGGCCTCTGAACATGTGAGCCTTGATATCTCGGTCTTGAAAGGACCTTAATGCAGAGAGAAAAGGAATAATGATTAACCAACTGCCTGCTAAATGTAGAAGCTATCGCCCAGAAGTAGAGTTACGGTGCCTGCTTGGACTGCTGCCCAGCTTATTTCCTGGCTGGTTGGAGAGAACAACATGATTTGCACAATGAACATGGTGTTTTGGGAAGATTTTCAGTCCAAGTAAATGATCTTGCGCAAGTAACAAACGTCTGTCTGATGATAATTCTGAACTGCACTGGGCCCAGTAGCTGCAGCCAACAGGGAGAGGCAATATGGAGCTAACTCACCCCTAGCAAGAGGATGGAACAACATTTCTGAACACACATTCAGTTATCCCATTTTGGACAGGTGCTGAGACAAATTTCTTTATGTTTTCCTGGTCACCAAGATTGCATGGATGCACAGGAACCTGCCTTCCTCTAGGGAAAAGCCTGGCACCCTCCAAAGCTCCTGAAGTGCTGCCCACTCTGTGGCGATGGGTAGTAGGAAAGCATTCCATATTACTCACATATATAGTATGTGCATGAAGAGCCCTGCACTTGGGATTGAATGAGGAGTTTCCCCAAAGTTTAGCTGAAGGACCCCTTCAGGACTCTGGACACACTGTTGCACCAAGCAGGGCTAGATCACTATCCTGCCCAGAGCTTTACAGGTCATGACAGTGGATATTGCAAATTAGTAAAAAAGCAGTTATTCTGAAGCTTGGAGACTAAGTATTTGTCAAAGGGTAGTGATGAATAGGCACTGAAGGTGTTAAATAAAATGAATCAGGTGGGGAGAGGACTAGTGGGTGAGGGAGACATTTTTAGTAGGGGTATCTGGATACAGGAATAACTCTTGCTATGTGTTCTGAAACTTATTATTCTATCTAATAATTCATAATAATAGCATGGGTGAAGATTCTCACAGAATGTATTTTTCTAAGTACAGTAAAACTGCCAGGCTATCTGCCAGAATTTATTTCTGATTTGGTTTGAGGTTCAAGAAAACCTACCAACCAAAGATTCAAGACATAGCTTTGTCAAAAGAGATTTACATTACCCGTAAGCATTTCAATTATACACATCAGGCAGAACTGTAAATTGTAAGATATGCGTAGATAAATCAGATAATATGTGGCAAATAAGGCGTATAGCAGCAACATTAGCTTGCATATCAGAATCTTAAAAAGCAGATGCAATTAAGAGACAAGACAAAGAAATAAATGCCTTGTGAACCTTTCAAAAGGCCAACCACATTATTTTAATATTGTTTAACAGTAACACTTAATAAAGGGAACATCATGATTGTGTGAACTAAATTTTCAGTCATAATGAATGCTACAAACTTAACCTCCCAAGTTTAAATAGGGTACAATGCCTTGGGAGAGATGCAAGAGAAATTATTTGATAAAGGTGACGGTTTTTCACACCTGAAAATAATGTTTTTCTACCAGGCTGTCTTGATCAACAGTCTGTAGCCACACATTAAAGATAAAATCTCAAGACTTACAGTGTATACTTGTCACTACTTGCATAACTTAGTAGGGAGAGAGGATCACAGGGATTTTCAACATATTTCCTACACTACAGGAGATTAAATAGACTACATTTGAAGCAGGCAAAAAGCAACTCTGGCCCCTGGATAGCAGAAGGTAAACTTCAACCAGTTTCTCCATCATTTATTCAAGAAGTACAGTCTTGTCTCCTACAAAATTTAGGCATAAGCATCCTGTGCAGCAAGGATGTGTATTTGATTTAAACAATTAATTGCACAGGAGTGGATTTCTGTTACAGCTTTCCTGGCACAAACTAAAATCATTACATAAATCAGCTGGAGAGTGGCAATTTTACCTATAAAAAGATTGATCGAACATTCACAGCTAGAGTTTGTTCTGTTCCCCATACTCATCAATATAGAAGCAGCTGTGATCTGAAAGCTTTTCTGGGGTAAAAGGCAACACTAAAGAGCATGCTGGAAGAAAAAAATCACCATATCAGAGCTATTCCCCAGATCATTGTTCTGTGCTACAGCTCCTTCTTCATCTATCATGCTTTCTCTGATTGCTATTAATTTCTTTATTTAATGAATATTGTAATGAATATAACACACTTAAAGATGCATTGAGGTGGGGTTTTTCTTAATGTATATTTACCACTATATATACTGAGAAAGAATATTAGCAGTGCTATTAAGTGATGATCTCTTGTTGCCATGATAAATGTGTATTCAGTGATAGATTTAATGTGAAACCCAGTGTACATAATTCACCAAAAAACCTAAATCATGTATCATCTATTTGAAAACTGTCACCTTTTTCTAACAAATAGGAAGTATTTTCTCAGTGTCTGTTGCTTATTACACTTTGCTCTTCAGAGGGACTATGACATGCCCGGATTTCCTATAACAAAATAAAAATATACAATCATATCCAAAATTTACCCAAAGAGGGAATATCTTTGTCAGCTTCAGCGGTCATTAATGAAGACACTCAGATTGAATAAAACCAAACAATTTGTCACCTTTTAATGATTTAACTGGTTTCTTTTCTTATTATATACATATATTCTCATGTTAAAGCCCTGAATCCTGTGCTGGTAAGTACAGGGTCAAGGGGACTGGTTCTACTGTAAGTGGCATGTAGGGACTTGCTTTGAACAGTCAGTGGTATTTAGAGATAGTCTGGCTTCTATTCTGAAAAAAGCTCCCTATAATACTGAAGGAATGGACAAGATGTTCTATCCAGACCAAGAAATTTTCTGTTTGGATTATGTAGAACAGTTATTTCTGATATGGTTTTAGTATTTTCTTTTGTTTTCAGTTGGTTTTGGTTTTTTAGGTTTAGTTTTAAAGCCTGTACTTGAAAATTTGTTGTAAAAAAGCTTTCCAACACTGGAATTTTTTGTTCCTAGAATACTGAAACAAAAACATTTTATCATTACCCTTACCCAAATTGAATACCCATTCACATACTTTTTCCCCATATAAGATTTTGATTTGGCTGCTATTTTCCAAAGAAATAGTAAGGGTGAAAAAATGAGCCCTGATTTAGCATAGACCTCAGCATGCCATTGGACCATTTTCCAAAGAGGCTGGCTTCCCTAAAGGAACAGAAACTGGGACACTGGGGATTCTCCTGCCTATTTCCGTGATAAAGCATAGGTGATATATTTACTTTAAGATCTGGATCCCTCTCCTAAGGTCATTTAAGCCCCCTGATAAGCTTGTTCATTGAAGGTACAAGAAGAATGAACTGTCTGAAGCTGACCCAGAGGATAGGTTGATACAGGTGTCTTTCTTTTCTTGCTGCACACCTGCTCAAAGATGCCATACAGCTCCCACAGCCACACTGCAACTTGAAACATGAGGAATTCTGGGGAGTAACAAATTATGGGGCTTTATTGTGTTATCTGTACCTGCTATCCCAGTCCTACACCCTCCTCTTTGTCTCCCTTTGCACTGTGAGAGACAGTGTTGAACGCTCACTGCCCCTCTGGTCTAGCAGCAGTGTGGAAGAAGGGCTGAAAATTGATCTCTACAAGTTGGGGATTCAACTCCTTCTGTCCACTGAATTGCTGGAGTCATACTGTCCTGTGCATGGAGGGCCTGGGGGTCTTTGGAGAGGTGAGGGAGGTAACTGGGCTGGTTGGTGCTTCTGTTCCCAGACAGCAGATGAGAGGCAGATGATTTCCTTCCCCAAACAACAAGTATTAGGAAGAAACTCCTTGGCATGCACCAAGGGAGACCCCTGACTCTCTTAAGCTCACTCCTAGTGAACTCAAAAAGAGAGAAAATAATGACAGAGATTACAGCATTGTGCTTTTAAATTCAGCCTTCAGTACTTCCTCTCCCAGTGCCTCTATGTGTCAGATCCACACAGTCCTGCCCAATAAATGTGTTAATAGTCCCTGTCCAAGACAGTCAGTGCTAGATATGCTCCCGAATTAGTCCAAGACTGAGACTACCAGGACATTTAATTTCCTTCTATAAATGATAGTTAGTTCTTCCGGTCATTTTTAGTTCTTCAAGTGAAAGAAATAATGAGCCTAAGAGTAGGTTCTATGTCTAGTCCTGCAGGCTTGACTCCAGCAGAGCTCCTGCTGTCCTCAATGACTGGAGGCTTGCTGTGCACGTTAGACCTTCAGGATCTGGATCAGTACACTCAAGAATGTGCAAAACCGGTACAATGTGGCAGTTGATCACAAGAGGTGGATGAGAGCTATTTTCATCATTAAGGAGTGGGAGCTGCCCTATTTTAATGCTTGTTATAAGTGCTATTTTTACTTCTCAGTGTCTGGATAAGACAAGTCTGAAAAATATGGTTTTTCTATCAGTGTGAAATACCTCCTTAAAATTCCTTATGTTGGTGATGCACACCCTCCAGGCACCTTTGAAAATGTTGGGGAGAAATTTGTCTCTATTGAAGTCAGTGAGATTTTTACTACTAAGCTCAGTAGCACTGCATCTTGCAGCTGTCTCCTGACTTCAGTCATTTTGAGTTCTCTGGGTGGCTGGGCTATTTAGAAGGTGTGGGAGGAAAAAGACTGTCTAAAACCAATTTTTATACCAACAAGATGACTACTACTGACTTATTCTCCATTTAAGCCATGCAAAGGTGTCACAACTCCATAATAGGAGTGTGTTCATACATTATTCCTAACAGTCTTGATATTATATATAATAGATCAATACCATATATCATATTATCATATATACAACAGAGCAGGTTTTTAATTTGCCTTTTCTCTGTTATTCTGGTTATTTTAGTTCATTAAGGGGAAATGATAAATAAAATAAAAGATCTTTCTTATAGGAAGGTGTCAGTAATAGTCTACCCTAAGGGTCCAAATCACCACACCTTGTAATTGTAGCACTACTCTGTCTAAGTCATCCATACTGTATATGTGGTTTATATTTTCTTCTGGCTTCTTTGAACATTTCTACAAGATTCATTTAAATACACTGAGAAATGGTTGTTCCATAAATTTTTATCATTAACGTACCAAATGCACTAACTAGAAAATGATTAAACTAAACAGTATTTTTTAGGATGACAGTCAGTCAAGCCCTGAAATGCTGACAAATAAGAGACCTAGTGACCAGAAGTCTTTCTGACTCTGTCACACAAAATAATTGGTAAGTGCTATGCCTTCATGCTTGTAGAGGAAATAATATGGGGGGGGAAACCCAACAGGTACAGGGTCAGTAATGGCAACCTCACAGAAATACTGTAACATTGCTGACATTAATAATTAAATGTACAAGAAATCTCAATAAATATTAAGTTATTTGCTAAAGAAATCTATTCCAATGTCTTTTTGCATGTGTGTGAAGACAAACTGATTTGTATCAGAGAAATGGGAAATCTGTTTTAGTCAATCTTGCTTTTTTCTACTCAGAGCTGTAGAATTATAAAGCACAAATCTGCTTAAGTTGGGCTTTTTTACATTTATAAAGGGCCACACTTGATTTAGCAATACTATTTTTATGTGTAATGACATGGAATCATTTATTATACATTCTGCTAATCTTCAGACTTACATTTTGACAGGATTAGGAATTTATACAATATGTAGACTTTAGGATGCACGTTAAGACTGAGGCACTTCAATATATTTGGTTTTTTGCAAGCTGAGACTGAGTATGTGAAAAAATCATCCTGTGTTTCCTGTTCTCTGAACAACAAACCACAGTAATCCTTCTGATGGTAATCATATTATTTTCTTTTTAAGATTACATTTTGTTTGTACATTTATAGTGTCACTTAGAACAAAATCCAGCAGGTTTTTTTTTAGGTATCTTTTAAGAGAAGTGAATATTTTAAGAAAATGACATAGAAACTGAGTTTTCTAAAAGGTACATACTTCCCAGTATGTATTTTATAAATATTTAAATGAAAGATGATCAGAAATGTATAAATAACTGTGTTAACACTTTAGGAATTGTTACTGCGTTCTACAGCTCAGTAATAAGTAGATTTCCATACTGAAGGGATTAAAGGACCCAGATTTGGTGAAAGCAGAAACTGATTGTTTTTTCTTTTTCCTATACAGCAAGCTGCATCACTGTTTTTGATACACAGAGTAGTTAAATATGATATTCCCATCTACAGAAGGTATATAATAATCAGCAAAATTATTTACTTTAAAAATTAATGCAGAGATTTGCAACAGATAATTTTCAGTTCTAGAGACACTTATTCATTTGCATGAGAATGGCAATTCAGTGTGGAAATAGAAAGCTTCAACTGCATCCCTGCACTTTATTGCCTTAGGTTTGCAAACTGCTTTAACAGCCATCAGCCAAGAAATGTACATGTCATCTGCAAATCACAAATCACAGATCTTGACTCGAGTGATTGCACAGGGAGAAGTGCTGAAGGGTTCATAGTGGCCAGAACAAGACTTAAAAGTGATGTGAAATAGGGAGCAAAAAGGGCTGCAATTGCCTTGGAGCCTAAAATAGACTGAGCTTCAATGCCATGGAAAAAATCACCAGCTTCTCCATCATTTCTTTAAAGGTCAGAATTTTTGTAGGTGGATTGGGAGCGCAGTGGATTGCAGATGCGTTTAACAGCAGGGTATTTTCCGCTGCCATGACCAGTTAAGGAAGATTTTCAAAAACACATCTGCTGGTAAACAGTTTGGCCCTACTCTGGGTCATCTGCCTTATCTGTGCTCATTGCTGCATGAATTCTTACCTGGATGAAGTCCCAAACCTCACATCAGTCAAAGTTAGGCTTTCACTACAGTCCATTACATTTTTTAGAGAGGTAACTCCGTGGCTTTTGGTTGGTTTTATGATGCAGCTTTGCTTCTTCACAAACGTATGAAGCACACTGGCAGTAGAGACAAAGCCTGCTCCTTCCCACTTCCTGTTCGCATTTCACTCCTCAGCAGGCAGAGCACATCATGAAAAAACAAATGAAGGGAAAAGAGATGACTTAAAGAATAACAAGGACAAAGAGAGAGAATTTCTCTGTGCCGCAAAACGAGACTGAATTCCAATATCATTTTGCATCATTTCAGACAACTAATATTATTCAGAAATTGATTTAAGAGGAATTCAAACACAAATTGCCTACAAACAGATGTGGAAGGGAGTAAATCTAGTTTCCTTTTCAATCTCTCCCACTCTGCAGGTGACTAAATGCCCTTGGTTTAAGATTCCTCTTTCTCCAGTCTGTTGTAACAGAATCTGAAATTCTGTTTGTAACTGGAAAGGTTAAAAAATAATACTCTTTATTAAATGGCTGAACTAAAATGCAATTACATAGACAAAGATCTTCGCAGGTTGGGTTTTATTCTGGAGAGCGTCTACACTTTACACATATTTGTATGATACTTAAATATCTCTAAGTAATTTAACTTTTCTAAATGTTTATTAGTCCATGGTGAGCGCACTGGATCCTCTTCTGGGATCAAGATATGAATTTATAAGAAGTGTAAAGTGTTTAGATCATTTCAAACATATTTCAGAGCACTTGTAACATCTGGGGAATGATTTCTACTTGGCTATTCTACTGTTAACTTCAGAGAGAAATGTAGGCAGTTTAACCAGCCAAGATTCTGTGTACCAGTGATAGCTGAGCCTGTTGCCCAATGGTTATTATGGAGAGGGTGTTGCTTTCTTGGAGTGCCTTCCCTCCCAACTCGACCTCTGCCACCCAAATCATACTACATTAGAAATGAGCTTCTAAATTTCTGTAAAAGAAAGAGAAAATCTCTGCTGAAAGTACATGCCATGGGAAGAACTGAAAATTCTTCCTGACATACTTTCCTGTGAGCTGAGACATTTGGAAGAGCCTCAGAAGGTAAAATTAACTAGGCAGTGAAAAGATAATAGCACTCTTAATGAAATCCTCTGCCTTGGTCACGAAAAGACAGTTTGCTGGGGCAGCCTACATCTGTGCAATCACTACATCTAACTCAAGAGGCTTGCAGTTATGTCTTCCAAAATAGCTCTCATAGTGCATCTGAAAGATTTGTCTGCACATTTATTATTTGAAGGTTATGCTGTTCACACCTTGGACTTGATTTTGCAGTTTAAAAAGAACAATGCCATATTTTTTGTTCAGTTTTTATCTCACCTTGTGTTCATCTCCAGTGGCAACTGCTTTTTCTACTACAGCCCATCACAAGGTGGCTTGTAACACCAATCAAAGGCAATGGGTACCTCAGAGGACCAAGCATTAATTTTTAACATAAACAGGAAGCACTGGAGAAAAAGTAGAGGAAAGGGAGAAGGTGAAGAAACCAGAGTTCACAGCCACTGGTACTTCAACATCTAATAGGACACTCTACTGCAAATGACTGAAGCCCTTCTCTCTATGATATAGCCCAGTTCTGCAGCTAAACCAGACTTTCTGAGTTCCCTGCCAGTTTTAAGTGTCCTGCATTTTTTAACAGATGCTGCTGCCACACTGAGGAAGAGCTGTGATTGTACATTATGTTCCCTCCTTTTTTTTCACTTACCCAACCTGAAGAGATTTTATTCATCCTTTTTAAACTCATCTGATTTTCAGTCTTCTTACCAGAAAAATGTAAAATTGTGTTGCTTCTGCTTTTGTACTAAAGCTATTTGTGAGGGTCATAAACCCATAAGCCAAGGATGACTTTCTCACCTCACTCTTACTAAGGCAAATCTCCTTTGTTTTATCTGGCCATACTCAACAGCTCTTCTCCACTGAGCTGTCATGAGTCCTGAGAGGAACAGACAGGATGGTTTGTGAGGAGGAAAAAGAACTAACATTCTCCTTGTAGAGGCTGTTATCCTCACATGCTCTGGTTGTGATAGGGGCCTCTGCTGCTCAGAAAGTCCTCTGCACCTGTACAGGGAGGCAGGAACAGAGAGCAGAATGAGCTGAAAACATTGAGAAAGATGATCCAAAATGTCACAGACATGGCTTAAGAAACAGAGGTAGGGATGGCCACATCCCAAAAATTTAATGGGACTCATGAGCTCTCAATGACATAGGAAGAAGGGAACACTATGGTTTCAAGTAACAGTCAGTGACTGACCATAGCCTGGTCATTTTGAAGACTTCCTGAAACTTTTGGAGTTCATAGTATTTTCACATGTATTTTCCAGTTCAATCAAATGGCTTTTTGAAGATAGAATAATACAGCGTGAAATCAGTCCCAATGCAAATCAAATTTTTGGCATTTCGGAACCTTTCCTTTTCTTCTCCCTTTCTTTTTCAATATCCTCCTCACTCAGTCAAACAATTTCCCCTCAAAATTTGCTAACAAGGGAAGGCAGTTCATTTCATTATTTCTTGTTCCTGGTTTAATTAGATAGTTGCAAAGGGATAACATTATCAATACCATTATCAACTAGTGACTTCTCTGTGCTTGAAGAAGGATGGAAGTGAGAGGGCAACCCGTAAGAAAGTCTGTCATTACTGGGAAAAACAGATGGATGAAATATCTATGTTTGCTGCTTTTTACTTCTTTCCCTTCCAACAATTATCTAAGGCAGCTGCTGAGACCTAACTACTAAGAATCCATGCAAATATCTACTGTGCTTGTCTGATCAATGATTCAATAGGCAAAGAGGGGCCTTTTTTCCATGCTCATCTTTGATTTCTGCACAGAACTATGCTAAGCTTGTGTTTCTCAGATGAAAGCAAGTGGTACAGTTTATGCTAAAATGACAAACAATTTGAAAGTGAATGTGTATAACGGAGAGAAGAACTTAAGCACATGGTTGACATTATTACGTTTATTTCTCAGTGAGACCTGTCTTTTCATGACATTAATCAAAAAACTGGGTCACCTCACAACGGTAATTTCCTAGGAATCTTGAAATTCATGAGTCAATTTGATCCCTTTTTAGCTGAACATTCACTAAGCACAGTGAGGCTGGTGGAGCTCAGCTAGCTCATCAGACTTGTCATCGACTATATGTGAAGAGTTTATATCCTTAATGGGATCAAAGGTTTTATCAGTGATCCTTCGTAAATGTAAACAGATGAAATATTTTTCTATCAGCATTGATTCCACACCTGACATTTCTTCTGTTGATCAGTTAATGGTTATTGTCCATTATAAAATCAGAGACAAGGAAGATTTATTACTTTCTTAACAACCAAGAACCATGCCAAAGAACACCCCTTACCCTCCCCCTGTTTGAATCCATCTTGCTATAACTGAATATTAATAACATCATTTGCCATTGCCAAGGACAGATTTAATGCGATGCTAGTCTGGACATCATGAGGAACTTTTCAAAATATTGTGTGGTGTTTTAAAATGCAGATCTCCCTTTAAAGTCAAATAGAAGTCAGTCAGCTAAAATCCTACAGATCCTTCAGAAATTTAGAAGTAGAAAGGTCTCCAGACAAGGATTTGTGAAATTAAAGCATTGGCAGGAAGTGCCATGCACTTAGCCTTTTTTTTGTCAACATGAAATTATGCTCTTCTTTAGTGTCTTTTAGTGTTAACTCTGAATATCTCTCTGTAGATCTATGCAACTGAGAATATTCCTGGGAATATGACACAGTTCTGAAACATGCTACAGCTATCAATGAATTAAGGCTCATCAGATTCTTCAGCTGTGCAATATTACCCTTGTTTAGCACAACGTGATGAAAGTGACTTGTCTATAGTATTACAAAATTATAGCAATGCAGAAAAACAATCCATTTCAGTGAATTATTTTTAGGGGAGAGGGTGAAGCCTAGAAAAAGATCCAGTTCTAGAAAGAAATCATACTGTAATAGAATACAGTTATATTGCAATAAAAAGAAAAAAATGTTTCAAACTCAACCAAAAAAAAAAAAAAAAAAAAAAATATTTTGTTTTAAGTTAGACAATTTTTTTCAATCTCAAGTGAAGGGTTTTCCTAGGAAATTTTGATTCATCAAAAATAAAAAATACATCGCTCTGAAGTGCATAAATTACCTGCTGCAAGAGTGACCAAACCTGGAAACATGGCAAACAATATCAATTTAAAAAGAAGAAAGGACATTTCAACCCAGATAGAATCAGACCAGTTTCTCCGGGCAGAGCATGAGTAACTCAGTCAGGTTCACGCGAGTCAGTCATAGCCACAAATGTAGAAGTGAGCCTCTGGGCTTAATATGCAATATGGAGTTGATCCCTTGTCCCTAAATCAGCATCAGCATTGACAGCTGGATTACCAGGAGTCTGTCTGCACAGCACAGTGCAGGCTGTAGAGACACACTGTGAGAGCACTGGCCCAGGACTGGGACCGTAGCAGGTAAATCTCCCAGCTGACCAGGGCAGCCTCCATGGGCTGGGCAGAGCGAGAGCCAGCCAGAGACACTGGAGCTGCAGTGAGAACCATCCAGAGACACTGGAGCTGCAGTGAGAGCCATCCAGAGACACTGGAGCTGCAGTGAGAACCATCCAGAGACACTGGAGCTGCAGTGAGAGCCATCCAGAGACACTGGAGCTGCAGTGAGAGCCAGTCAGAGACACTGGAGCTGCAGTGAGAGCCATCCAGAGACACTGGAGCTGCAGTGAGAGCCATCCAGAGACACTGGAGCTGCAGTGAGAGCCAGTCAGAGACACTGGAGCTGCAGCGAGAGCCAGTCAGAGCTAGCTGGTGGCTCTCTGTGCAGGAGGATGTTTGGATGTCCTGACTTTTTCCTGAAGAAATTACCAGCAATCCTTCGGATTGTCTTCTACAGTTTGTGAGTCTTGTCATGGCTAGACTGATGTGCAGAAGTGAAAAATAAAACATACATCCAAATGAGGCAGAGATCAACATATTATTAGAGATCAAACTATCATTGCTAAATTTGAATTCAGAGGAAGTTAACACTCATCTGACAGAGCCAATGTAAAGAAAGTAGCTCTCCCCAAAATCTCCAGTAAAGATCCTCTACTGACAGTCTGGCTGTACAAACACTGCATGTACTGATGAGTAATATCTCTGACACAGGGAGTATTTCCCCATCTGATGAATAAACATGGACTATTGAAGAATAGGTCTCAGCACTGAAAACCCCTCAGAGCAGAATCTGCCTTCTTCCTCAGGCATGGTGCATCCTGATGTTTTTATGCCTTAATCCAAACAAACAAGGAGAAAGGTTTCATGCTTCATCTTACCAGGTTGTTAACTGAACATATGTATCAACATTTCATCATTAACAAGTGTCCTGATTCAGTGCTTTGGAACTAAAAGGCAGAACCCAAAAAGCCTAAATGAACAATGTTTTTTATCACTTCTGTCTTGCAGATAATAATATAAAATAATATAAATAATAATATAAATATGAAACTGCCTTGCAATGCCCATGCTGCACAACTCCAGCATGTGACCTGTTCCACTGGAACTACTGCATGCTTGATTACAAGACGGGAAATTTCAATTACTTCTTTGGGCACATTTTCAAACCAGCATAACTTAATTCAGTTTTACTGGGGAATCTTTTTACCAAGAAGTTACTGGATATAAAAATCTGTCCTGTTTTCTTTCCCCTCCCACTACATACCCTATCTTGTGAGGCAGTGACACTCCTTTGCTTACTTTCATTCTGGCTCCTGGTTTCTCCATTCCAGCAAACTCACATCTAAGGTGATGGCCACTGCCATCTCCCTTGACTGCTGTACAAGAAGTGCATTCCACCTTTAGTCCCTCCTGAATCCATCTGCTGAGAAGGCATGCTGATCCAGCCACCTGCACAGAGAGGACTCCAGACTTGGCATACACTTAGTGTGGAAGGGACTGTTGGGAGCACAGGTCATAAAAGTGCCCCAACCCATTTCTCTGTGAGGTTCATTACACTGCCATATTTCAGTCGTGTGTTTCTCTTACAGTTTTTCTGATTGTAAAAGTCTTAGGTGGAACGGAATTATTTCATTATGCTCAAAAGTGGCTCTGGCTTTGGTGAAGTCACTGCTTATATGCACTGCCTAGTTCTGATGACTACTTTTCAAGAAGAGCATCAAAAAGTTTGGAATTTTTCTCCTTCCTTAAAGGTGGAAAATACAACTTCTACTGACACATGGATCACACTGTGTTTATGGGCGGTTATTAAAAATGGATCAGGTTCTAGCAATGATCTAGAAAAAATGGTATTGAAAATACAGATCTCTAATGACAGAAGTTATAACAAAATCTAGAACCCAGGAAAATGTAATTTATTCTGTTTTGGAAAAAGGTGCATATTCAAACATTAAAGGACAATAGTTTACCATTTATGTTCTATGTTATGATGTCTTTGTCACCGAGTCATTTTTTGGGTCAAAACTGAATCTTTTTCTTATTTTTTTCTTTCCAAAATTATGTCAACAGAGAGGTAGCTCAGGAGATACTTCACTAGAACAGTGCATCCAACACACAACTCATTTTGGTAGCCTTTTTTTCCCACGGATGGACTTACTTGTGCACTTGTGCTATGCAGAGATAAACCAGGTCTTCTGATAGAATCTGTAGAGGTCTCATTCAGACTGTGGTTGATCTCTGCACAGATGGGCTGTAATGGCTGTTTTTCTGGGAAAGGAACAGACCATACTGCCACCCTTTGTGACTGGACTGATTGGTTCTTACAGCTCTCTCTCAGGCTCAATGGTTCTCTCAGGCACAGCAAGTCAAGGCATTCACAGAATTCACAGAATGTCCAGGTTGGAAGTGACCCTCAAGATCATCAAGTCCAACCCATGCCCTAACATCTCAACTTTTTTTTCAGTCCTGCCTTTTCCTTGATGTTATTCTTCTACTTTAACCCTTTCCCAAGCTAGCATGAAGCTGTCCTTATATGAGTCAGGAGCCATGGAGAACACTGACATTTATGCAGTTATGGAATTCCCACCCAAACACAGGGGTCACCATTCATAGGAATGCCAGAAGCGACCAGCACTGGCAGGCATGGATTTACCAGCCTCCACATCAGAAGAGCTAATGGTCATAGCCACTGCTCTGAGTGACAGCAAGCACAACATTCTTTTCATCTCACCTATCTTACTCCACATAGCCACCTCCCAAAGAGCTGGGGTTTGGGATGCAGGAACACCAGTCAGGAAGAAGGGTTACCCTGGATGGTCTGCTCAGCAGCTGAAGGTGAGGGCCACCTCTTGCAACAGCCAACCTCCATGCAAATGCAGCTAATTTCACAAGAACACTGCAGATCACTGCCTCACTTTGGGACTGAAAATTTTTGTAATGCACTTTATAATGTTCTTTGGAGTCCCCAGACAAATTCTTCCTCAGTCTGTGTCCCCGTGGTGGCTGGAGAACTGTTAGTTTCCTAGAAGCACCAGTTTCCTCAAGTGGTAAAGCTGCACTGGGGAGTAGGGAGAAAAGCAGTGTAAGGCTGCACACATGTAGTGCTCACAGACACACCAGAGCTGATGCCAACACAGAGGAGCAATGACAGAAAGACTGATACAGGCTCGAGAAGAAGTGCAGAAACTTCACAGTATCTAATAATGAGACTTGCAACCCTTGGCACTGTGAAGGCAGTGGGAGGGAAGTTGTCTACAAGGCTAAGACTGCTGCAAATGAGAGAAGGAGCACCATTAGCAAAGTGATACCAGAATATCTGAGTTTTGTAATGTAAGCTTCAAGTTCTAGGGGCTTTCTGTGTTACTTTCACTTACTTGTAGTGCCTATGTCCAAAAAAATACCAATCTTGGGGGAACAGAACTCCTGCTATTTCAGATATTTTCTCTCTCAGCTTGATTTCCTCAATTTTTAAATTTTGCAATACCCAGTAAGATCCGGAGGTATATGTGCATATCAATAAAAGGATGTGTCAAGGGCAAAAAAATTGATTAATTGCCTGGTTACATATGCTGAAACCTGCTATATGAGGGAAGAAGCAAGACTAACAGTGTTCTAATGAAAAGAAAGATAGAGAGCACATATAACATTCAGAAAAGAGTGACAGTAATTTCATTAGAGCACTGGAAAAAATATACTGAAAAATCAGTCAACTATTCAACCTACTCCATCAATTTCACATCAGAACTCATCTCAATAAACTCATGCAACTCAACATGATGTTCCTTTTGTGAAGAATAGTCATCACCTCCAGACCTTTCACTTAATGAACTTATTCTTGAAGTATATAAAAAAGTACAAAAATGTGCTTTCAGAAAGGCAAAATAAACACATTCCCAAATTGAGCACTGGAGACTTGATTGTTTCCTAGCTTAGTGCAAGGAAAGAATATGATTTACCAGGCAGTCAATAACTCCAGAAATAAACTCCCAGAGAAAACGTTCTCTAAAAATGAAAAAAAGCATATGCAAATAGACATGACTATATTGGCACAGCATTCCACTTCAGTTTAAACATCTGACAGCAAGCAAAATAGTTTCATCCATAGCTCTCTGCTTAGAATATCGAGCTACAAATCATTGAAGATTTTCCTTCTATCTTTCTGTCGTAAGACTTCCAATTCTTTGATTGAGCTGGGCAAAAAGTATTGCTAGAGAGGACTCCCCACCCACACTTTTCCTTTTTCCCCCTATTTTCTCTTTCCCTTTTCAGCTGAAATGTCATGAAGATATCACAAAATAAAATAAAAAATATTAATAATAATTAAAAAATGAAAATAACAACAAACAACTAGGAATAATTAACAATTTCTTAAATACTAAACTCTAGTTTCTCCAACCAGCAGTTAGACTGGAATTTGGTAAGCCCTGTGTTATGCAACTTCATCTGTCCCTATTTAGGCAAAGTTTTAGAAAACTTTCCATTATTAAATATTTCACTTCAGCAACACACAGGGTCTTGGTACTGCCTAAGAAACTGACAGGTAAGCATGACACTGGAGCTGGTTTTGGCCTCAAAATGATACTG
>VZTR01023704.1:82731-95460 GCA_013400775.1 Chaetops frenatus | reverse complement strand
CTTCTCTTCATTCATATGGGTATAATGTCAGTATTTGGCTCACTAGCCCATAGAGTAGACAAAGAATCTCAGAATTACTACAGAAACATAAAGCTGAGGCATTTTGGTTATTTTACCACATAGTCCAATGGAAAACATCTATGCAATTAGCAGACAGACATACAACACTTACAGACGTGTCTTTTCTGTCAGCTCTGCAGACTCTTCTGTCAGCTCACTTTCCATAGCTCAGTCATGGCTGTATTTGCAAGATAAAACTCACACTTTCATGCTGGGCACATGTCAGCTCTGTGTGTTTTGGCCACCACTGGTACAACACACAGAGTAGATGGGCCCAGCAGAAGCATTTACTGGAACTTCAGAGGCATAAAGTTGTTTGGAAGGCAACTGTCAGATCTTGCATGTGTGTGGGGTGTCAGGAAAAACTGGGTTGGTGTCAGTCAAATTATCTTGTTCATCAGTCTTTCAGGAAATATACTGAGAAGCCTAAAACAAGATGTTGAAAGAGATGGTGTTATTTCTTCTGTGAAATGAGGAGTTGTTTTATGTAGCAAATCTGACAATGAATTTCCAACATGAAAGAATCCGCTTACTACATCTTAGCTACTTTACTTGATCCAAGGGTTTAAAATAACCTGAGAGTGTCAGTCAGGAAGAAAACAATATTAAAAGACCTGATAAAAACTCAGAAGTTCTATCAGGCAAAGTCAAGTGAAAAGAACCAGAAGGATCAACACATCAAGTTGGCTTTTCCTTTCTTCTCCCATTACCTGCTGCAGCTTCTCCTCAAAACTGGTGGCTCTAGTTTGACAAGGGAAAAGAAAAATTCATTTATGACTTTCTGCTCAGACTTGCAGTAACACACCAGTCCAGGTGCGTCCACCACTTCTTCACATAGAGAAACTAATTAAGTAAAAAAAGAGCTTTAGAAGAGTAACTTCCTTCTCTTGAACAAAGCAGGAAGGAGGCTGGGATGGGTATTTACACCTTTCAGCATCAAGCAGCACACTTGTCAACCCAACTTCTACTTCTCTCTACTGAGAATGTTCCTAAAAGGGTCATTCAGCCAAGGCATCAACATTTAAGAGGTGCATCATTCCTCTGTGATAAGCAGTTTCATTGGTAGCAGTATTTAAATCTTCTCTTAGTGTCAGCTGGCATGATAATTGCAGTGCAGGTACAAATGATGCTTACAGCCAATGAGACTCTAAATATGGAAAATGAAAAATAACTGACAGTTCTGACAGTTAAAAATAGAGAACTTCCACACAGGATATGATGAAGCTGCTGGAGATATTGATATAGTGGCACTTAAAATAATGACAGCAGTCTCAATAAAAAGCTAAAAAGTTTAATAAAACGTGAGCATGAATCTCAAGATGCCCTGCTCTTGTTTAAATGCCCTATTTTGCAGCATGTCAGATGACAGAATAAATGGTTGACCACAGCAAGCGTATTACCCAGTAGTCCTACCAAGCTCCTTAACCACCAGGAGCAATCTCTCCATTTCCCACTTAAAAAGTGGAAGCAATAACCAACTTTAGGTCATTCCTCATTTCACCAAAAGACTAGAGTTTATAAATATTTCCTGCCACCACCTAATTAGATTTTGTGCTCAAAAAACTAGTTTCATCCATATCAGTATAGAAAGAACATTTCAGGAAAGCTTTGTTGCTGTGCATTTTCTCTTAGGCTGGGGAAAGAAGGAAACTTTATTTGTCATCACGTACTGATATTTTCACATGAGGACAGAGAGGTACCTGGGGAAACTTGGTGAAATGAGACAACTTTTCAATTCTTGTGGTGTTCTTCACCCACCAGTACAAGGGAAACAGTAATAAATACTCATCAAAGAATGCTCATCTGTGTTCACATCAAAAAATAAAAAATAGCAGTTGCTTTTAACTACTACAGATCCCTGGGTGACTCTTCAGTTTATTTACAATCTCTCATGACTGCACTTTCCTTGTATGTCTTGCATGCCAAACTGCAAGCATGACATGAAAAAATAAAGACAAATGTGCTCTTCTTGCTGGGTTTTGTATCCCCCTCTTCACACCAAACCTCGCTAGGAATTGCCAAGCAACGTTCAGAGCGAGTTCCTGTTCAGCACAAGTGGAGGGTGCTGGACTTGTGGGAGGGTGGGAGTTCTCATGAATCACTGCTGGCAGCCAGCAGGAAAGAGGCAAGACCTTATTGGTGAGTTTAAACAGCTGGGATTCAGATATATTTTCATAGGATACTGAGAGGCTCTCTGGCCACAGTTTCCTTGTAAAGAATACAACCAGAAATAATGTTTAGGTTTTGGGTTTTTTTCAAATACAGTAGTTCTACTACTTTTACAAAGCACTTAAACTTTGTTTCTTGAGGCCAAAGATTAATCTTACTTCCAAGTTTTTCTTTATATTTGTTGTCTCTAGGAAAGTAAAGCAAATGGCAATAAAGAGCACTTGCTAAATTGACTGCTTCAGTCAGCAGGCCTTGGTCAATCTGAGTAAAGCCTTAACTAAGTTAACAATGAAATCTTGGATCAGGGGCTTATACATCTGCTCTTGTTCTTAAACTGTGTGTTTAATTTGCAACTTTCCTGTAATCTTCAGAATTATCTTAAATTGCCTATTAGAAAGGTTAATATTTAAAAATTAAAATAACTATTAAATTCAAAAATCCACAAAAAAAATCCTTCATCTTTCATTGGATAATGATTTTAACAAGTAATTAACCCACCATAATGCCACCAGTTATTTCATAAGTCTTCTCTTGTATTATTCAGCCTACACTCATCTTTCAGTCCTCTTGTGCTAGTTAATGGTAATACAATCTGGCATTCCCCTCATCTAATCCTTTCCTAATCTTTTTCTTTTCCACATCTATCTTAACTTTGAAATTTAAGTATTACAAGAAAGAACTATTTAGTCTACTAACATAAGCACAGCTTTTTTCATTTGAAAATTGCACCACTTGTACCTGCATACCTTGCAGAAAACCTGAAGTATAAAGTTTGAGAAGAGAGGTTTCCCAAGACCATAACATACCATTGGTTAAAAAAATCATATAAATTCCTCTGAGTACACTAACAGCTGTGCCCACTTGCAAATGCATTTGAGGATATACACAAAGAGAAACAAAACCATGCGCTTTCACTTTGCCACAACCTTAGAGTTTAGCTTTAAATGATTTCTGAGGAAAGGCTTCCAGCAGACTTTTCACTTAAGTAGTTGTAACTACAACTGCAAAACACTGTTGACTGGTGGACTCCAGAGACTTGTTCATTACCTGTCATTAAATGTTTTAAAGTTTGCATAATTGATCCAGCCAATAAGTCATCATTGATTTATAGGGGTCTGTGCTGAAGAGTTGCTCATTAAAAATTCATAACACTGGTATGTGTCTTTACAATCCATTAGCTGTTTACGTACCCACAGTCCTAAGATTGATTGACCTTGGACTGAGATTCTCATGGACTCTGCTTTTTTTTCAGAAAACCCCCTTTTTCTTCCACAATTTTACACAAGTCCACAGTATAGAAAAGCAATACTTCAGTCTTCTCCCTTGACAACTATACTTTGATTTTTTTCCTCTCCATCAAAACTGAAACTTTACTTGAAATAATGAATAAATAAAGCATACTCCATAAACAGCTTTCCACTATTATTTAAGCTTGCGAGCTGTGCTCTGTTAGTCTCCTTTCCCCACCATCAGATTCAAGTGTGTAAATGTTCTAAAAGGCTTTGAATGTTTTATGATGATTTCAGGGAATGATGGAGTAATAGCTGAAGAGCGAAGCTATTAGTTTTAATATTTATATTGAGTGCTCTGAAACATTAATGTGACAGGATGTAAGATCAGAGCAGCGGGACATATTTACTTCACAACCACTGCCACGTGGCAAAAATATTTATTTTCTGAAGCTCTGAGGCCAATTTTTTTTTCTCCCCCAAAAATATAAAGCTAAGATTATATCAGCTTTTCTTGAACTTTGTACTTATTTTTTAGGAACTAAAAATATTGATTACTGTTTCATATATAACTTACTTCATTTAAGCAAAAGGCAAGCATAACGATTTTGGTGTTGTCAGTGCACCTCAGTCTCTGTAGAGAAATTTTCTAAAGCTGATAGGAGCTTACAAATTAATTTCTTTCCGTCTGCTGTGTCTGCTTCCCATAGAGCACCTTAGAAAAAAAGGAAAACAGTCATTTGTTAATAAAGAAATGGGATTGGCTCAAGAGCAGAATCATCATTAAAAGGTTGTTTCATATTGTCTTCCAATATTTCATGCATGAAGTAAACCAACCCTGTAAGTGTCCTAAGTCATTGTGCTTGGTTCTTCTGTTCAAACTAGCGAACATATTAAGGTAAGTGATCTTAATTACCAAGGGTCAAACAGTGCTCACCCCACTTGTGTGGTTCTCATGGTCTTCAGTGAACAAGTAAAGGAGGTAGGATGAGATCCCTAGGGAGAAATCTTCCTATCAGATTTGCAGAATGGATCCGATATNAACACTGCCAGGAAGCAGCTCGCAGGCCTCCAGTAGGAGAAACACTTGGGTCTTCTGGGTACATTTTAGCCAGATGTAAGGAATGCTGTCTTGAACTACTTCAAGCAGCCTTACAGGAGCAGCAGTGCTGGGCACACTCCTCCGCGAGGCATAAAAAGGGCATTGCCTGAAAAAGTGACGTTACCAGTACACTTTCACATTGTTCAGCAAAGTTCTCTTCGTGCACCCTTCTATACAGTCATGGTGGGTGGGGGGCTTACATGGACAGAAGAGCTGGGGTTGAGGGTTGGGGCAGAAACTCATAGGAACACCCTAATATAAAACTGACTAGAATGGTCTGCTGTGTGCTTTCCCAACCCTGCCTTTCCAGGAAGACAAAGAAAGCTCCATAAAGGTCTTAGTTATCTCTCACACATTTCAATAGCCTTAATAACTTCTAAGTCCCTGGTGACCTCCTTTCCTAGCTACCTCCCAAACCAGCCCCACAACAGAAGCAGACAGCAGAAATGTTTATCAGAGCATTCTTCATTCAGTTCCAACAGGGCAGAATGTTCAGCATTTTCTTCTGGATGTGTATTTCACTGCCCTTCATGTATAATGATACATAAGTGACAGTTTATCCTCCACCATTTTGAATATTCCACTAATTGAATCAATCCCCTATGCTTTATACATGTGTATAGCTGCAAGCTAGCATTGTCTGTCCCACATCTGCCTCTGTTCTTAACTTGCTTATGTTGTTCAGGAAGCATTTCTAAATGAAATTCTTTTAAAAATTAACTGAATCACACAATGCACAAATTAATAGATTAGAATTTTAAGTACACTTAAGGGGAAAAACAAACATGCTACCTGCACCTGTGTGCATAGCTACTTTACAATTTCTTGGCCCTCTCTGTATCCATCAGAGAAAATAATTTACAGGTATCTGCTTCCACTTCTTTGCTCAGAAACAGTTTTCCTTGAGTGTTAGGCAAGACTTTCTATAAGGAAAAAGGTAGAAATGAGTGTAGCAAGCACAGGGAGAATGATTTACATCACTGAGTATGTGGGAGTCACATTCTAACCCATGGATTCTACAGCTTTTTAGAAAGGTGGAAGGAAAATGATGAAGTCAAGGGTTTTGCTGCCTATCAGGACATCCCCTCTTTCAGAGCTCCATTAAAACACATTGTCCATCAATGCAATTCTTCACCTTGTAACAGAGCAGGTATCACCACACTGTACAAAAGGTTATATAAAAGAGCAGGAGCTGCTATTTTAGCACTGAGATCAAAGCAAAAGGAAAAAGAAAGGAAGGCTGTGATGAAATCAGCACCCAGTCTTCTACCAACGATGTCCGCAGGAGCAGAGGTTGGCGGTGCACAGTCTGTTGCAGCAGCACCCACAGACTCAGTCCTCCCAAAAGAAGGTATTTTCAGCAGAAAAGGATGTGACAATCTCCTTTAGAGAGGGGTTTCCACCCAAGTTCTGGAATCACAAATGATACTGTTTTCTCAGCAGGATGTCCATTGACAACTACTGACTCAAAAAAGACTATTTGAATTTACAAGCTTCACATTCAGCAACACTTCACACTTGGAACATGGTGAAAAGTGCTCATTGCCACATGAAGTCTCTGCCTGGGGTGTTGGGGAAAATGAGCGCAATTTTACCCCAAAAAAAGGTCAAATTCATCTCTTATTACTCCACAGGTGTTGTTCAAGTTACATTGGTGATAAACTTTGTCCAGTGTGGTTAATGGAGTTATTGTTAAAAATTCAGCTTGAAGAACTCGATTATTTGCCATTTTTTTAAGCAGATGAGCATTACACAGCCCAAATCAGAAGTAATCTTTTGTTATTTACTACTAGCTGGAAAGCAGTGATGTACACAACAGAGTACTGGGATACCCCTAATTATCAGGAATGTGACTTGGTATATCATTTGCATGAAATGCAAATGGTGACAAGTTTGCTTTCAGAGAGTAAACTTTTAAAAACCACCATAAAGACCCCATAAAAATACAACTTTGACTAGAAAAAGACATAAGCTGCATAATGCCTACATGGGTATTTTTCCTTAGAGATCAGGAGAAATATGACAAGTATGACTGCTATTATAGTTATATAGCATATTCCATTTAGCAGTGATATAGCAGAACTGTGAAAGCATATCCTAAGGTATTTTCACTTCATGCATTTGACATTGATATTAGTTATTACATTTAAGATACATTGGGCTCTTTATTGCTGACTGTTTCCTCTCATTGAGAATGTTAACCACAGCAAAGGAATATTTGATGTTACAAATTATTTAGCTTTCTACTCTTCATTTTCCTTTTAGTATGCAATTATTTGTTTGGTTTCACTGAGCAAATGAAATTTCAAGGGCATTTCAAGGAAAATAAAGTACAAACCAAAAGGCGGATTTTTTGTTTGTATTCAGGAAGAGCACTGAATCATGCATATGTATGAATCAACAAAATCAGGTTAGCTAAAGAATTGGAAATTGCACTCCACACTAGAGCATTTTTCTTGCTCTAGAGATCTTTGCTGTGGATTTGAAGGACTAATAAAAAATCAGCAGCATGACTGGAACAGATGTTTTTTTATGGACTCGGCCTGTTAATAGTCTTTTTAGCTTCTCCTAAGGACTTAAAGCAAGTTCTTCCCTTGTCCTGAATATCTGAGATGATGTTAACATTGTCCAAAATGTACACTAACAAGCAGTGGTGAAGAGCTAAGGACTTACATGTGGTTAGGAATAAAAATTCAAAACATTTCTGTGAATGTGATGAAACCCCATAATGGACAATGTTACAAAAGAAAAAAAAAATCAAACTTATTAACCATATCAAACCCCCACAGTGTCATTCTCTTGAAAGGGAGATAGGCTGGTAAAATACTTCAATGCCCAGAACATGTATTTCAGAAACAAGGGTCATTACAACTGAAGAAATTCCCTTTTATTTAAGCAGCGGTTCACTTCTGCATACAATGAGAGCTGAAATAAAACGAGCCAGATCCTCAATCAGTGTAAAGCACCCAGTTTTTATTGGTTCCAGTGGCACCTTTTATTTGCCATACAGGCATTGCATTCTCATTGTAGTTAGTGAATTTCTGCAGGTAGCAAAAAAGAAATGAGAATACTCAGGAATCTAAAATCAGAGTTATTGTCATAGGTGTGCTTCAGCTCAAATATATGGGATTTTTTTCAGTAAAGAAGAACTGCTTTTTCTTTATATGTAAAACACTCTCTGAGAGATCTAAGGGCCAGAGAAAAATAGCTTTTTCCTTAATAAGTGACACACTCAGGTACAAAAAAGGACAACTGTATCCACTCTATTTTATTGTGAATGCTGCTCATATTCTTCTCTTGGAAGAGTTTTTGACACTCCTGGGACTATTCCCACATGAAGGATTGGGAATTGACCTTGCTCTTTTCTCACTGAATTATCCTAAAACTTGTGGTGGACAGGTGCTCTCAGTGGGCATGTCTTTTAGCCCACTTATAGGAGTAGCTGAGATGAAACTCAAATGTGGAAAACTTGCTATTATGCATACATATTGTATATTGTTGCTTGTTGCCACTGTCATCTATATATTTAGAACATCTGGCTTTGGTATGTCATAGCTTTGATTTATAAATGGCTTGAATTTGGAATATTTGCTGAAAGACTTCCCGCAAATGGCTGCATAAAAAGATAAAAAAATACCAATTACTGCCAAAAAGTTCAAATCTGATTCAGTAAACCCAAGGAACCTCATGGACTATAATGACATTTTCCCAGATATATGCAATCTGACACAAGAAGTTGGGCTCACTCATTCCAGGCTATAGACTCTTTCCATACAAAAAGCAATGAAAAAAGAATGAGAAAATGCACTAATTCATTCTACACATTAGTTGTCTCCTTGCAGGCTCTTTGATACATAATAATCTGCTACTCCCACTGTCTCCTGACTTAGAACTGCCTAAGTCAGCAAGCTTAATGTTCTAGCATAAACGCATTAAAAAATACATCAATCCAGACAAGAAAAAAAAGCAACGAAGAAATAGGTATGACAAATAAACATACAATTTCTGAGTCCTTCCACAGTCTCAGATTCCTCAGGCCAGTGAAAGCATTTACAAGAAAGAGTGTGAGCTGAATTTTCCACAAGTAACACAAACAGACACTCACTGAAGGTAATCAAAATGCAGGTTTTAGGAAAGCTGTTCTGTAATTTATCCTGCAATATAACATCCATGCTGCCTTTGGACTCACAGCTCTTGGGTTTTGGGAAGAATTAAGCATCATTAGTTCTGACTATTCAATGAAAAGGAAACTATCCTACATAACAGAATCCCTCTCACTTAACTGAGTGAAAACGTAAAATATTTTCTAGTTAGTGGGTCATAACATGATTTTCTTGGTAGCATCTTCTTTACTCCACCACTACATTTATGCTGCTTCACTTTTCTCAGATTGCTGTTGGAAACAACAATCTTTGGCTTATTTCTTCTCTACCCTGGTTTTCTTCCTGATACTATAAGAAGTTTAGACCCCTGCAGCGTTGTTAACGTGGTACTTGGAAAAACAGCCTTGACCATTCCAGAATAACTTGCTAAGATTTTATACTAGAAATAACTGATAATTTATTTAAATAATGATAAAACACTCTGTTTCCTTACAGCTGACCACAAGAGACCCAAGCACATATTCTTCCTTAGTAATGCTGAAAGCAAGACCTGCTGATTATCTGGTAAGAACACAATTAATTTGTGCCCAGGCTCATTAATCTTTCTTAATACATGTCAGCCCATTACATTTGATCCATGACCTCTGTCCCCAGTCTTGCATAAAAATCTCTCAGGATCAGAACCACATCATGATTTGGCACGGAGCCACCAGCTCCAGCAGTTGCCTGCAAAACGCTTCAAAGCCATCAGCAATGGCAGCTGCTGCATTTCTGTGCACATGCCCAAAAGATAAGTTCACAGCTCCTCTAAGGCAGACTCAAAGAAGTTGGCTGTTCAAAAGCCTGAATCCTCTTGGAAATACAGCTGTGTCCCTCTTTAGATCAAATGATTACTCATCTTTACTCTCACTTCTGTTCCCACAGACACAAGTGTCATGTGGGGTGCTAGGATAGTCCATGCAAATTCTTTTCCCAAGGCTTTTGCAAATAACACTTAATAGCAAAAAATGTGCAGCAGTATTTGAAACCAATTGCCCTCTCACATATGGACATTCATGGATGGAGGATTTAGTAAAATATCACTCATCACAGTCATACCTGGGTCCTTCCTGCCTTAACAATTACCTCAAGACAGAGAGGTGCTAATTTGTGTAAAAATTCATACATTTAATCAATGAAATCACCTGGCTTGCTAGTAGACACAAACACAGGCCTTTCAGTGCTTTTTGGCAGCCATCAAATTACTTCTCCATCCATAATTAACAAAGTAAGTCCAAAGGCTCATATAATAATTGCTCCTAGAAAATGATATGTGTCTAAAAACAAGTACCAAGTCTGTGATGGCACATCCACAACCTTTTCATCCTCATCTGTGCAATATTTTTAACTGAACTTCTAAGCTGAATTCCTTAAGAATTTACAGCCTAGACCCTTTCTTGTCATCAGCCAATGTTCACCGGTAGGAGAGAAGTGACAAATTGGAAAATGACAGAAGTTGAATGATGGCAGAAACAATGCTAAGCTATATTTGAAATGCCTTTTTTTACACCAAATGGCAAAGCTTTAGTAATGTGAATTTAATTCAGGTGTTCTTTCCCAGCTACATCTAGCTTATTTTTGTCACTAATATATTCTGTGAAAAATATGTAATCATTCACTATATGAAAGTGATCTAAATTGCATCATTTAAAAGGAATAGTATTCCTTTGCCTGGTTAGCTGTGGGTGTTAGGTTTGGTGCTTATCATGTGAAAGGCACAATGCTGCCACAGCAATAACACATGCAGCCCATGGCTTTAGTGGGGGTTCTTTTGAGGGGTTTTCTGTGACTCTCAACTCTATGCATGGCTTTTTACCTTCTCTTGTCTTCCTTCAACCCAAGAAAACAGATAGAAAACCTTGCAATGTTATAACAGCCAGAGTCAGTTCACAGACAAAGTATGCAGTACTTCAATTACAAGTAACATTTTCTGAAGTTTCTAAAGAGCAACTTATACTGTACATTGTTTTATCTGCAACCACACTATTTGCTGATCATGCCCTAGCAAGCAAATGCCTATTTTGTTCTTACTAAAATGTCAAATAGGATCTTAATCTTATCAAAGTGATTATACTGCAACTTTGAATTAATCTGCAAAAGAAATAAAAACCAATGAAAATCCCCCAACCATTCATTCAGTAGTTGCTCGCTCATGCAATGCATCGGAAGGCGAGATTGTCAGGAACTTACCATGCCTGATGGGCCAGTTGTGAAGGGATACAGCTCAGCTGCTTGCCAGCTGCCCAGAATGGTAACTCTCAAGGGGAAGGAGGGGAGGAAAAGTTCTCATCTCTGCTCTACCCCAACAGCAGCTTTTTCTCATCATCCAAAGCCATGCAATATGGGGAGATGCAGACTAAGCTGGTACTTTCCCACCTCTCCAGCACGAGGGTGATCAGAGCTGTATCTCTCCCTTCCCTCTCTGTCTACAGACATCAGGTTGTGGTCCATCATCTTTAGGTGCTTGTTTCTAGGGAAAGAATAAAGCTTGAGGAAATAGATGTGGTTATCTTTCCAAGCTTTACTGCAGGCACTGCAGAAAAATTACCCACTCCTCCTTTGGGACCTTTCTCCAGCTTTAAATGGACTCCTACCATACAGTCTGCCAGGCTAGGATCATGAGGAAATCTGGTTTTTAAAAGAGCAGAACCGATGCAGCAATTGTCACAAATGCCACAGAATAAGCAAATTTGGTCTCAACTGTCAGCCTTATTGCCAGACTGTCAGAAGATCTGAATCCAGAGAATAATTTAAATGTCAAATCAAGACACTGCAAGCACAAATTCCTGTGATTTGCTGTGCTGCTGAGAGATAACATGACCTAAGGGTAAGAGAAGAGCTGGCTGAAAAAAAGTCTGTTTTTCAGCGGGTTAGGGAAATTTTTGTTGTAAATTCACCAAAGAAATTGGAACATGTAGGTTTTTTTCAGGCAAAATCACAATGGCACCATGACAGAGAGTTCTCCAAAGGGGCTTTGCATCTTGTCTGGATATACTTGCCTGGACAGATGTTCTACTGCAGGAATTAATAAACTAACTTTTGGGAAGTGCTCTGCAATCTTCGGGAAGGAGAAGGTCGAAATGCCAATTATTACTATTTTTAAATTAAATGTTTTACATGGAACTACTGACTTCATAATGCTGCTGGGTTTTGTGTGGACTATCACAGTATTTTTTATAAAACTTGCACTGGAAATGTAGAAACTAGAAAATAAATATATTTTTTAAATTATAAGTCCTTCTCAATGGCTATCGTGTTGTTACTCACAGCTTTAGGGAGGATTGTGCCTGAATAAGGACTGCAGAATAATGCCCATATTGAGAAAACCATATGAATTGAACTGGAAAGAAGGAAAGAAAAAAACAGGTTACAAGCTGTCATTCTGAAACTCATTTTCCCCACCATGAAGATGAACCCTTATTACCTGTGAATATGGAATTCAAATACTATTTTCAAGTTTTAAATGTAGGTAACACTTTACATTATGTGTCATTCTGGTACCAATTACAGCATAACTCTAATATTATAAATCTATTGAGAGAGGGCTGAGCCAAGAAGTTTCGTAGTAGCCCAAAATTCAAGCAAAGTTCAAAAACATTTCAATTTTCTCTTCTTATATAAGCCCGCATTCAGCATCCTGGGACACATAATGCCTTGGAAACAAGCATGTTATGTTTTTAATGTAAGAAACTGAAATATCTTTCACTTTTTTTATCTTCCTCATCTATTTTATGGGTGAAAATGAGATCATCATCTACCCACTTTCCCACCTTAGTAGCTATTGCAAAGTTTTCTTCATCCCTAATTAGGAAAGCTTGCATCCCCTGTTATTGTGTTTGTAGTCTGGGCAAAGGGAAGTTGAATGTTGCCCTGGATCCACATCTGAACTGTCTTCTGTTGCTGTGTTTGAAGCCAGCTCTCTCCCTGGCTGACCTACAGTAGTTACAGTGACAGCTCTTCAGCCAGCCCCCCCTTGACTGGGATAGTATCTAGCCCTCAAAAAGAGCTAGAAATAAATCTGATGGTT
>VZTR01023704.1:13041-73555 GCA_013400775.1 Chaetops frenatus | reverse complement strand
AGCTTGAAGTAGAACAGGGACATGACTGTCAGTGCCCCAGCTACCCCATTAACACAGTCATCATCCTCACTGCCTGCACTGATAGGTCAAAAAGAGGGTTTTCCCTGAATGTTCCTTGGATTATAGAAAGGATACTTTATCATGGTTTGGAGATTTTCCCAGTTGTTCAGTGCTATTAGCATAAGGACTGGCCATTTCTTAGGGGCTGCTCTGTCTCTGCCCTCTAGGCAGAAGGTACCAGGAGTATTCAGAACAAAGGCAAATCACAGCCTTGTCTTTACTACCTAGAGATGAGAAGACAGAAACCATCTCCAGCCTTTTTCACGTTACCCACTGCTTTTCTTTTGGATCCGTAACTACACAGATTTTTCTTAAACACACAGAAAAGTAAGTTAGCACAGTATCAGACAACTTCTCAGTCACGAAGAATCCATCCCATCAAAGTGTGAGAAGCCAGTTGTGGGGCAGGAACTGTTTGTGAATTACAGCTTTTTTCAAAAGGAACAGAGATAATGAACACTTCTGTTGTCCAGCAAACTTAAATTTAGCAGCAGAAGCCAAATTCTTAACTAGATTTTTCTGCTGGCTCCCTTGTTTGCTTATTAAATGTAGAGGAAGGAATATTACGTTCAAGTCGTAGCAACAGCAAAAAGGAAATCGAATGATAGCTTGATTCCTGTGGTCTCTCAGGTTTTATCACACCGCAATATGTTTAACCCTTCAAAATCTGGTCACTTCTAATCTGTGGTAGGAAAACTGCTTTGTTAGAAAGAGAAAAATGCACCGGTGCATATGGTATGCCATTAGTAAGTCTCACACCCCATAATAGGAACATTTGTACACAAATGTGTTTTTTGAGATCTAGCCAAGAGCAGAGCACCCTGTGAATCATAATGCACAGCTAATGAGTTATTTTTGGTAAATTTGGCACTCAGAGTTAATAGAACCAATTTGTCCCCAAAAAGCTAAATCACTTATCGCTTCTTTGGAGGTGCTAAGTGGATCTAGAACTTCAGGATGCTGTCAATAAAAAACGAAAGAAGCGCAAAGCTGCCTGTTAATTTGTGCTCCTCTCCACTTCTGTTTAGAACAAAGGTAAGATGTACGAGATGCTCTGACAGGCAGGGAAATTCATTACAGGAAGCAACAGTGCAATTTAACTGTGCTCCAGGGCTGATGCTGGTTGCCTGAGGTAGGTGACCACAAAGAAAATAGACTATTATTTTTGGGAAACATCCAATTAAACAGCTAGATCCAAAGTGCAAAGCCCTGAAAAGATGTTGAATTGCCCATATCCTAAGCATGGGAGATGTGGAGCTTTGGTTCAACATGCCACAGACTGCTTATAAATTCAGATCTGAAGTAGTATTTCACGTCCTTATGAAACAGAAAGGTATTCAATTCAAATTGAAATTGAAGGGGAGGCTGGGAGGTTAATATGAGGTTTTGGTTTGGGAATGTCTCTGGTGGCTGAAAAAAGTCTAATTATTTTCCATTTAGAGAGTATGCCTCCAACCCACAAAGTCATTGTCACAGGTGTATTTCCTATGGGAAATTTCCCTTAACTCCTCCTTTTCAGGTGTAAGTTGTCATTAATGCCCTTGCTATGTTGAGCAAAGGAGCTGCATATGGATGTGCAAAAGATATACAATGAAGTTTCCACTTTAATATCCAATGAAAAATGTATTTGGGTAGGGAACTCTAGTTTTGAGTGTATAGCAATTGTCTGCATTAACCAACCAGCCTAAGTGGAGTGCACTGAATAGGAAATGAGAGTAAAGCAAAAGTTAGAGCTCTGCCAAACTACCTGAATGTAATGTGGATAGCAGTGAACTGTGACTCATGTCATGTTGTGTTATGTAGCGTCAAATCACTGTACAGGGTGACACAACGTAAGCAACATGAGTGGCGTGAATGTGACACAGCACAGCCTGTTTTCCTCTCTCCTTCTCTTCTCTTTTTTTCCCTTTTTTTAAGAGCATTTTACTTTTAATCAGATAGCTGCTGTCAATTCAGATAACAGCTGCCTGACCCAAATTTTCAGCTGACTGAAGTGGACGAATACTGAAGTATGGACTTTCTATTACGGAAAGTTAACATTCCAGACTAGCCTGGCATCTAAAAATACTCCTGTCTCATTCTCTTCCCCACAATTGCTTCTTCCTCCCATAACACCAGTTATGTTTTCTTACTGATACCAAATCAATAATTTCATTTCTATATTACAAATCTTAAAACAATACTGGCAAAAAAAGTATACTGAATTTTACTTACTGATGTTTAATTATTAATGTAGGCTTCTTTAAACATATTTGGCTCTCTGAAACAGCTCTTTAGAGCTGTGTTCCATTTCTTATTGCTTACCTATTCTGTTTGTTCTCTGCCTCCCTGATCCTTTTCGATTTTCTGCAGGTTAGCAAGTGCTGCATTGTCTGCTTTTGAAATGTGTCTTTAGGCATGCTTTTGTTTGACAAGGAATGCCAAGGCTGAGCTGACAAAGTCTGTTTGAAAATCTTTTTCCAGGTATACAAGATCAGTAAGTCTGTTCAATGTATTCTGTGATTAGTATTTTTCTTCAGATATTTATATCAACATTTCAGGTTTAGTGAAAGATGTTTTCTGAGCATACCTGTCAGTGGGAAACCTACTAAAGGTAAGTAACAGTATCATTTATATATTCAAATGTATAAATATATTTATGGTAAATAGTTGACATCTCTCTCCATATAACTTAAAAGAAAATATACCTTTAACAAGCACTCAGCCACTGTTCTTTTCACAGGTTGAAACAAATATCAACGTACAAAAACTGTCTTTCAGGTATTTTGGCTCTAGCTCTTTACAACCAGGATCATATTAAACATAATATTTAGATTTCTGCACCCTTTCCCCTGCAGGGGCGGGGGCACTGGGGATAATGTTTGTCCTATAAGGCAAACTTTCAGGTGAAGAAAGCATTTATATATTCAGACACTGCACATTCATGAATTCCAAAAAGGATTTGTTGGCAATTGTTTTGGGTTTTTCTTTAAACTGAAGACACACGTTTTGCCTTTTGCCTCCTCAGTTGCAACAGAGATCACATCCTCGACAAAACAATTTGGTGGAAGCTGTACCCAAAGCCTACCTAGAAGAGGCAAACTGAACAAAGGTGGCACAATTAAAATATGTAGATCCCTCTTTTAGCAACACATCTCCTATTTGCCATGGGATCCAATGGCCTCAAGAGGCAATATTCCATGCTAATGACTAGAGAATTTTGTGAGCCCTTGGAAAAGAAGTACAACAGCTCCAAAATCTTACTTTTTATTCCTATCCTCCATAGAGCTGCCATCACATAATTCTATTGTCACTCTGATTAAGGCTGGAGCCTGATACACACTGTCTTTCATGAGGACATGGGAGCAAATGACTCCCATATACCAGGTAGTGCTGGGATTTTCCAGGTGGTGTTAGAATCCCAGGCACTCCTCTCTGAGCTCTAAACAAAAGCCTATGAAGAAGATTTGACACTACATGTCAGTGAGTTTGCAAGAATATGAACTGAAGGTAGAACCTGGACCTAGCTGAAGAACTAAGTTTTCATGTAGAACTAAAATTTCCTTCTGATGACCACAAATGCTTGATGGAAAGCAGAAGACAAATAAGGGATTTTTGAATCTCTCCTAGAGGGAGATTAGTTCCTCTCATATCTAAAAGGCTGTAGAAATTCTTCAACAAGAAAAATTCTCATTTTTTTGTGATTGAAAGTCTAGGTGCTGGAAGTGTAAAACTCTTAACTGTGAAATAAGCTATACTTTGTTTTATGGATTTTTTGTTTGTTTGCTTGTATCTTTGTTTTTCATAGAGGACTAAACCAAACACCTAAATTTTAATGTGACAATTGAATTTTGTAACTTTAACCTAAAGTTGCTTTACTGTAACTGCATTTTAAGATTCTCTTCTCCATTAATAAAGTTCACATTTACACATCCTATATCTCCATTAGGCAATAAGCAAAGAGATTTCTACATCAGCTGGGTGTATTGAAATACCACTGCCCTCTCTCTTTTTTTTCCACATACCACTAAATTTTAAAACAACATCTAGATAATAATAGGCAGCCCAATCCTACCAAGGCATGACCTTGTCAAATCATGATCAAAAGAGATGAGCATGCACACTCCATGTTTTTTCCCAAAGGGCATGGTACAGAGCTGAGAAAGACCATCAGAGCCAAGATTGGAAGCTATAAAATATGTGTCACTTAAAAAATATATTTTACTTTCACTTAATTTCAACTATATTAATGTTAATAGCAAGACAAATCTGTGGATCTAAGAATCCATTGCACATTCTTTGCCCAGAGAAAGAAATAATAGAAAATGTTTGAGTTTTATGTAAATAAAACCTATAAATATTCTAACAGTTTTCTGATACAGCAAAAGTACTAAGCTAGTGCATTTGAAACTAGAAAAGGAGAACAATTGATCTTAACTTTGAAACATGCAAAAGTATTTGCCTCATGATCTTTTGCCATAGAAAATGAAACTAGTCAATTCAAATGTAAGAAGTTGATCTTGTTTAAAAGGTGCTTGGCTCTCTAATTACATGAGAAGTACCTTTCTTTAATAATTCATTAGAAATATGAGGGGGCAAGATAAAGTCTAAAAATACCTACCATGTAAACTACTGAAATGCTCTCTTAAAATTAAAAGCTGAAATTCTTTGACTGTCTCATTTTCTATCAGAACACAAGAAAGGAATATTTCAGTTGGTTCTCACCCTCCAGGCAAAGTAGTATAAAACCTCTGGCCTGATTCCAACCCCATTATCAAAGGACCACTCACCTAATCTAAAAAAGCAGCTCTTCATCAATTTATCATTAACAAGAGCATTACAATATAATGTAGGAAAACGGCTTTTCACCAGGGATTCAGTTAATGGGAGTCTACAGCCTCATAACAAGCATGGCAGAAAATATTCCACAGTAGGTGAAGATAATATACATATAACCTACACAAAGAATACTGCAAATAACTTCTCTGTTGCTGATGAGCTTCCTCAAATACTTTTTTTTAAAATTTAATTTTAAAAGTTGAAGTCTTGTTGAATTCTACAGCAACATACATGAATGCAAAATAATTAGCTGCTGACTCCCTATGAAAATATTCCATACAATATATTTAGCATCATTGGAAGTGTGACTCTGGTAGGTTTTTGTGGAATTTCACTAGTGTTGATTTCTGTTCACTGTCTATCCCACTACCTCTAACCTCAGGAGTTCAAAAATCACAAGCCAAACATCCAAAATTCAGATTAGTTAAGATGTCACAAAAAACCATGAAAGAGATCTTTGACTTTTTATTCTCCTTGTGAAGATTAGGAATTTTCTTCCCAATCTAAATCCATAGTCCATGGGGTAAATACACTGTTCTAAAATGTTTAGACACAAGTAGAATTTGGACATACTTCTGTGAATTCTGTAGCTGAAACTTTCAGGCAAATGTTGGTACTGTCAGGCAAGCCACAATATCACAACTGATGAGTCTCACGCCAGTAGCTGGGCTGTACCACCCTTGGTCATTAATGTCACATCACTGCTCTACTGCATCCCACAGGAGGAAAAATTCAAGCCAGTCTAGGGCAGGTAAATAACTTTTTTATGCATCTCACCAAAGTCTCCACTAACAGAGTTAGTGACATATTTTTGAGCTGAGATCAGCTTGGAGACAAAAGATGACATCCACTCCAGCCTAAAACCTGCCATGCAAAGTTAACCCATCAATGATGCTTGAAGGAAGAGGAGCAGCAGAATGAGCTTGTACCAGATCAGCACTTTGCATGAGGCTGCAGGTTTTTGGGGACCTTTGGCAGGATCCATGAGACTAACTATATCCTGTGGCCACATTTGAACTCAAAACAATTAAAGAATATGGAGAGAGCACACTGGAGTTTCACAACAAAACCAGAAAAAACTCTCATGCTATCTGTTATTCTAGAATAACTTCATCTTAAGACAGACAGGCATTGGTATACTGGTAATATGATGTTTCCCTAGTGTACATGTTTACTAAACTGTAATACTCTAAGATACTTAAAAACAGTATTTTANGTAAGTGATTAGGTCTGATGAAATAGTGAACCACATGACACTTCCATCACTTCAAGTCAGATCTAGGAGTGAAGTATTGCTAAACATAACAGTTCATCTGATCAGCAATGCAGGTCACAGCAAACACTTCACCCCAGTGCTCTGGCTTACTGTGCAGGGCTCCCTGCAGAGCGGAGACGAGCTCAAGGTCACTACCCTGAAATTTGAAGTGCGCTGCAGGACTGGCCCCACCTACCTGAGAGACTTCCTTCCCCTTCTCTGATCACAACCTCCCATGACAGCTGCATTTCTCCAAACAGTGAATCTGCCAGCCAAACAGGCAAGATGCTCCTGAGAGGAAGAGATGACTTTTGGAGGAGCTGGATATGGACTATGGACCTTCTTCCCTGAGGAGACAAAAATAAACTCACTTGCAAACTTCAGTGTAAACCTCATCTTTGCAGCTGAATAGCCCTCAATAACGTCTTCAAATAAGGTGAAATTCTATAAAATAATCAAATTCCTTCCCTGACAGGCTGAAGAGGCAGAGGGAGGAACTTCATAAAGAAAGACACATTCACATACACACACTACTCTTAGTAAGAGAAAGTGTTTTGATATTACAGTGCATGAGGGTACATACACAAGAGCATACTGAGACCAAACAACACAGCTACAGTGATATTTCAGGAACAGGATTAGGAGATGTACTACATCAAATATGTAATGAAGTGCTCACACAGATACTTGATGTTCTTTCCTGTTGCCAAAGGGACTGGTATCCTGACACAGCTTAAACACAAAAGTGACAGTCTTTCTTAAAGTATTTTGAGCACCATTGGCCAGGGGATATTCCCTTCCAAAGTGGCTGGTGGTCTCTGCTAACAAGTTTTGTTTGACAATAGCTTCTTATAACATGGCAGATACTTTCCTTTTGCCTATCTCCCTTCAAATGAGGACGAACAAGACTGGAATGGGTGTGCATACCCAAAACTATGTCCTGCAAGTATTTTCAAGATTTCCTCCCTCCTTTACTCTGACCCAATACAAAGTGGCAAAACTGGAAAAATGGGCACAAGGGTCATGCACACCAAAACCAATTATGCCAGTAGAAACTTTCCATTTCAATACTTTCAAAATATTTAATTTTTATATCAATTTTGGAAAAAAATGCATTTTCTGATCCTTTTGATTAGATATTTGAAACCAGACAAGTGACTGTGCCCTATTTAAAACATATCAAATCAGAATGCTTAAACCTCAGAACGGATCATCCAAGAATTTATTGGCATTCATTCATTACTATTAAATGCTTTAATTTCAAGGAACTGACACCCTCCAGGGAAAAATCCACTTTGCCAGAAAATTCCCAGCCAAACCCAACAAAGAGCATCCTTCTGAAAGGTCTCAAGAAAAAGTTCTGAGTGTTTTTCCCTGAGGGATTGTTTTGTTAATGGTGGACACTAATTTCCATATGTGACAAAGTCAGGTCAAACCCATCAAGAAGATACACAAAGGACTTCCCTCTGCACACCACCATGGAGCCCCCTGACTGCATCCCACTCCAGCCAGGTGTGGGGAAATGCACAGATTGCAGCACCATTACAGGAAAAGGCTGATTTCAGAAAACACAGTGTCTGTACCATGTAGATAAGGTATCTGACCAGGAAAACCACAACAGCAAAGGAGGAGAACCAGGCTGAGAAGCTGTAGGAGCGGCAGTAGGAGACGGGGATAAAGGTTACTGAAGGTCAAGTACAGCTGGCGCATCGCTGCTGGCACGAAATTGCTGCTGCATTCCAGGAAATCATTCCCTCTCATCTTCCTGAGCCTGTCACATCCTATTTCACTTACTGGTTCCTTTTCAAGGTGTTCGTCTTATTTGTCTCCTTGGGTTTGCTGTTTATTTCCATTTATTCTCAGCATAATTTGAGGCTCGTTGTTTGAATTTTGTGACTGGTGGGCAGGTGGGGGAGAGTTAACCTGTGTAATGATTTGGAGAATCTACGTGGGAAGGAGAGAGAACAAGATTAGTAGAAGTGATTACAGTAGGAGTTGTGATGGGAATATCATTTCAGCAGAGTGAGCAGTGGGGGACCAGCTGGCCTGTGTCTCGTCATTTTTGCAGAGAAAACTGAAGGAGCCGTGTTACTCTGTGTGAGCCGTGTCCGGGAGCTATAAAATTACCTACTGATGAATAAACTGCAAAGTTGTCTGAAATAAAGTTTAGGAAGCACTAACATACCTCACGCAATTCCAGCTTTATGGTAATGTATGTTAGATAATTAGCATCAATGGGTAAGAGGCATGAACACTCATACATCGAAAGCAAAGCATTAACATATATTTTGGAGATTAGTTAAATTTATCATGAGCTACCTGCCTCTGCTGGAACAGTTCTTACAGCAGGAATCTCGGTCCTCTTTGGAAAAGAAAAAGATATTAGGACTTCACATTTGGCTTGCAGGGGGTTCTTCTGAATAAACCAAAGCTTGCTACTCACAAATGAGCTGTGGAACCCCGTCCCACCCAGTCACGAGCCCGGGCCTGCAGAGTGCTGGCCCAGGGCTGTGGGGTGGCCACTGGAAAGAACGGCTGGGGCTGCCCTGTGCCAGGCACAGATGGTCCCAGCCAGCTCAAACCAACCCACTGCAGGGCAGGCTGAGCCCCCCAGCCATGCATAGGGCACCTCTGGGAAAACAGATCAAAGGGAATGGCAGAATATGCCAGGTGGAGAAAGGAGGGAACACCAAGGTCAGAGCAAGAGGTGCTCCACAGCAAAGCAGACTCCCCCTGCAGCCCAAGGCAAACCCCATCCTGGAGCAGATGAACACTCCTGACAGGAATGCAGCTCCCAGAGTCCACTGCACCATTTAGGGAGGTTGTAGAGAAATCTGGAGTGAACTTGAACCTGAGAAAGGGGAGACAGAAGGTGTTTTAATGTTTGTTTTTCTGTTTCTCACTACTCAAGCTAATAATTAAATGTTTATTTTAGCTAGCCATAAATTAGTTTTTCCCCAAGCTGAGTCAAATATTTGAGAGAGACTGTCTGCTACCTTCTTCTGAGCTTGGGAATGTATGTCTACATCTTCACTTCAGGATAAGCACAGATGGATCTGGGGCAACTTGCCTTCTCCAGAAGCAAGACTTGAAGTCAGCTCACCAGTTCTGCCTCGCACCTGCAACAGGAGTTAATTTCCTTTGAACTACACTCAGCCACATCTTGCATTCATAACAGCTTCTGCCTCCTCTTGACATCCTGCCTGGATGAAGAAGTATCTTCTCTGGACCTAGTCATGGCTATAATACCTTTAAATTTTGTCAGTATGTCAATATGTGCACTGTGCAGGTTTTTAGTCCTGTTGCTAACAGTTTACCAGACAACTGAGTAAAAGATATTCTGTGCTCTGAATCTCCTGGGTAATGACTTAATTGCATTAAACTTGTTTCCTGGATGTCTCACCCATTGTTATGCTTGCAAAACAATTCACATTAGGAATGCTCTGTTTTTACAGCCTTGCCCAAGTGTAATTCTTTTAATTTCTTCATCTGTTTCTTCTGGGAAGTTTAAGAAAATATCTTTAAGTTACTGTTGAATTAAGGAGAAAATAATCCTTTACTTGTTCAAAGAAAACCCCAGAACATCAAACCACACTTTTTCATCTTTGCAGTCCCAGAAATAATGCTGAGGGTTTATCATTTCATGTATATTGCAAAACCTAAGTAAAAACCACTTGCATCTTCTGAGGACAAAAATGAGAAGGAATAAGATGAATAAGAAATGCTACCAGGAAAAGACAGAAAACTAAGTGTAAATGGAGGTAAGCTACAGCTAAAGTGGCTGTAACGTTACTCACGGGTGGAATACTTGCACATACTCTGATATATAAAATCTGCAATTAAATTTTAAAAGCAATTCCTAAACCAAGGATTTGGTCCATCTAAGAAGGAGAAAGATGTTGAGATTTAAGGACTCTACTGTAATCTTGGAGTTCCTTTTTTCTTCAGGAGTCATTGAAAATGTCCAACAGAGCTGTTTCATATACTGACTAACACTGCTCATGTTGTTACAAGACTATTTGCAGATGATATTTTAAAAAGGACACATAAAGAAAAGCTTTTTTGAGGCACAAATCTTGTTTCTGCTCACATACCCAGACTCAGACTAAGCAGTTCTCTTATTTAGAGCATAGAAGCTGAAACCTAAATTTAAAGCAAGTTGTCAGTATTTCTTTGTGACATGGCTGGGATACACCACCAGGAGTTAGGAAATTGAAGATGTCATGTATCTGACAATGAAAAACACATCTGAACCTGCTTAAAACCTACATAGCAGTCACAACAGGATCTGGCAGAAATAAAATAATCAGGGTCAGAAGCAGAAAAGTAGGTTCTGGATAAATCCAGACAGAATGGCCTCCCAAGAATACCCCTCCTTCTAAGGCACTTGGGAAACACAAGAATAAAGCTGGGAGTTGTGTTTCCTATAGATATAACTATATAGAGCCAAGCGACCCAGTCAGGAAGATGGGCAGAGAGATCCATTCCAGAGTAGACTCCGGTAGAGTTTCCAATAGACTAGAGATTAAAAAACTAATGGATCTGTGAGAGTAAGAGATGTAGAAACACCTAACTGAGGTGCCTTGGAGGGAAGGAAAAGGCTGCAGGGAGTATGGTAGGAGACAAAGAACCGGATACTTACATTCATTTTACAGCTTGCACTCCTCCTCTACCCAGGAACACAAGCAAAAGAGTAACAAAGAGTAACAACGTATTTTCTGCGTTATTTAAAATACTATGAATGCAGAAATTGTAATGTTTCCTTACTTTGATTCATCCAGTTGCACCTGTTTAGGTAGAGAGCAAACATAAACCAAACATGAGCATTCATTCTTATTTGCATGATTATAAGTGTGAGTTGAGAAAATTCAGCTTTTCTGAGAGGACACCTGTCCCTTGTTTTCCTGATCACTGTGCATTACCATTCTGTTACACACAGAACTGCTGAGGATGCTGCTGAAACAACATTTGCTTTTTTCCAGAACAGAAAAGTTTTCTCGAGGTCTGTGTACACTGACTTTCTGAATACTAAAGTTACATACATAACTTTGCTGTTTATTTGCAACATTTATCCCATTTTGTTTACTCCTGTATTTATTATCACAATAGAAAAATGTTACAGATCTACAGAATGTCTTTTTCAAACACCTTTAGTACCTACATGAACCAAATTTTCTTACTTAGAAACAAGAACATTTCAGGAACTACAATACAATTACAAATAAGTGTATGTGCAGGAGGTCCTGGGAACAGAGGTTAGGCAAGGTTTGAATATGAGATATGACACCAAACCAGAAATGGGATTCCAATACAGGCTTGGTACCAGGAAAATCTAAGCAAGCACAACTTTGCAAAAGAACAGAAACTTGGTTGCTTCAGAACAAATGGTCTTTACATGAAGCTGCTGGAGAACAATGACCATGGAAAAGCTAAGCCCGGTTTACTTCAGATTTAAACAGACTTCATAGAACCATTCCTGACATCTGTTTGGTCATGTTTCAGGTTTGGCTGTGAAAGTTCTGCAGAATCTTAAAAAAAACCCCAACCAAACAAATCACAACATCCTCCCTCCAATCTACATTTTATAATAGAACACAGTCTTTACAGATTCAATAAATTATTCATGGAGAAGGCAATATTACTATTAGACCCTGGGGTCTTGGGCTCCCTGCATGTAAAAGATCTAACTCTACACAATCAATCCAGTAGGATAACTGTTATACTCTACTTAACCCAGATTGCCTAACAGGGTTTGAAAATGGATTAGTGGATGATGAGCTCATTTTAAAAGCAATATTATCTCCCTGAAAAGCAGAGGATAATTCCTACTAGCCATTTTAAGAAATAAAATTATCCTAGATTTGAAAGAAACTTTGCACTTATTCTCTTAACAAGCTACACATTGACACATGCAATGACCATAGACGTGGCAGAAGCTAAGCATCAAAACAGGCATCAATCAAAAAATGAACACTAAGAAATAGTTGTCTTACACTCTCAGAGTAGAAAGAATGTAGATTGACAAGTAGGTATCAAAACTGGATTATTATTACAAACTCTCTGAATATCCTCTGTGAAGGGGCAAGCAACATTTCTGGAGTGGCTACAACTCTTCATCATTACAGCAACTCCCATGATTAATACTGATATACTGAGGATATGCTAACATATTTCTAATTACAGAGAGAGGAATAAAGCTGAAAGCATTCTAGAGACCAATTGGTTCATTGCTTTCTATTTTTGGTTACTACCAAACATGTAAAATAACCCAGCAGAATTTACAATCTTTAGTGATGGTTTAAATTTTTATTTTTCACAAAAATCTCTGCTTGCTATCAAAGCACTATGCTGTGGTCATCTTTCATTTTGCACTTGTCAAGATAGCTCTGCTTTCCTTGCATGCACGCATTTTGCTTGTTCATAATATTCCCTTGAAATAGAGAAAATAGCTGAAAGTAGCCCCAGATTGGATACAGAAAGGAAAAAACAGAAGGAGGCTTACCTCTACATGAAGACATCAAGATTTCAGACAGAGAAAAGAGACATATTCTGAACTTCTTGCAGAATCACAGCATCATTTAGGTTAGAAAAGACCTTTAAGAACATTGAGCCCAACCATTAACCCAGCACTGCCAAGTTCATCACTGAAACATGTCCCTAAGTGTCACATCTATGAGTCCTTTGAATCCCTTCTGGGATGGTGACTCCACCACTTCCCTGGGCAGCCTGTTCTAATGCTTGACAGCCTTTTCTTTGAAGATTTTTTTCCTAATATGCATCTACTGAAGACAGTTCATATTCTGAATATCAAATCTTCACAGCAAACTGTTCATAGGCAAGCCCTAGGCTGAAAGATGTTCGCATAAAACATTAGTTGAATAAATTCAAACTAACATATTTCTGAATCCACTAGAGCAATTTGTAAAAACAGAATCTACCACTGGCATACATGGTCACTCCAGGATTCTGTGAAAGCAGAAAGAACCCCAGAACCAACAACATTTTACACTGTTGTAAATACATCTGTCTTGTTAATAAAATGGCAGCATGACAAATGTAACACAGGAGCACTGCTTGGCCCCCTTTGCTTAGCACATTTTCTCTCCTTTTATTCTTCAGTATTTTTTCTCCCAACATGTTTTTTGTTTTCTGTGCTGCTACCTGGCTCTTCCCTTTCAGACAGCCTTTTCCTGACAGTTATCAGGGTTTAACATACTGTACTAGGAGGCTCGTGAATATTGCTCTTTGATTTTTAGTGCTTTATGATGAATGGTTAGAAATCATTGCTGGGGAAAAAAAAAAAAGGGGAAAGAAAAATAGTTTCTGAAAACCTTTGTGCCATTGAATTCTGCCTGCAAATTCTCCAGCTCTGACTTGCTTTGCTACAGGACTGTCACTCTGCATGCTCTATGTAACACACCTTTCCCTCCACCCCCAAAACAGCAAGGTATAATGTGGGAAAAATAAGAGTATGAGCCCTAAGTTTAATTTTACTTCTTGATTTTTTGTTATTTTGTTTTTTAAAGTCTTTCCAGATGTGTTTAAAAATCTGAGGTACTTTTTGTTTTGAATCCTTTGTCACTTCATAACAGACCCCCACCTCTTTTTTCATTACCTAAATAAAAGCAGGGAAGCAAGAATTGAAATGGTGGACCCTGGACTAACAAAGATTATTCAGCTCAGCAGAAAAATACTTCTGCATTCAGCAACCTAGAGAAAGGTTAGGGTGGAAAAGTCACTGAGAGGAAGGCAAAAAGGCGAAAATAGAAAGGCAGGAGTTTGTCCAACTGCAGATTTCTGCACGGACTGTGATGGAAGCACTCTTACCTCTAGGTTTCTTTAGGGGTGTTGTCATTGACCCACATGGTTTCCACCAGTGAGATTCAAAGCATTTATAAACTTGTCCAGGGTTTGAAGAGCATTCGGGCAAAGTATATCCCCAAAGGGCTGGATTTAGTCCATTGTGCCCAGACAGAGCAGACACAGCAGGCTCCACACCTTCTAGAAGCCTTGGCAACATGCTTATATCAGAGAAATACCAGGCAGGAGCAGGCCCACTCTACTACTGTGTGCTGCCATCACATCCACACAGCTGGAAATCCAGCCTGCAATCACTGTTGGTGACCCTTCCACAAGGCCCTGCAGAGCAGGAAGGATCCTAGTGGGCAAGTCTAGCTCTTGATGCCACTTCAGCAGGTCACAGCAAGGTAGCACAGCCCCCCTCTCATTCTCCCATTAAGTAATCCCCCAATACTCAGTGATTGATGGCTGTGGGACCAAGTTCAGAGCAGCAAAACACTGGCTGGTCCACAGGGGATGAGTGGGATAATTCCCCTCTCTGACAGAAAAACTTTCTGTTTTCATTGCTTGGTGAAAAAATAGCCCAAAGCTCTCAATACAAATATCAGGCAGCAAAGTTTGCCTTCTATATTTTAACTCTCTTTAAGACAATAAGTCAAAATATACACCAGGCCAGAACATACTGCTAGTTCAGACATGAAAGTAATTTCCTAAGAACACATATACGAGGTCTCTCAAGAACTGATGATGCCAGAGAAGGAACTAAATCAATTTCCACCATTTGAAGTCCATCATCTTGAAGGTGAATCTCAGTCTTATCTATTTCCCATTAACTTAAAAATATATTTATTTTCTTGATTTTTCTCCTTCTGTTTTCAAATGCCACCATTTCCCACTCTGGGCCAATGAAATACACAGAAGCTGAGGTCCCCACCACAGAGGGCCAACAAGCCTACAAGCAGTAACAAAGAGCACAGTGTCAAGTACCAACATGGGAAGGAAAAGAAGCATTTCTCGGTGAACTCATCTGAATTCAAAAGTTCAAATTTATCACCTTCACTTTGCTATCTTTTCATGAATGGTAAACTTCAACTCCAGAACAGTTCAGCAGTCCTCCCTTTCATGATTCATGTCCTTAAAGCACACACAACAGTGACTTTAAAGCATTCAACTTCCCCAAACTTCTTCAGCATGATGGAAAAATACAGAAGAATACATTTTACAGTATGGCCCAATTGGCATCCTGCAATTCTCTGTCTGGGATTCCTGCATGTTTCTGTACCTTTCTTACTAACTGGCTGCAACATGAAGAGCTCATATATGAACAAGGAACTTCAAGATCTTCAGGTGCAAGGAAAGGCCAGGACTTAATCTTGAAGATACACATGCTGAAAAAGTTGAAAAACAGGATTAAAAAGATTCAAACACTTTTTTACTTTATTAAACAACCACAGCTAATACTGTCAAGAGGACCTAGATCCTAGGTATGGACCAAATGCCTATATGCCAGAGGGAAGAGGAAGGTGATTTTGGAGAAGTAGTCAGCCTGTTTGAGCACCTCATAACAATTACGTGCTGTGGCTGTCACCATGTGTTTGTGCATATCTACATTCAGACCAGAGGTTGCACAAGAAGATGGGTACCAGTTCTCCCATTCAAACTTGTCCATTTCCCAGGGAGGTTTGTAGGAGGCAGACCCGTGGGCCCCACAGATAATAAGGCCCAGGGCCTTACACAGCTCAGGCTCCTCTGAGGCTGGGTACAGAACCAACTGCAGCCATGTCAGCTCACATTCCTCACTGTCATTTGTTTCTCTGGGACAGTAGGTACTTCCAGCTTGGTTTCCAATGCATCAAAGTTCTCAGTGAAGTGGTTCTTTGCATTTCACCTTCTTTGCATTTCTTCTAACATCACACAGATAGCCAGATCCTATTCTTCCATCTGCTGACTCGCAAGTGGAGAAAACTGTCAAAATCAAACAGAAAGCCAGCATTCTGTGCTGTTGCATTGCCCACAGAGTGGGCACTCACAACACAGATCCCTGTAGTACCAGTAACACCTGTGTAAGAGTGTAAGAGTGCTTTGACCAAAGCAAGCTGATGAAGAGCAAAAGTTACCTGGAGGATACATCAGAACTCTTTAGTCCTTACTGACTTGTGTGTTACAAGGCTCCACACCAGACGTGTCATTACACTAAGAAGCCACTTTGCCTGGTGAAATTAGAGTGCCAGGGCCTCAGATGAATACGTGGCTCTTAGCTTAAGGTCATAATTCCTTTCTTGCTAAGTCTTATTTCTTTTCTCAGTTGAACCCGATAAGTCTGACGGATTTAATGGGATTCGTGGGATTTTCATTTTCCTGAGAGCCTACTGTATTTATAGGCAAAAAACCACTGTTTTGACCTTTTTTTCCCCAACAGTTCTGTAAAATAGCTCCACCTTCTAGAGGTCTACAATAAATTTTTTAATACTACAGAGAATCCTTGATTTGCAACAGAATATTCAGAGTAGAAGAGACTTCCTTTGCAACCACCCCACCCATCCTTCAACTTTACAAAATTTTTCTTCAGAAAGTTCCAAACCACTCTGATTTAGATGCAGAACACTGAGAAAGCTTAACATTAACTTTTTTTCCTTTGTACTGGAGTGTGCATTTTGGGGCAGGGTTGTTAAGCAACAAAAATAACAGAAGATCCTCCACAGAAAAGGTCATTTTCTGGCAGGAGTTTCAGTTCATACCTATTAAAAGCTCACAAGGAGCTGGGTTTATTGCTTGTTTGTTTTAAAACTAGAAACAACCTTCAGTTCCACATTCAGAATTTGTATGTCATGTTTCAGCCTGGAGCATATTTTTACAGTTAAGTTATAAACCTTTAAATTAAGAATTTATCATAAAAATACACAACTCTCTCGCAATAACATTGAGAACATCACTGCTATAATGATAAAAATGATTAAATGCTATCATTCTATTCAAGACATTGGCAACAGATTTTGTGTTAACTGCCTGCAATTAAAGGTCTGTCTCTTTTAATAACAACATATTAATATGAATTCTGCCAGTACTTCTTTAGCTTCCAAAATATTATTAAAATAAATAAGCTCAGCATAAGAAAGAGTAACACAAACAGGAAAACAGACTGCTTCACAATTATAAAGCCCTTGGCAGTAGAGAGTTCAGTTTTAATATAAACCTGAATTCCTTAATACAGGTTACCCAGAGCAGGAGACAAGTTCTGTACTAACCTGATTTAACATGCCTGCCTGGGAGTATTGAGCATTCAAAACATTGTACTCTGTAACCTCCTGGACCATCCTAATGAACTGGGGGAGCAAGATTAAACTAAAATAAATATCTAATTTTTTGTAAGTATTACAGAGGGGCAGCAAGAAGATTTCTACTGGCAGTAGGATGCATATTTTGTTTAGTCTCTTCATTAGTCATTACAAATAACTTAGCTAACTGCTAAATAACAAAAAAAGACAGGCACTAATTAGAGTACTGGCTTAGATGACTGTGTGTATTCAAAGTTAAAACTTAATTAGAAGTTAAAACTATGTTGTTTTATTGATGTGTACTTAGCATTTTTAGCCCTTTAAACATTAAATGGAGGTTCACTTAGAAAGGGACATTACAATGAAACATTTAAATACACTGCTAATTTTCTCCTCCAGTTAGTGATACTTGCCTTTCTCCTGACACAGTCACTAGCAAAAAAAGAGCAAAATAAGAAACCTGCCAAACACAAGCAAATATTTCTACCTTTTTCATAGAGAAAATTATTGTCTCTGAATTGCCACTCTTCTTATTCCAGTTTTATTCTTTTCATTTGTTGGCAAGGGAATTTGTATGCTCCAGCCCCCCTCCTTCCTCCCAACAATGATACTGGGCTAATAAATTCTTACTGCTTTTTTTCCATCTATCAAAACCACTGCATAAATTGCTGCCTAGGAGTCCTCACCACTGAGCCACACATACTGCTGGCCTCCCTTGGGAACAGCCAGCAGAACCCTGTGCCAATCAGCAATTATGAGATAATGGTACTAAAAAGCCTGAACCTGGGAGTTATTCAGTTGCTCTGCCAATGCTTGTAGGTCTCTTTTATGTGCCTGAGAATTAAGTAATTAACAGACTAATTTATTGCTCACTATAAAGGATTTCTTTCTCTAGTCAGGTTTGACATCATCAAAATTCACCAGCACATTAGAACATGCCAATTGTTCATCCTCATTTCCAAAAAACAAAGAAATCCATGAAAACATTTCTTCATAGCTTAAGCTTTCTTTGGAAAAAAAAAACAACCCAAAACCATAAAAAAAAAATCACTGTCATTATTTGAGTATTGCCCTCCAGTACAAATATATATGCTTTAATTAAAGGCAGTCCTAAATTGACAAGACCTGTATAAGCCAAAACTATCATTCCAGTAGGTTTGGAATACATTGGTGCTCCTCACTCTGCAAAGTAAAGGACTAATCTGTTTTTAACCATTGTGCAGACTGCATGGGATAACCTAGAACATTTTCCCTACAGAAGCTAGATCACTGCTACAAAGGAATGACAAGCTTTAACTCCTGGTGACAATGAACACTGCTGCTTTAGCTTATAGTCCAAGCCACAGGCAAGAGATCAGTGTTAAAGCAGGTATTACAACCTGTTTTCTAGCTGATACACAGCATTAAGGCTTCACCTGCATTACAAATACATGTGTGTTTAAACAAAAGGAGAAGTTACATTAGAGGAAGTGATGACTGCAATGTTATAGTAGTCCTCGTGGTCAAGAGGAAATTGTGTTCAACTTCATGGATTAAATACCGGTGGGGAACAACTCGCTGTTTCTGTGCTCTAGGTCTGTTCTTCCAGCATAGAGGAAGCCTGCCAGTTATCTTTGCAGAATCTGAAGGAATCAGCCAGATTTGCAACATAGGAAAAAAAAATAAAATCAAACTAAGCTTAGAAAATAAAGAATACGAATTGGAGATGTCAAATCTCCTTTACTTTAAGGATTTTTTAATAAATAGAAATACCTGTTGGAAACAATAAATCTATTTCCATTCCTGTCTCAGTTCAGGTTATTGACCTGCTGTTCTCTCAAGACTGCTCCAACTAGGATAGTTTCAGGATTTTACTATCTACAGTGTTGTTCCTGCATCTCTTGTGGTCCAGTCACATCACTCAAACCAGTCTCATCAGCCAAAGCCTAAAACATGCCAAAATGACCCTATGACTCAGGGTTATTACAGAACAGAAGAGTCAAAAGAAAACTTTTGGGACTGAGAGGGCTAAGAATCCTGCAGGGTGTCAAGGAAGGTGTATTTATCAAAAAAACCAACAGAATTCTGGTCAGACTGGAAAGCACCACAGTGGGTAATCTGGTCCAAACTCCCTCAAGCAGGGTCATCCTAGAGCACACTGCACAGGATTGTGTCCAGATGGTTCTGGAATATCTCCAGTGAAGGAGACTCTACAACTGCTCTGGGCAATCTGTTCCAGTGCATGGTCACTGCACAGTAAAGAAGTTCTTCCTCATGTTCAGGTGGAATTTTCTGTGCATCAGTTTCTGTCCATTGCCTCCTGTCCTATTGCTTGGCACCACCCAGCAGAGCCTGGATCCATCCTCTGACACCTCCCTTCAGATACTGACAGACATTAATGAGGTGCCCTCTCAGCCTTCTCTTCTTGGCTGAACAGTCCCAGCTACCTCAGTCTTTGTGAAATGCTCCAGTCCCTTCATCATCTTTGTTGCCCTCTGCCAGACCCGCTCAGGGAGCTCCATGTCTGTCTTGTACTGAGGAGCCCAGAACTGGTCACAGCACTCCAGATGTGCCACACTGGGGTTAAGTAGAGGGGCAGAATCACCTCCCTTGACCCACTCACAATGCTCTTCCTACCATTGCCCTTCTTGGCACTGCTGGCTCATGGACAGCTTGTTATCCACCAGGACACCCAGGTCCCTGCTCCACAGAGCAGGTCAGACCCCCAGCCTGTGCTGGTTCCTGGGGTTATTCCTCCCCAGGAGCAGGACCCTGCATTTGCCTTTGTTAAATTCAGGTGGTTCTTCTCTGGCCCTCTCTCCAGCCTGTCAAGGCCCTTCTGAAGGGCTGCACAGTCCCCTGGGGTATTGGCCTCTCCTCCCAAATTTATGTCCTCAGCAAATGAGCTGAGGAGGCATCTGCCCCTTCATGGAAGTCATTGATAAATAACCTAAAAATGCTGGGCCGGTTTTGAACCCTGAGGGACACCATTAGTGACAGTCCTCCAACTTTGCACTGTAGAAGCAATTGTAGAACCTTCCTGAGAATCATAGAAGACTAAGCCATGCTTTCCTGACTTGGACAGAGGAGAACTTTCTTAACACTTCTTGGTGGAAGAGGCAAAAAAAGGTTAAAGAATGGTGAGTTTGTTAAATCTAAAATGAAAAGTTATTAAAAGAAAAGTGAAAATGCAGAACATCGTATCACTAATCAAAACCTGGCTGAAAAGTTGTATTGAAGGATAGCACAGAGAAAAATCATGATATCAATTCATAATACATCATGCAAGTATTTTTAATGAACTTTTTTTTAGTCCATAGCTCAAATCCTGACATTTATTATTTCAATGATTTCAGATGCTCTTTCCAGGATTTCTGTGAAAAAAAGAAAGCCATTTTCAAACCCTGAAACAAATTGGCTCCTATATGTAAGTTTAAATTATCCATCACCCTGAAGGAGGATTCAAGCAAAATCGAAGGCCATCTTGATGAATAATCAAGGTAAATTTGTCACATTTTTTACTGTGCTGCATACTTCCAGAGTTTCATAAAAAAATCCACATAATTAGTTTAGCTTACCAAGAAAAAAAAAAAAAAGTTGAATGACAAGGTCAGGCTCTTGCCCTTTCAGTAAATTAGAGAAGATTGCCATAAATTGCATAATATAATGAAACACCAATTTGCATATTTGCTGCTATATTAAAAGGGATCAGTTTTAGCTCGCAAAGCAGAACAAATAAAAACATGCATTTTAATAACTCAAATTACTCCCAGGAAGTGACCCTCAGCAGAAAGCCTGATTATCACTACTTAATTAGAAGCCTTGGAAATCTAAATCCTCCTTTAAATCCTATTCTGTGTACAGTGAAAGATGAAGCCGTGAGTTTTGTCTTAGATTCAATATTTACTCTTTACTAATATGTTTGCAGGGGAGACTTTCCAAGCATTATGAAGACATGCAAAAAAATTAATATTCAAAGAAAGAGTGCATAAAACCTGTGTTGGCTTGCAGGTGCAAAGCAATTAACAAGCTGGCATTTGCAGTACTTTTAATTAATTAATTAAAAATTCAAAGCTGACTTTCATTTCTTTAAATGTTTGAACATTTTATCCATCAATAATGAACCACTACTTACTGCTGTGCTACAACAGCTGGTAAATGAAAAACTTAGTCCAACACTAAAAAAAGTGCACAGGAATTTCACATTTTGCTTTCTCCTTGCAATTTAAAAATGCACTAGATTATGAAACTCTGTATGATGTGGAGGTGGATCTTCTATCTCTGCTTGGCTGTAAAAATAAATGGCATTCTGTGTTACAGTTCAATCTAGAAGAGGAATTAAAATCAAAATTTCAATATAAAATGCATTTTGTTTTCATTTTTAATTTAATTTGAAAAATAATTCTGTCTGCTTTGGGAAGTCAAGAGATTTTTATAAGAATAAAGTGTTCTGCCCTAATCTTTAAAGGCTAAAATTATACTATAAAAGGAGATCTGGAGTAATTTCTAAATTGTTTCAAATAATAAATAGTCATAGAAAGGTGTTGCTATTAAATTTACAGGTTGATACCACTTGAGTGATAAATGCATTGTTCTCAGCAGAAAGAATTTGATCAGTATGTATTTAAAAGACATTATCATTAATATACTTTAATTAAAACATAAATACTACATTGCTACCTCACTAGGCATTCACTCAGCTGGAACTAACTCTATTTGCTTAATCTACAATTTTAGATGTATTAGCAAAAATAAATGTTGGTGAATGTAAGAGCCTGATTACATATCTTGGGTAAATTGGTGATAATGAGTCAAGAGACTTTGTGTTCATTCACATATATTAGAATAAGAATCATTATGAAATTAAAGCTAAGATTAATCCTGCTAATGACACCATGGAGCATCTGGGAATAAGATAACCCAGATGTCAAATTCACTGTGATACTGTGCTGCTATTTGATAGAGTAACCCCTTGAAGTGTTCTTCTAAGGCAGCTAGCTGGTACCCCACAGTCCCAGCACTTGAAATGCAAATGAATGACAAGATAGACTAATAATGAGAGCAGATTCTAGCAGTAAGGAAAATGAATTAATTAAAAAAAAATCTGAACCACTGATAAGAACAAGCAGCAGGCAACCCAATGTCCTCAATTAGGGTGGATGACATCTGCAGTGTATTTCTCTCTAATAAAGCCCTCACTCTGTATTCCAAAGCACACGATTCTAACACTGTTAACATTTTAATGTCTTGGGTGTGCATGGTAACATTAATTACAAGATGATTTGGATGACTTCTGAATCTCTTTTATGTCTTCCACTGAGTAAAAATCTGAGTTGCAGCTTTGATATCATAAATAAAATGTAGAGACCTGCCAAGCATTAAAGCTCTCCTGAAGTAACTCAGATCTGCTAAGTTACATTAAACCTTTATAGCTAAGTAAAGAGCATTCTCTATGAATTTAAAGAGGGTCAGTGTCTATACATTTTAATGCCAAAGCTTTACACATCTCTGGCACTTTTCTTTAGACTGCAGCTGTTGTTGTTTTTAATTACTAATGAATTTAATCTAATGTTTTGTTGAGCTCAATTTACCTTCTCCATAGCATTTGTTCAGAAACTCACACCAGGATTAAGCGACTTGCTTCCTAATTTCTCCAACCCTCAGTCTTCTCTTCCTGCTAACTGTTCTGCTCCTTGTCTGGAAAGAACAATTGTTAGCACAAACACTCCCAAAACAAGACAAAGATTATCTCCAGCTGAAAAAAGCCACACTTAATCGTAGTACAAGCCTCAGTGAGCAAACCAAGAGCAATCCTGGATCCCCATGGGCTTTTCTGAGTCACACTGAAATATAGTGGGACTTCATCTCCCTTGCAGTGAGGCACACCAACCACCCACTGCATTGCCACCATCATCAACTGTATAAACACACTCAGTGCAGTGGGGAAAAAGATGAACAAGGGCCAGCTTTTGTGGAGGGAAGACACACAGTGTGCCTGGTTCTGTACTGCCCCAAATCTTCCGTACATCAGTACAGTAAAAGCCAGGAGAAAGCTTTTCACACAGTTTCATAGCCCACTTCATGTCAGTGTTAATGTGAGCAGCAAAGGCATGCAGAATGGAGTTTTTATTTTCTAAATGAATGCCTGAAGCAATGAACTTTCACTAGTGTTTGGGTGGCTGAGTCAAGATGCCCAACCTTCTCACAGCTTCACTTGCAAAACTTCTCATCAAACTTCCCTCTGCCATAGGTTATGGTACACAGCGCAGTAAGAGCTTTATGAGAAACACCACTGTAGGAAAGGTTTATATACGTTCGAAAACTATCCTTTTTTGGGGGACAAATGAGCAAATGCAAATATCTTGATCTCTTCTTTGACACAGGCACACATGTTGACCAGAGTCTTCGTGCCAAAGGTATAAGACCCAAATGAAGTCATTTCCACACATAATTTACAAGAAAAATAAATAGCAGTATGTCAATCCACAGTTAAGATTTGTGGTCATGAGATTTGTGATGAGAAGGCACTCAAACCATTTCACATTGTTGCAAACTTCTTCCCTCAGCATCTTACATCTGTGCCCATTTCTGATGACATTTCTGGGACATGACCATTAGTCTGTGTTCTGCTTTTATTGGGTTACACACACATACACACTTCTCTGTCTTTCTCACCTATATACATAACCACATGCCCCTTTTTCTTGTAATGTCCCCCTCCTCCCCAAATATATTGATAAGAGATATTTGAGGGTAATTTATACAAAATCTCATTTAATGCAGATGTTCTTTAATTTTTCAACCTTCACAGCCTCAAAAATTAATGAAGCACTGAGAAATTTCAGATAATGTCTTGATATTAATAATTTTAAAACCTTTCTCTGAGGAGCATGGATAATAATTTCTACCATTACTTTGTTGCAGTAGATCTTGTCATCCAGGTGGAGGCAACTGCTGGCACAGTCATGCTCTCTCTGTCAGAAATTTGGCGGGGGGTTTACTATTCAGAATTTAAAATACTTTTGTTGGTATAATTTAAAAAGTGTACCCTTTTAGATCCATCAGCCCATGATCTGCTCAGACAGGAAAGTAATTCACAAAGTTGCATAAAAGGCAGAGACTCTTTCCCCTGCACAAAGATTTGACAGCACTCACATCTTCAGACCTTTGTTGACATTCCACAGTCCTGTGGATTTTCATTTCATTTCATTTCAGCACTGCTTTTTAGTTTATATTGGTTGTTCTCCTCTCAGCATCTCTAGATCAGCTGCAGAGGACTTGTGAATATGGAATAAGCCACCCATACCCTGAGCCATTCAGAGAATTGAAAATTTTGTTCAAGTACCCCCAAATCTAAGTTCAAAGAGTTCAGCATGTCTATGCCTAAAAGTAAATCTGTAGTATCAGCTCTAGTTAGTGGAATATATGTGCAACTAGAAGCATGGATTATTCAAATAATATTGTATTGCAGGTTCACAAGATGGAAGCACAAACTGCAAATCGTCCTCATCTGCTGTATTTGATACACATCATGTCTTTGTTGGCGGTCTTTGCTAAGAGACAAAGCTTGTCCCAGGCTACATCACTTATCCTATTCATCAGCATCTTAATGACCATTCCAAGTGGCTTTTGAGCAGAAGACTAAGCACCCACTGTCTAAGAGCCCTTCCATATTCTGGAGAAGCTGTCTCCTCCTAAACATGGCTTTGCATCACGCTCTGCCTTTCTGCTTCACCCTGCTCACCCCTGCAATGACCCGCCAGTGAGCTGGAGGCACAAGAGTCTCCTTATCTTTGATTCCTTGGAGTTGGCTTGCTAGGGTGCCTTCACAGGGCACCTAGCACAGAGCATGCCTGCAGTGGTTTCACCTCAACCTGCACTAAATCTAAAATTTCAGCAGAATTTTAAAACCCCATAAGCTTGTATCCCTCCTCTGACAAGACTATCAGATTTGTTTTTTGAGTTTTTCTGTTAGAAAATAGCATGGTGCACATGTCCTTGCAAGAATATGGAGTAATGGTATAACCATTGGAGCTTTTTAAAATTTATAATATAAGCTTCATTATAGGAAAAAAATTAAGTACGCATAAATGTGGCTTTTTAAATAGCTGAAATGGATGTAATGTAACCTTAGGGACAAGCTGGAGACCCAGAGGGGGAAGACCATAGAAGAGTTAATAGAAGTACCCCTTAAAAAGGTAACTGTTTTATATACACACCACCATTTTCCCAGGAAGGTTTAGCAAATTGCAAGCTAGCAGGTTCCAAGTACAACTATACAGGGAATTTCCAAGGCAAAAGTTTAAGTCACAGTTATATAGGTCTTGTCTTTCCTTGTGCTTGGGCAAAATTGTCATTAATATTAATGGCAGACAGGCACGCATGTAAAGGAGAGAAACCCCTAATTAGTGTCGTAGCACATGCAACATTCCTAACAGGGAAACCATTTTGTATGCCCTAATTGCACAAAATTTGCAACAAGTTACCGTATGCATCTGTATCAAAGGCTACAGAAGCTCATGAATTCTCCAGTGGTAGGAAAACGTGCCCATACTGCAGAGTTTGGGTGACAAAAGCAGTCTGTCTGTGTGTTATTCTTACAACCTCTGCTACCTAGCAAAGGTTCCTCACTCACCACAGTTCCTTCTTCATGTCTCAGAGGTTAAGAACAAGTAGCTGTGTTTTCCATAAAGGCAAAGATATTTTTCAGCTTTTTTTTTTTACTTAAACAGATTATCAATTTTTGCTGATATGCAGATATTACAAAACTGTACTAGGAACACTGCAGCCTTACAAAAATATCAGAATTACACTGATCATATTAGAGTAGGGCCTTCTCCTTCTCATACACGGGAAATTTCTTCATATAATGCACTGCTACAAATCACAAGAAAGTCCATTTGGCTGTAGAAAGATCATCAGGGTCCCAGTCATGCATGCCATGACTCCCACTAAATACAAAGCATTACAATTCCTGCAAAAATATTTCAGAACTCTTCTCACTTTTAAGTGAAATTTTTTTATAAGTAAAACAATAAGCCAATTTTATCTGCAAGCAAAGGTAAGTGGTTAAGTAGAATTCTATCAGCAGCAATTGTGATAGTATGTTTTTACAAAGAAAACCCCTACATTCTTATAATATCTACCTTTTTAGATTTTTAAATCTTTAAATATACATGTCTTAAGCATCCATGTTTTCCCCTCCTAAAAACATCAGCACAAGCAATTCCTCAAGTAACTCAGTTGACTTCTCACTGATGCAACAGACCACATTTTTGCTCCAGAGATTCAGAGACAGAAAAATATCTTATTCAACATATTTTAATTTTTAAACTGGAGAAAGGAAATACTGTGCAAAACATTTTCACCTAAATACTTAATTGGAAGTCAACATAAATAGAAGACTGGCATCAACCTACTTAACGAGAAACATGACTGACTCACTTGATATTTTCTTCACTTAACATAGAAGTTTCTTCCAAAAAACAAATTCTTTTTCGTTTGCTGCTTTTTTTTTCCTTTCAAGCAGTTATCATCATTCTTCTAAAACCAAAATCTGGAAGTGACTGAAGCAAAGTCTAAGAATGCAAACATTTAACCATCTAGGAGCTCAGGTAGCAACAGCATAGCCACTTCACCAATTACAGTAACACAAATCTGCCCATGTTGTATTTCTGGATAGATTATTTGGCTCTAAATACTCAGCTTGGATGAGTTTAATGTTCCCCTGGCTGGTCTAGTGTCATGCCCATCTGTCAGAGTGGCATATAGCCCATTCACAAGGTAGAATGCCAGTGTCAACCAGAGTATGGATACTAACCAAAGACCAGTTTAGGAGGAAAGCCCATTGGATGCAGCTAATGACACCTTATTTACAGAGATCCTCCTGGTGTCAAGCCGTGCCAAATTAAGAACACATGCTACATTACAAGGATCACATCTGTTAACAAATATTGGCACTTTGTCACTGGCATCTGCCTCTTTTGTTAATCCTCTTCAGTAGTGAAAAGGCTGCCTCAGAAGAAGAGGTGTTCAGGCCTCATCATACCAGTATAATCACAGATTTTACTCATCAAGCATTTCCCAGTAACAGGCCAAAGTTTGTCAGCATTACCTCTGCATACATCCCTTCCCAGCAGTTGGTGATGCCCTGTAAAAAGCTGTGAAATTACAGAATTATAATACTGATTCAAATGAGTTTTTACATGTCTTTGAAGGGTTTACTAAACCTATTGTCATCTTGTCAGCAACAAGAACAACATGGTTGCAGAAAAAAGAGTGGCAAGTAACAAAAAAGTAGAGAAATTACCGTTGCATATTCTTGGTACAGCTGAGTTTGCAATCTAAGTAAAATATTGAATTAAATACCTCAGCCCAAATTAAAAAACAAAACCAGAGAGTAGCAAACATAATCTTCAACTTGATGGTTTTTGGGACTCCTTTGCACTTGAATTTTGGGCTTTTTGGTTTGGTTTGTTTTTTCAAACTGAACAGTATGGATGTCTTAAAGCATGGGCAGCACAGGCCAGTACAAAAAAAGACCTCTGTGCTGAAGGCATGCCACTATGCAATTACCACTTTAAGATTATTTCCAGTTTCCACCATAAAACCAGTGAGCAGTTTGCCACGAGTCATGCCACAGATATTAAGTCCAGAAGCTGCCAGTCCTTGCCAGCAGTCTCAGCAGTGCTCTGTGTGGGAGGGGAGGTAGGCTGGCTCTCCATCCAAGCAAGTGGGAATATTAGCAGTAGGGACTCCTCCCTTTTGAGAGCTGTTGCAAACATCCAATTTTGCTGGATGGAACTCAAAGGGATCTGCACTCCTAGCAAGCCTCTCCCTTGCCCTTAGTCCAGGAGAGAGAAAGAAAGGCATAAGGGATACCACACAAGGTTGAGACCAAAGGAATGCAACTGGTTCCTGCCTTCTGGGGTAGGGAGGAAACCATTTACAGGGATCACCACTATTCAAGGCTGGTGTAAAGGCATCATATATATCAGAAGCAGGACACTTGTACTAACCTGCTGCCAGGTACCTCACCTTGGTAAAGAGACCAGGATTTTACTCTCTTTGCTTTGCTGAGATATAACTGCTTGGCTGACAACACTGCATCACTATGGGTAATTTACAATAGAATGGGAAGCTTTTGGGCTGAACTAATTGAAAAAAAGCTACTTTCACTAAAGGTACCTTAAAGGACTAGCTGAATTTTCTTGAAGAGATAAGAGGAACATCAGCCCTGAAGAATCTCATCTGTGTTGACTCAGGAAAGAAGAACTACATTTCGACCCTTCTAGGACACCAAAGGCCTGGGATGCTATTTGGAATAAAAGGAAGTGTTTTCACTCCTTAGTCAGATGCAGCTATTGTTCTGTAAATCTCTGTCCAAGAAGGACCACTAAGTACTACTACATAATTCACATGATCTTTGGTACCAAGAGATCTGGCTCTAGCTCTTTTCTCTGTGAAGAGTTTCCTTTGGCCACCCTGTTCTTTCAGTTACACCAACCAACCATAGCAGGTAGGATCAGTACTGTGAGCTGGTTGAATTTTTGCACAGTTCACAGAGTTAGCACAGTGTTCCTCAGAAAGCATTGGTAATAAAGATGGCATAAAACTCCAGTCTTCCTGTACTATTAGAACAGCTCTGCCCCATACCTCATCAGTAACCAATGACCTTTGTGGAGGTTCAACTGCAGGCTTCAAAGTGAGCTGGCAAGAGGAACCATTTAAAATGAAATGAAGACTCGGGGCTGTGTGCCTGTGCCTTTGGTGTATGTGGAGAAACTACTCTCTCCTAACACTCCAAGATAGACATTTCTTGCACATTCTTACCATGATTAAAACATAAAGCAAATAGTTTGTTTCCTTTCTACTGTTGGATGAAGACCACTCAAGCACTGAGTTTACAGTTTAACCAGTCAAGATGTACAAAAGTAAACTGAAGATTTTGTTGAATGGTCACAGGAAGCTACAGTTACCAGGGATGTTACAGATGCTTCCTTCCTCTTCCTTTATTGTGGCAGGTCTTGAGTAGAGACATCACTTAACCAGATCGAAATAGGCAATTAGGACAGAAGAAGAAAATATCTTACATTGTGCATAAATAAGGTAAGTTCTCCAAAAATCCCTAGGCCATTTGTCAGCCCACACATCTGCAAACCTCCAAGACAAACAGGCACACATTGAGAGATATTTAACAACAATTAAAAAAATAAATATGAAAAAAAATCCACCATCAAGAACAAAAAACCAGATTTGTCTTGAAGACCTGAATCACGTCTATCTTGTGACAATCTATTCCAGCAAAAAATAACACATATATGATGATACAAACATCACTTGGTCAGTGATTTATTTTGCTCAAATAGTCTTGAAGCACCAAATGACATTTGTGATAATGTCATAGGGGGAAAATGTTTAGCTGCCTCCTGGATTTACCTGGCATGTGAACGACGTAATTCTAAAGATAACGACAATGATATTCCATTTATACATTTCATGTTATACAAATTAATTCCTCTGGTTTTCTAACTACACAAGAATATCTCTAACCATAAAGCTACAGTCAATACTGGAGACTAACAGCTTAAAATAGGAAATAAGAATTTCATCCACTTGTCAGCCAGCATCTGAACCACAAGTGTGTTTTCTGAATCACAAAATGTGATTAACCACAGCTCAGCTTCTGAGCTGGGAGAATCCTTGGCATGTTTGTTGCAGGCTGAGTACACACATCCTCAGGATCAGGCTTTCACCTTGCCTGTGCAGACAGCAATTCCAGCAAAGATGTCATTTACAAAGAGTTCACCTAAGTCAATGCCACTTAACCTGGTAAGAAAGAGAAGTCTATTAAACCACCAGAGCTTTTCCCAGCACACATAATGGTTCCAGTACAAACCCTGGTGATATCTGCTTCTTGTTCACCAGGGAAAAGCATTGGCATCACTGCTAAAAGTGACATATGTGGCTGTGGAGTCCAGGTTACACCACTTCATTTTAGACACATACAAATTAGATGTCTTATCACTCAAATGCTTTCTCTAGAGGATGCACATCTCCAGAAGGCATTTCAAATCTTAGGTCAGTTAAACTGCCCTTTTTAACAATCTCTCCCTCCCCCACAACTAGAAAGCCAAGGGTGATGTAGTCTCCTCAAATAGATCCCTAATGCTTGGTGGCAGAAGTCACTTTTCATTTGATGCCCCTAGTTCAGAGAAGCAAAATGGCATTTCTTGGCTAGTGATGAATCAGAAAATACCTGTTTATCTAACCTTAAGTGCCAAATCACACCTCTTCAAGGGTTTCTGTCTGATCAGCCAGTCCAGGTAGGCTGCCTCCTGGCCATCTGCATCCCTTGCCCTCCGGAGGCTGCATGGAGCTCTTGGTCTGTTCAAGATGGCTGGAAGCCCTGGCAAAGCCTTGCAAACTGCAATTGAGAACCAACATAACCACAAGAGAAGGTTTTGCCTCTAGTACCATGACAGGACTCCACAGGTGCCCAGCCATACAGGTCTACTGAGACTCTGCAGCAACAAGAGATTTTTGCCAAATAAAATAATAATACTGAGAGGACTGCTTGAAAATCAGTAGTAATAAAAAAAATAAGAGTGCATAAAAAACAATAATAAAAAAAAAAAAAAAAAAAAAAAAAGGGGAAGGGCTAATAGACAAGTGAACCTATTCATGTTTTATTCTTTTGCAATAATATAAAATTTAAAATATTAATTTATGTACATTTAAACGGCTAAGGATAGAAGATAGGGCTGCAGGGTGCAATTTCTGCAAACCTGAAATAATATATCCACCTCAAAGCAATTCTTATTTATTAGTGGAATAAACCCTTACATTCCTTTCAAAAATTCTCATCAACCCAAACATTTTTCCAGGCTCCAGACCAACAAATATGTCTGAAAACTTATGTCAGAGAACACTGTTAAAAGTCTTATTAAAGTGATCTGCATGTATTTTCCTCACTTCTGTGGAGCCTGCTTTTAAACATTTTATCAAATGCTGCCCTCTAGCGAACACCTGGCTTCCAGATGAACATACAGACTGAAACAGCTGTTTGGGCTAAATGAGAAACTTAATTAAAATAACCAAAGTGCATAACAGTCGAGACAAAGCAGTCAAAAGAGATGCCTGATTCATTATTAGAAATTCTTATATTGTTGTATCATTGCTGGTGATTTTTTTTCCCATTACTATTTTATAAGCATCTGAATTTAGTGCATTTAGCCATTACAATGTATTCTGTACCCTCCACATCTCCAGCATTTGCTGCCAGACATTTGTATTTCACATGCTCAGTTTTAAAGATATGTTTCACCATTCTTGAGACTCTCCAACATCATACAGGTAGCCTATTAGGAGTCAAACTCTGAACCTTAAATTAGCCTGCAAGACAGCAGAATTCAATGGCATTGTAAAGAAACAACTGTATAAGGGAACAAAAATAAGAGTGAAAAATGTCTACCACCATGTCTGATTCACATTACTCTTTCTCCTTTTCCCTTGAAAGGGATATCTCCCATGCTTCACTTGCTTACACAAAACTTAAGCTTCTGCTTTTTACCCATTGATGAAAAGAACCGCACTGACAGACCCAGAAAAAAAGAATGGAATTCTTATAAACCATAGGTATAATCTAAAAAAACCAAAACAACACAAACTACCCCTCCCCAGCTCCCACAGTAACATGCATTTAATAGATTCCAACCTGTCAACATTTACACTAGCTCAATACTTTAACAGTATTGGTTTTATTTTTCCATCAAGTAGTAATATCACCCATTAAGGTAGAATTAGTTGCCTCATAGTTTATGAGTAGCATTTAAGTCGAGGGGTTTGTTTTTCATGGGATAATTTTCTTTTAAGTGCACACTGGTAATACGCTCCAGCACTCAGCTTTCCTCCTTTTGCATATTGCATATGCTAAGTAAGTTCTTTCAGCAATAAAATAACAACCCACCACTTATCACTGCAGTCCAAAACTCCTTGTGTAACAGGGTCATAAGGAAGCATTTTTTTAAGGTTGTGCCTCCCAGTATTTTCTCGAAAAATAGAACCCTTGTGTTTTATTACAGATACATGAAATAAAACATGTAACATTAAAAATTACCTTTCCAGTCACTGCTACCAAATAGATATTCTGCCCACTACAGTAGTAAGTAGTCATGTGAATTAGCTGGAAGCCTCAGCCTCCAATCCAACTTAGAGACATATCGATTCATAAGGTGGGAGGTATCAGCATTCTATGCATGGGAAATAGCCAGATCTTGGCAGCTGTCTGATTCTTTTTTTTCTTCCACAATACCAACATGCTGAAGATTTTCACTGCAAAGGAAAAACAATGACAAACATTGGTGGGTCTTCAGAAGAACTGGCATATCTAAGGGCATTGAGGTCCAGGTGGCTACTCTCATACAGCTTTGGGAGATCTGCCTGTTAGAAGATGCTTATCACTTACCTCTTTAAAAATAGGCTCTTTGTAAGTTTCTCAAATGAAATACTACCCAACAGAGATGCATGGTGGCACGGCACAGTTTTAAAACTGCTGGTGTGGCAGCTTTGATTTTAGCTTTATATCTACATCTGAAAAAGCCAGGAATGACGAAAAAAAACCCCAACAATAAAAACAACAAACTGGAAGAAATAGGGAGAAAGTTATATTTAAGAAAACAGAAAATTCAGGTTTTTGTTTAAATTATTTCACGCAAAATATGCATCACTATCATGTAAAATGATCTGCTACGTGTGTCAAAATCTAGGCTTTATATAATGCAAATATCTTTTGAAGGTGATGCACAAAAATACAGCAACGACAGCAACTGTTCATTCATAACCTCAACAGGCCACTCAGTGCTTAGACCTCTGATGTGACTCTATTGAAGGGATTTTTCATGAGGGTATGTAGGAACACAGCTGCATGACTGGAATAAAAGCAGGAAACAAAAGCCAGAAGATAGACCAAAATACTATCCAAATACATAAAGTTTTAATAATTTGTTTTATGCTTGTGTAAGAGTGCCTAGCAAGTGTAGGAATCATTTTAAGTTTTGACAGAAGACTGCCTTCTCCTTTCTTTCATCCTGCCTTCTAGGCAACAAGAGAGTCCTCAGTAATACTCCTGCCTCAAGATGACAGCTTGCTCACTCTCCAGTGTATATGACCAGGATTCAGGGACTAAGATGGCTGGACGGATCATTAGCTTTGCTGGGTAAAGGCCTAGCACTGGCAGGGAGAGCAAAGAAAAAACTGATCCATTGCTCCCCAAACACCCACTAAAAGGAATCCATAGACTGCACTGTAGACTTAAACAGACTTAATTACGGCATACGGAGATTAACGAACTCCATAATTTGTGCAATCTGGAAAGTACTGGCATCCAGGACAATGAAGAAATTCTGAGCAAACAGGACTTTGCCCTTGCAGAAAGACTCCCAAAGCCGTGTGTGGGATGGAATGCAACAAGCCTTGGCTGCACCTCACCCACCTGACAGGCTGGGTACAACTTGAGCAACATAATATGCAAGGCAACAAATCCCTAGTGCCAGCTCTTGTGATTTTATTCCAAATTACATCAGTTTTAGAGAATTTGTTGCCTGTGGTTCCCTGTCAGCACAGAGGGGTCTTTTGGAGACTGAATCAGTGCTGAAATGAGGGCTTTGCTGGAAATGATTCTGCCCAGTTGGTGCAGCAGCTCATTAAAATCTGCCTCCAGCGAGGTACAGCCCCCTACCACTGCTCCTTCTGATACCCAAGCTGTGTCACTTACACATAACTTCTGCTATTCCCCCCACCTAGTTAGGCATGGATCTGCCACTGCCCACGAAACTTAGTGTCATTAGTCTGACAGGGGGCCCTGGGCAGAACCATGCACCCAACTCCAAGGCTCATCTTCCTCCTAGAGCATGGGGAGCTGCAGAAAGGGCTGGAGAGCTCTGCTCTTTTCTACACACCATTTCCTATCTGACCAGCACAAAAATTAACATTCCAGTTTGTGCTGGGCTTCTGTGCTAGCTAGACACCTGCTAACTCCATAACCTCCCTGTCCACCAGAACTTCACTGCAATTAGATTTTTCCTTCCTGACCGTCACCAGTTACAAGTTATGCCAGTGCTCACAAAATACAGTTCTTATCCCCCAAACAAGAATTGAAATGCTTTGCATGTTTCAAAGCAGCACATCACAACAGGCACTAAATGCAGTTTAATCAACCTGGATAAACTCACACCAGCAGCCGTAAGTAGATTGATTTTTCTAAATATTTCCTTGAGAAGAGTGTCAAAAGGAAAATTGTTCCACCTGCAAAAAGACAACTTCCATCCTGACAGCTCTGCAGCATGACCCAAATGAGGCTGAGAGAACTGTCTCCCTCCAAGGTCTACTGAGCACTGAAATCACACATCCCAGGCCTTTCAAGTTGCACATTTGCTCAAGACTCCTCAACTAATCTGTATGCCTGTAAACACTGGAGATAGAACTTCCTAATCCACCTAAATATGAGAAGTCAAATCAGAGGTTAAATTTTATCTCCCAAATATGTGGGTCAGAAATCCAAGGTAAATCAAGAATTACTTTGCATATACCATTTCCAAAATACCTATTTAGGTAAATAATAAGATAGTAAAATCATCACTATCAAATAGCTACCAAATAGAATACTGTATCCTACTTCCCCTTCAAAGAGTGACAAAAATCTCTTGATTGCTGTGGAAGAGACATCTTAATAGCCACTACCTACCAAATATGTTGTCCTGTTAGTATTTTGCAATTAAAAAGAGTTAAAATAATACAGAGTAATTAAATCTTATTACGGACTCTTTTTGGCTTCGCTTATTAGTCTCCATTGTTTTCTGAGACCTGTTATGAATATTACATATGTGTTGCCCGTTTTCCCACTTTTACCAAAGAAAAATACTGATTTGTTTGAAAATTTACTTAAGAAAATGCTTCCAGGTTAAGACCTTGTATGCCAAGTTTCAGCCCAGAGTGAATTTTTATGACCGAGTTATAAACCTTTGGAAAATAAGAAACTAATACTGCAAGGATTTAAAATAATAGAAAATGTTTCACATAATATAAATCTATAAGCAGAGCATTATATTTAAGTCTTAATATCTACATAGTTGGATTATCTTATATCTTGACAATCATACTAAGTAATCTTGCCTCCTTTCCCCTTCTTCTGATTCAGTGTTTCATTCTTATGCATTAACAATGCTCTGGGCCATAAAATACTGTATTAATATTAGTTTGTCACAGTAGACTAAATTTAGAACAACTCATTAATAAGGGAGAGTAAAAGGCATTCTGCCAGGAGTGTGAGTGACTCTACAAGCTCTTAAGGCTATAAGTTATGCAGATATGCCACTTGAACTAGAGAGCTAGCAATTCCTTTTGTTATTAATAAGAGGCTCTATTAGTTGAAGCCATTTCTATTTCTAATTAAGAAATGTGGCAAAAGGCAGTTTTACCATTGGATGTATCTCTGATGTGTACCCAGAATAAGCCACATGCCATCTTTCTCTGCTTTCTGGTCAGATAGAATTAGTGGCACATGCACAGAATGAATTTTCCCCTGCAGTACACAGGAAAAAACAAACCTACTATAGTATATTCTTTAGTACAATCATAACCTGTGCATCAGGAAAAAAGACCAGCAACCAGAGCTGTTTCAAAACAGATCTGATAATGTTTAGAACTGCCCCAGTGAAGAAAGTTTCCATTTTCCACAAATACAGTCTTTCATTCGTACAGTTTCATGCCAGTAATGCCTTCTCAAAGGTTGTCAAATATTAATTTTTTTAAATTTAGTCCCTTGCTAAGCTACAAATATTCATGTTTAACACCAAGTAGCAGTTCAGGGGCTGACAACAGTATGTACCTCTTGAATGATGCATAGAAAGCAGCAGTTAGCACAAAGACAAAGCCACCAGATTGGTCTCAGGGAAACCCAGTGTCTGAATTTTTCATGATTCCTCCAGCACTTAAAGAATAAGAAACTGGCTACTACTGTTGGGAGATCAGTGTTGTGAAGGTCAGAGCCCAAAAAGATGCAAGTGAATCAGGTTTTGCCTGGGGAAAGTGAAAAGGGATTTAAGCTGCTTAAGAGAATTATAAAGATGTTTTTAATGCATTTTACAAACACTGTAGCAGCTAAACAATAGCTATAAAAATGAGGAGAATCATATCCACCTACCATTCATGGCTTGTAAGTCACAAAAGACAGAGGAAAGACATTTTCTTTATGTCTAAAGGCTTAAAACTTCCAGAGATGATTCTTTTACTTATAGACTCCCTATTACCTTTCTTTCGCCTTTTAAGAACTGCAGCTACTTCAGAAGAAAACTGATAAATAGGAATTGTAAAATAAATTCAGTAATTTCTCTATGCTTAAAAATGTAGTAAAGTGATGTCTTCGTTACCCCACAGTCCAGTGTCTTGTGTATCTGTTTATTTTCCATACCAGACAAACTTTACTTGATCTCATAATTATTTCTAGAAAGTATAAATTGATTCCAGGAGGAAGAAAAGAAAAAAAAGAAAAATAACAGAAACAAATTAGAAAAACATTACAGTGTTTAAGCAACTGATGGCTTCACCTGTCACCATCTAGTTAAGCTCTTAATGAGTTATTTTCTATTCTTGGTCACATCTGATTTTTTTTTTTAATACAAGTCCCTTTTGAACAGCTGGGAGTAACAGCATCCTTTGATCATAACATTCTGAATTTTCAGTCAAAATGAGGACATCTTTGTCCTTACTTGGGCTATTTTTACAAGTCTATTTCCTCAAGTAGGTTTTTGGACATACTTTGCAGGCATACAAGGAAGCAGAACAATTAATGTATACATTTTTACATAAATGTTTATAAATTTAGTAAAGGGAAAGAGCTTTGCCACAAGAAACCTCAGCTCTTTTGAAGGCAGTTTTCTAATGATGACCCTTGGCATGCTAGCCCACATGGGATTCCTCTGAGAAGAGTCTGATGAAAATTAGTCTATTCTCATTTCAAACAGAATTTTGCTGAAGTCCTGATCAGAGCATCAGCATGGAGTCCAGGGAGACAACACACGCTACTTGATTCACTCCGCAGCCTCCCTCTCCTGGTAATTGTTGCAGGAACACATAGTGACAAGACTATAGGATGTGAGGGGTCTGGATGTACTCAGGCTGTTACTCTCTGTTTAAAGATTTAAACCATCAGGGTATGATAAGGCTTTTTGATGTTCATTGAACATGGAGCTTGGGTACAGAAGAAGGGGAAAGGGCTTCACCGGAAGGCAATCATCTTTCAGAGCCACAGTAAGACTGAGAGAGGTGGGAAAATCTCAGTCTCAGCATAGACATGGAACAAAGGGAGATGAAAGGGCTAGGGTGAAGAAGGGGCCAGATCTGGCTGTGAGGCAGAACTTGCACTAAAAGATAGTTCGATGCCTTAAAAAGCAGAAAAAACATTTAGTGCTCTTGCTACATTAACATACACTTTTGGCTAAAATTTAACTATTCTGCAAATTTTCTACAGTTTATGTTGACACTATGTTTAAACAATGCCTCTGGCTTATTTTGAAATTATTTAATGAATGTACTTTGTCAGATGAAAATAATTTCCTAATTATACAGGAAAGTATTAAATGATGAGCTATTTTAAAGCGTGGATACAATCTTTTCTTTCCTAAGGGACAACCCAAAACCAGGCTGGTGCCATACATTGCTGTATAATGTGTACAACTGGGGAGGGGAGTGCAGACACAGAAATCTTCCTCGTATTGACAAGGCAAGGCATCTTAAGGCAAACACGAAGAGGCATTACCATCACCAGGTAAGGCTGATACAACACCGTTTCATCATCCAGAAGAGAATGACTATTTCCAAGGATAATTAAGGGCCTAATCATGCACCATGAGTGGTGATGAGCACTTTTGATTCTCATTAGCTTTAAAGGGAGATGAGAGGAATCAGTGGGTCACAGGATCAGGCTCTAAAATGAAAGAGAGATTTGAAGGAGTCATCTACACAATTTCATAGACTAGGAGGAAGAGAAAGACAGTTTGATCTGAGCATCACTTGTATGCTCTGGGAGTTTCACAGCACCTCTGCTGTACAGCACTGTAATTTTGTAGGTCCAACTGGCATTTGCCAGCATTAGCTGCTCTGAAATAAGGGAGAAGGTAAAGGATTCACATAGAAAGCTGAGTGTTAAGCTGATCAAAGTTAGAGATACAGGGATTTATATGCACCTTTCTAGCTAAGAATCACTACCTGCTTTTTAATACTAATCTCAGTGGGCCAAATTTATCCTGATGTAACTCAAAGCATATCAGAAGAATTACTGCAGAGATAAAGCAGACCCAGTCTCTCTGTGATGTTATTTATAATCTGTATGTTTTGCTCTATAAGAGCATACATACTTGGAGGGTTGCCTAACTGCAATCACTTACAAGGGTGCAAGAGTATTGACTTCAGCAAAGCTAATTCTGAGTTTGATGAAGGAGATTCACATCAAAGTAGTAACATGGACTATTCCTAAAAATCCTTCCTATATATTCACTGATGTTCTTAACTTGGCATTAAGAGCTGCATTAATACTTACATTAGGCTGTGCATTCCTCTTCAAATCTGAAGTCTGATATCCTTTCTCTAAAAGCTAAATGCCTTATATGCATCTGTTGTGAAACTTGGTCCTGCAGAATGTACCTCCTGTGACGAGTCTGCTTCTGTGAAAATGCTCAGCACATTGGTTGGCTATCAAATGCAAGGTTGGCATTTTCAGAAGCATTTAAGAGTCTCAGGCATGTAAGTCCCACTGAAAGTCAATGAGATGTCTTCCTAAATCAGTTAGGTTTTCTGAATGTTAGATCCTATTGTGCTTCAGTGAGAGTTGGCTGTCTAAAGCTAAGGCTTTGAAAAATCTAGCCAACAAAAAAAACCAGTGACACAAAATCAACACAAAAAATAGACAAAATTTGTGTAAACTGAGTCTTTCCATGACCAGTCTACTTAGAAAATGGTAAGATATCTCAAAAATAATTACCCTCTATCCAAGACTCTCCCTAGATTTCATGAGGAAAGGGATGCCCTAGTTAATCCACAGATGCTCCATGTGACTGTCCACACAAGGTCCACTGTATTGGCCTCCATGCTGGCTAACTTCCACTCAGAAAGAAATCAGACATTTTTTGCTGCCATTAACCAAAGGGGCATATGTCCAAACTTAGCTATCTTCTCCTATGAAGACTTGGTAGGAAAATTTTGGTTCCTTCTGAAAAAGAAAGTATGTATTTTCACCTTCTGTCATTATTTTGAGCAGCATGAAATGAGCAGCACACCTGAAAACCTTGCAGGAAACTACACATAAAACTAGAAGATGCTGCTGAGCCATTCAAGTCTCTATAGGCATATTTGATGTAGTGTTTGCATAATAGTAGTTACAGGAAACAGAAGTTGAAGAAGAGTTTTTTAGTATTGTTTTTTTTTAAAGGCAAATGTATTCCCTTGATTTCATTTTATTTAGTTGCTGCCATACAACATATTCATCTGCAGCCATCAAAGAAATTATGCACAGAGCAGTAGCTCACCCAACCCCCTGTGGCTTCAGCCGACACTTTAGAAGCTGGGATTCAAAATGCAGTCCTAGACCATGGATATCCTAGTTCTGCCACACAGCACTCCTTCCCCAGACAAGTTAAAAATGCAACTTTGTATGAACAGACAACCAACAGCATTGAAAAGAGCCAAAGTTTGTGTGATTCATTGCAATCACCACAGGTACAAAATTTATAGGAACCAAAAAAAAGCCAAAGTGATTTTCACAACTTCAGCCCAAGGCTAAAGGAAGACAATACGAGAAATACAAATTTAACCTGATTTTTTGTGACACAGTCAATTGTTAAATTAATGGAATAATAGACACCTACTGCAACAAGAACAAAAATTGCACCAGTTGCTTTTATGCCATCATACTTCTGTGAGCTCTCACAAAAACTTTCCCCAGAAAAATCAATAAAGCAGATTGTGCCCAGCAGTCCCCCATTATGGAATTAGATCCATATGCCAACACAAAACAAAGAAGAAAACAAAACTAACAAGGTATCCATTTGGCTTTGTTTGACTTTGCCTGCCAGAGAATAAAATACGAGGCTGGGTGTAATTTAATGCAAACCTTGGCCTATCCTGGTCATGCATATGACTGACCTGCAGTGCAAGACCATCAATTTTCTATTAAAGATCAGAGAGTTGACATATCAAAGTCAACATCTAGCTGAATAACTGCAGTAACTTGATAATAATTCTTTTGTGGATTTCAGAGTGGCTTTTCCGTAAAGTATCAGGAAGGTAGCAGTTTTCAATCCTGACCCAACAAGATCTGAATATGAAATAAAGGATTTGAGCTTGATCTCCCCATGATGTGAGGATGAATGTTCTGGTAAATGTTAACTTAGTGCTCTGAATAGCTCAGTAATAGATGGGTTTAGGCAGTAATAGGTTTAAAATGTCAACTTATTGAATAATAATTTCATGTTGTACAAATACTACGTGTAAGAAGGGATTTGTTTTGCAAATTTTGAAATAAATGAATGGATTTGTGATGTCCTTCACTGTTCAGTTCAGAATGTTATACAAGAACAAAAATTAGTTTTGCTTCAATAATATCCCTCATTGTTTCCCTGCATTATTCTAAGTGTGTGTCATAATTCACAAATGTTGTTTATTCCCGTTGTTTACCCTTAAGTAGCTTGATGTGTCTATTGGCCCACTGACAACAAACATAATTATTCATTGTGCAAATAAATAATAAGATAGGAAAAAAAACCTTGACAAATTTTTTAAAAATTCTGCTATCCAAACTAAGGACAGGGTTAAAACATCCTTACATCCAAACAATTCCTACTGACTCTTACTGAAGGAATGACAGTCCAATGCTATCTGACTGCTAACACATGGATGGAAGCCTTCAAGCTGCTCCTTTTTTCATATCATGCTATTTCAGCCATTTCCTCCCATCCAGGCACTGATGCTAAGCAACCTGTAAAGTATTGCTAACATCATACTGCAAGATGATGCCAAGCAATTGACCATATGGCCTTTTGGACCAGAATAGCATTCTTGGGTCCCTTTTATTTCTTAAATATGTTTTTCTTTACTTATTCTCAGCTTGCTTCCATCTATGTAGACTTTCACATAAGTGATTCTCATTTAGCTTACGTAAGTTTGAATCCACTATACTTAAATTGATACCAAATTATCAAAGATAGAGTCCTAGAATTCACATTTATCTGACTATCCTGAAACCTATTACTTGATGTTTAACTTATTAATCAAGAACCAAAGACACAAACTGTGCAAAAAAATGTTCAGAAACACAAGTCTTTATGAATCAGGAGGACATGGGATAATGAAGAGGGTTGGCTAAGCTTAGTTATTCCTTCTACTTTCTGTTGATGAGCACCAATAGAAAGAGTCCATGCAGCTCAAAGCCCAGACTTTCAGACCTTCTGGAAGACTGGCAGTTGCACCTGCTGTACTCAATTATTCCATGGCCTATTTTGCACAAATAGCTCCATGCATTCAAACTTCTTTAAATCTCCCAAATAAGCCCAAGACTTTACATCACTGGGCAAATAACCCTGTACCAATTTTGGAGTGAACCAGACTCCAGACAGTCAAGTGATCAGAGCACTTGATCACACAGTTAAGCATGATGCTGTTCTTTGCTTCTTGATCCCAAATTGCTGAGTAGCGTGGCCACAGGGACTAATATGTTTTATGCTATAGCTCAGAATAAGCTGTAGGTTTGGGCAGCGATTCTACCTAAAGTGTCCTAAGCTGAAAGGACCAACAGCCTAAATTCCTGAGGAGACATGTCCCAACCACTCATTTGTGAAAGTGGTAGCTCAAAAGGTAGATCCTGCTGGGAGACATAAAACTTGAGAGCATCCAGCTATTTCTATGGAACTGGCTGTGATACCACAAAACAAAAGGTGATAATTCCTGTACAAGATCAGACATAAAGAAGAGAGGGGAGGCTAAACTGAGAAAAGCAATTCCTCACTCTCATACAAATATCTTGAAGAACAATATAGGGATTACAGGAAATCATAAGCCAAATAAACTGCTTTCTGGATAAGTATTTTCCGCTTACAAGGCCGCCCCAAGGCAAAAGTTGCTCTTTAAACAGAATTTGATTTTAAGGGCAAATTTACAATTATAATTAGCTGCAACAAGCAGACAAACCCAGAGGGAGGGCTGTGTTCATGTCCTAAGTACAGCTCCTCATGGTCTGGCAGCATGATCAAGAGCCCCTGCCTCGTCACCTACGCCCAAGGAAGGCCCTGCAGACAGCTTGCTGGCCATGCTGACACAGGGACTCCTGCCCTCCTGGAAGGAAAACAGACTGGAGCTAGGGATACTGGTTGGAAACAAGCACATAAATAAATCAAGCATTCCAAAGCTGATCACAGAGGGGATGTAAGCTCTCAAAGAAACCAGCAGCACAGAGTTACTTGAAAAGTTAACAGGCTGAACTCTCAATCCATGCTTCAGCTTTGCCTGAAGTCCCTTTAGGTCAATGCATATGTACAGCACTGGGGAAAAGGAGGCAGCAGAACACAACCAAAAACCCAAACAACAAAATACAATAAAACAGCCCTGTGACACTCAAAGAGGGGTCAATTCTGAGAAGACAACGCAGTTTTAGTCCTAGGTATGACAAGCTATACCTTCAATTATGATCTTGCAAAGAACATTAAATAGGAAGCACATGGCAAAGTTCCACCCAGACAACATTATACATAACACAGATAACATGTTATATGTAGGCTAGGAGACATTATACATTAATCCAGTCATCACAACAGCACAAACCTCTACCAGTGAATGGCAAACTGGAATGCTAGTGGTTCTGAGAACTTTGTTCATCCCTGGCTGCCCACTGACTTTACTAACTGCTGTGAGCACAAATGAGCTTACATTTCATTCAAAACGATTATATATACAGCAAAAATTAAAAAGTAGACTGTAAGAAAAAAATAAAAAGAAAGGAAAATTCAGCTCTCTTGAGAACACAGGAGCAAAAAGACCTCTTCTCAAAATCTATACCTCCCTAATTTTATCCAAAAACTGTGATGGTTACAACTTTCTTTGGAGTTTTCAGGTTTTCTATATTTCTTTGAAAATATAGAAGCATCAATGAAATCTCTCCTAATAGGACCACCCATGAAACCTTTTCTCCTGACTCCCTGCCTGATATAACAGAGCAGTTTGGCCAGGGAACAAACACTGGCTTACAGGAGCCACCACCATCCTTCATGTGAAAACATAACTTGTAGGAGCACACAGCTTCCCTCAGGTCACTGGCTTGCAGGTAATGCCATTCCTGCCCACACGTTCAGATGAACACTTCCTCCCCCACTTCACAAAACAACCCCCAAAGGTTCAGATCCTCCAAAGAAAGAGAGCTTAGCTGGTATTACTGGTAAAAATAAAGTAAAAGTTTCTCCTTCTTTTCTTGAACACATGAAAGTCAAGCTTCTAGACAGATAATATCACTGAATCAGGCTAGTGGAAATACTATGCCACAAGAAGCTAAATAGCTGAACTTGGAGCAGCTGGTGGGTGAACCTTAGGGCAGGAGTGGTAAACAAACACGACTGATACTATCTAGAGTGGTCACATTAACCTCTGAAAAAGGCCTAACAGGCTTTGAATTTGGAAAGAACTCATGCTCTAGCCAGTGCTTTCTCAGAGTCCAAGCAAAGGGCTTATAGTTAACTCAAGTACAAAGACTAAATGACCTGAAGCTTTCTCTTCAGGATTAAAGTAGGCATGAAGGAGGTAGCTGGGTGCTAACAGTACCTGAGTGCTTTGCAGGGATATGCTCCCTGAGGTCAAAGACTGGTTTTGGAACTAACACTAAAGCTTGCACTATCTACAGAAAAGGTGATCTTAAGGCACAATGCAGTTTCATTACCCAAAAATCAATACTGCTCAAAATAATTTTCAGCCAAACTTAAGAAAATCTATCCCCTCACTGACAAAAACATCTAGATAGTGAGATCTGCTTGGAATAGGATCTTTCACATGGCAGTTCAACTAGTGTACAAAAAAAAGAGACCCTAGAAGGAAGAAGAAAATCAAATTCACATCATCATGTTAGCTCCTCTATAGTTTTGTATTTTCCCTAGGGTTCTGACCTTATTTTTTCATGTCAAAATGTAATTTTTTTCCTGTTAGTAAACACTTAATTTTCCAAATACTAAAAAGGACACCCATCATATTAAAAATATTCAGAACAAAGCCTTGTAAAAAAGCAGAGTGAATGTAAGACAGCAGCTCTGTGAGGCAGACAACATTTTCGGTAAATGCAGAACTTGGACCATGCAAGCTTCCCTGGCCACGTGCTATAACCTCCACAAACACATCTGATTTGTAACAGAGCAGCCTGTCACTTGAAGGTTAGTTAATATCCAGAGACCTCTCTGTATTGTTCATATTAACACATGCAAGTCCCATCCTTTGGCAGAACCTAGCCTTTATTTTTTTCCACTCTTGAAAAGAAAGCTTATGTCAAGGGGTCAAGGCCTGCAGTCATCTTCCTCCTCTCTGCCTACCATATGCAGAGCCTAGGGGAGCACTGGGAAGAGCCAAGGATTTGCCCTTGCAATGAGAAGCACCCTAACAGCTCAAGGCTTGCCCCAAGGAAGCACGTTTTGTTACAAGTGTGAATTTGGGTACATTTGCCTCATCTCTAGCTCAATTCAGCTACAAGGCTACAGCATTTAGCCTGTTCCTTTAAACAATCCATAGATATTGAACAGCATCCTTGATGGTATATGAAAAGCAGGTACCAAGTAATGCAGAATTTATGGAAGATGCCACACAGCTACCAAAAGAGCATTCAAGATACAGAGGTATATAAATTGCACAGCTGAAACCAAGCCATATTTTTAGCTGCAAACTTGTTAAACCCACATTCCTATGCCTCCACCAAAATATTTCATTCTCTTTGATTAACAAATCTTTCTTAAATGAGGTTCAGTCCTACACAAATGTAAAATGGATGTGTGTTTTTTAAAGCACTGAAACTGATTTGCATTTCAGCACATCGATGTATCTATAGAACAACTTAAATAAAAAGGCTCAGCTCTTTCAGATTATTTGGTCTGTGTGTTTGTTTTTCTGGTGCATATAAAATTATCTTTAAAAACGTAGGCAAGCCAGGGATCCATAGGTAATCTAAGAAGCACAACATTCATGCTTGTTTATATCTGTATTTTCAGCTAGTACATATCCATGATTTATTTGCAAACAAATTAATTAATGTTTCAGCAGCTGTTTGCAGCCAGTCTGTGATCTAGTTTAAACAGAGATGACACTTTTTTTTATTCCACAGGGGCAATTTCAAGTACTCGTAGATTATATTCTTACTATCAGTCCAAATGATAAAAGAGTAGTGAATCCTGAAACAGCATAGCTGACTTTATAAGATCACTGTGTTTCCACATATCCAGTTATTCCCTAATGCCATCTTTCCTGTGTTATCTTTTAATTAAGGCTGCATAATGCCAGTTTATAAACAAATCTCTAAGTAAGATCAAAAACTGACATATTTTAAATGTTTTTCATTCTCTAGTTTGTGGTCTCCTGGGGGTGTTATTCTAAAATGTACATCCCTGTATGAAATTACTTTTTTATCACATTGTGTATAATGAAAAGAAATGTTTGAATATTGTTCTGTAACCTGACAATGAACAAACAAGTGAAAGAACAAATGCTGGGTAGCGTAAAAAATAAGCACAGTATACAGTAGGTAGATAACTGCAGAAAACATTACTATACTTTGTGATTTTATTTCTCTTGATAAAAAAAAAAAAAAAGAAAACTACAAGACAAAATCCCCAAAGCCTCACTAGGCTAAATTTCCTCCTTCTTCTTTGAACAGACTACACAGATTTTGTTGACTAATTGAGATCAATCCCAGTTGTAAATCGCCTTGCTATCCTACAGCTTTAATTAAGCTACCAGAGGGAGTTGTTTATCAATTAACACTTGTTACAAATTATTAGTAATTATATGGACTTTACGTATATACAGCAGCCAGTAAAAACTAAGCCATACTTACCTGTGATATAAATTACTTCAGATATAGTGTATAATATTTTTCTTACAAAAAAAACCAATCAGCACAAAAACATATGGAAATTAGACTGGCGCAGGAAGACCTAAGTAATCCACATATTACTCTTAACTAAATGCAACAAATTTTAACATATCTTGTGCATAAATGCAGGCGATTACACTAAGTAAATTAAGTTAGTCAAACTTCTTAAAAAATTGTAGTGTTCTTTAATGCATTGCATGCATTCCCATTTTGAGTAACAAACATCTTAAATAAGGAACATTAGGTAAAAGTTGATAATGTATTCAAACATTAAAGCTACCTATTGCTCTGTGCACTACATTCTGTGATAATTTTAATTGGCTTAATTGAGATGCACAAGTCTGATTAATGTTTAATTCCTTTATATTAAAAAAGAGAGAGTCAAGTAGTTAGACATTTCTTCAATTATGTTAGATCTTTCTCAACTTCAAAGGAATGTTACAGTAGACAGCCAGATACTGGATGAACTGATTAAAGAATAAAGACTGCTCATTATAATCTAAGAGTACAAAATTGGTTTGTGTAGCCTTTGAAAGTTGAAATTAAGAGCTGTTGAGTTAAAACTCAAGATACAGTAATTAACCCAATTTATAGCCATCTTCACTTACCTGGTTGACTAGGATTAGTCATTTGAAATGATCCAGTAGATTCACTGGTTCATTTATTATTCATTCCATGACCAATGAGATACAATTTCACCCTGATGAAACCTTCATTTATGAGACAAAGATTTAGTGCCTCTACTTAATTTGTTTTTAATTACTTAGGATAGAACTTTCCTCATTCACATTTATGAGTAACAACCTCTTCAAAACCTGCTGAGGTGATTTTTTTTCATTTTCTGGCTATGGAAGAAATAAAAGATTACAAAAAGTTTTTTGAATAATACAAGTACTGCATTATAAAAGTAAGTACATCACAGTAAATTTTGTATCACTATCACAGTTGCATTTTGCTAATATAGTTTACTGTCTATAGGAAGGGATAGCCTGTTCCTGCAGGAGGTGTGTGGATAATACAAAACTACTGGGTATGAAAGGCTTCTACTGTAATATTAGAAACGGGGGCATTGAAATTTCTTTGAAACTGGCCTATGATGGCAGGAGTTTTTGAGAAGGAACTAGCTGTTTTTGTTGGAACAATGTGCCCATCATAAAACTGCACACTGCTTCAATCTTTACCTGCAAAGTCCCACAGCCAACCATTCAAGTTTCTGCTGCCTCTCACAGCAGTAGTAGATACCACCAAAAATACAATTCCACCGTGCAATGTTATAATGGCATCCACTTTTTCTGATATCAGAGAAAATGTGCTAATTTTCTCCATATTGAGAGGTTTTCTCACAAGTTAGGATAAGCTGAGATTTCCTGTTCTCTTCAATAACACTATTTCAGCCTCTCACTAGGGAGACTGTCCCCAAGCTCCCTGTATCGACTGACACTTTATAGGTATAAAAGTAGTGGTCAGGTGGTAACCGGGAACAAAAAGATTTCCCTTAGACAGTTGTGTTTTAACCCTGTACTATGCAGTTCTGCAAACAGAAGCCAGGAAGGCTCTGAAAACCTTTTTCCCTAATGCTCTTCCTATATATGCAATGAAAATGTTCTTATATACATTTTAATGGCATATTCCTATGGCATTAATAGTATCTTATTAAATTACACAACAATGATGGGATTTATCTTTTTCCATAATACTCTTCTTTCTTTGGATGAAAGACCATCACTCATCCTAGTGGCAGCTACATTTTATTGAGGGGTAATACCAAATACAGTAATTTTTAAAGCAATGAGTATCCCTTGGAAAGTTTGATAAGTACATCAGCATCTACCCTTGTTTTATCACTGCCTGATGTGCCAAATTACATGTTGCAAGAACAAAAGGAGGAAACTTATAGCACCTTCCTACCTATGCTGTATGTTCAGTGGATAATGGGAAGCTCTTATAGCCTTAGGAATACTCACCTGAATATATGGCAGAGAACAAGAGGCCTAGGTTATGAGTTCTGCTCTCCTCCACCTGCGGCAGGGAGCTCTAGCAGATTTCACATCTAATTGTGAACTTTCTTGATCTGCTCAAAAATGTTCCTAAACTACAGGATACCTTTGAATTTTCGTTGTTGGCTGAATATGACAAAACTCTTGGTATCATATCTTACTCTCACTCATCTTGAGCAGATCTTGTTAGTGCAGATTAGATCTTGTTAAAGATTAATTCTTAAAGCATCGTCAAGCTTTCTTTTCCAACAAAGGAAACATCAATTATAGGCTCACACATAAACTTTGCCCCTATCTTGAATACTTGCTGCCCTTTATAAATCTTAGATTTCTTCCCCTTGTGTGTGTTCAAAGGAGAGATTTTATTGCCTCCAGGGGTTGTTAAACTGATTGCAATACCACGTATTTAGAGCAGTTCAGTGGGAATTAAGCTGGTTCAATGCTGTCAGACCTAGAATATAGCTGTCAAATAGCATTACAAGTAAAACACCCTTGATAAGAAATAATGACCAAATGTCAATCTGTTTTTTACCAGCAGCACTACAGACGTAGCCTTGCCAATGAAAAATGCAATATTTTGCACATTATAGTAGCTATGCTTTTGTGATGCTACATAGTAAAGGGTGTTTCCGTCTTTCAACGCAGCTTATTTTTAGATGATAGAATTTGATCACAAGAATGTGTGTCTTGGACCTACTGTGGATTTGAAGTAGCAATGCCTTAAGTGTGGCTTTACCCTCCTTGCAATTTTCTGCTATAAAAAAACCACAAAACAAAACAACAACCAAAACAATCACAATACCAACACATGCATTAAAAATTCATTAATCGTACTTCCTAAACATTAGCCATGCAGAAATTAAAACAGCCAATTTGCTTAGAGCTGCTGTATGCTCTTACAGCATAAAGGTTCATGTAACTTCACACTACAATGCAACCCATTAGCTAATGTATTTTTCTGATTTATGGATTTTTGTTTTTTAATGACCCTATTGTGTAAAAAATTATTACATTTCTTACAATTTCTTTTGCAGATACAAATATTTGTCACCTATATGAAGAATTAATATGCAATAAATATTTTAACACTTAAATACACACCATTACTAATCCAATACTTAAATAGTTCTTACTTCAATATAGTGTTTAAAAATGTAGATTCATTTTTTATACATTTAGATACATTTTTGATTTATAGGAAATTGTTACCATAAACAAATAACAAGATTTTAAAAATTAAAATAAAACCATTGCCAGGACACAACTTAAGACTCATTTATCCAGATGTGATGGGGTTCAAAGCAATATGCCTGAAAACTTGGTTTAGATAGAACAGGAAGTATTTCAAAGTATCTGCAATAATTTTGGGTCACAGTTTTAGCCAGAATAAGCAATTCAAGATTTTGTCTGGGAGAGATGCAAGAGGAATTATATACAAAGGAAGGGCAAGGGAAATCTAATATGACGTCCCTCAAAAAAAAACATTTTAAAACCAAGTACAGAACTAGTTCCCCAGGAACTGATGAATGAACAGAGAAGGAAAATAGAACATGATGCAAACGCTCAAGCGCAGTAAGACTAAGAATGTGAATGCCAAATTGTGCTCTCAACAGCATTCAGAGGGCACCTGTTGACAGCAGTGAAAGCCCCAGCACATGAGATAAAATTAATGCAATATGTTTAAAACAATTATAGTACTTTGACAGAAACCTCCCAAAAACAATAAATAAATATTTCAGTGGCATTAATATTGCCTCACAATTTAAACATGCAAAATACTCTTCATGTCTGAAATATGCAGTTAAAGTACAAACAGCATCTTTGTGTCTACAACTTTTAAACTCAGACTTAATTTTTCCATTTTGCAAACTTCTTCCCTACGTTAATTAATCCACTATACACAAAGAAGTCATATTAATTGCTAATTTGCACATGGCTGAATGTATAGGTTTCAAGTATGCATACAGAAAGCAAAGAGGACAAGTCTGAGGAACTAACCCTAACCTGACAGCTTCAATCAGACTGTACAAAATCTGAGTATTTCATACTTGCTGAGCCACTCTAAGCCCTGACCTAGCTGTGCAACTCCCTGTCTTCAGAGACTCTACGTGATATGGAAGTTAACCCTGAAAATGAGCCACAACATTTGAATAGAGGCTTGGGGTTTTGTTTGGGGTTTTTTTTTCACAGATATATTTCAGACCAGGAAGTCACAGTAAAGCATAGCTGTTGCCAGCATCTGACCCTGATCTTACCAATCCAGGGCTTTGAGCTCAAACTCAGAGCATACTCATTCCACAGTAACAGGCAGTAACTAGTACCAGGCAGTGGTACTAGATAAACAGTACAACATCATAATCACTCTAAAAGATAATATCTATGTTCCAATGCATTTAACAAGTAAATTCTACTTTCTGCATTAATGATCAGCATTCATTATTAATGGCTATAGTAATGCATGGGGTATTCCCTCTTGGGTGAATTCATGAGAATTAACTTCCACTTACACTTGTATTTTTACTTTAATGCTTTTTCTGTTCCTCTTGTGAAATGTTTACAGCTCACACACTGATGCCGGAGGAGTAACTGATTTCAAACTCAATGCCACCATTTCATAACCACACTTAAGGATTCACAGGGGAATAGAGTGTCACTGCTGAGTAAAATGAATAATTTCACATTGTGAGATAAATGAGGCAGAGATAGGGCATTTATCCAAAAATCAATCCAGAGCTGCATGCAAGATTCCCTTTCATTTTTCTTTCTTAAGTGAAGTGGGAAATATCTGTGGGTGATGTCATTTGGTTTCCAATTATAAAATTCAGCATGCAATCTGTACTTATAGATTTAGGCACAGACCAGCACAAGTTTCTCACTATGATGTCAAAAAGATGGCCGTTAATTGGTCTTACAAATGATGTTTTTTTTCCTTTACTGTAACTATTTCACAAGCAGTTAAGACATACTGCAGGCAAGGCTCTTTTACATTTATTTATGATTTAGTAAATATTTTCAATTGCAGTTTTAATATTAATTTTGAATCAGAAGAGTGTTAACCAATGCATCAAACTGACATAATACTTATCTATCTCGATAAAAAACACTTCGATAAAAAATTGTTTGAACTTTATTTTAAAAAATAGAACTTTGCTGCCCTCTACCTGTAAACTCCCAGATTGTGTGAGAAGACAGAAAAACCAGAAGTGGGTCCGAAGTCCCAGACTTCCCAGAATTCTAAAGAGAGGTCAGAATTCAGCTACAATTACACAATCTACCTTGGCCAAGCAGAAAATCAAAGTCACAATTATTGTCCCCATTTATTGAGTTTAAATGAGGAAGTAGAATCATAGCATGTTTTGGGTTGCAAAGGACCTTGAAGATGACAAAATCACAATCACCAAGTGGGTAAGGCTGAAAGGAACAATGGGGTCATCTGGTCCAATCTCCCTGCTCAAGCAGATTCTTCCTAGAGCACGCTGCGCAGGATTGCATCCAGACAATTCTTTAGTATCTCCAGTGAGGGAGACTAAGATCAAATCATTCCAACCCCCTGCCATGGGGTACCCTGTCCCATGCAGGGACACCTTCCAATGGAATAGGTTGCTCAAATATCTATCCAGGCTGGCCTGGAACACTTCCAGGGATGGGGTATCCATAGCTTCCCTGGACAACCTGTTCCAGTCCCTCACCACCCACAAAGTAAAGAATTTCTTCCTAATCTAATCTAAACCTACCCTCTTTCAGTTTAAAGCCATTCCCCCTTGCTCTATCACTACCTGTCCCTGTGAAAAGTCTCCTTCCAGCTCTCCTGGAGATCCTTCAGGTACTGGAAGGGGGTTCTAAGCTCTCCCCAAATCCTTCTCTTCTCCAGGCTGAACAAGTCCAATTCTCTCAGCCTGTTTCCACAGGAGAGGTGCTCCAGCCCTCTGATCATCTTTGCTGCCCTCAACTGGACTCATTCCAACAGGTCCATGTCTTTCTTATGTTGGCACCCCAGAGCTGGACACAGCACTACTGTCTCAGGAGAGCAGAGCAGGGGGCAGAGTCACATCCATCCACTTGCTGGCCACACTGCTTCAGATGCAGCCCAGGATAGGGTTGACTTGTGCCAGTGCACATTGCTGGCTGATGCTGAGCATTTTGTCAACCAAAACCCCCAAGTCCTCCTCAGAGCTGCTCTCAATGCATTCTCTGCCCAGCCATGTTAGTGTTTGGGATTGCCCCAAGCCAGAAGCAGGACCTTGCACTTGGCCTTGTTGAACTTCACGAGGTTCACATGGGCCCACCTCTCCAGCCTTTCAGTGTCCCTCTGGGTGGCATCCCTTCCCTTCAGCGTGTCAGCCACACCACACAGCTCAGTGTCATTGTCAAACTGACTGAGGGTGCTCTTGATCCCACTCTCCATGTCACTGACAAAGCTGTGAAACAGAGCCAGTCCCAATACTGACCCCTGAAGATCACCAGCAGTTACTGCTTACTGGATCCCACTTGGACATCAATCTTTTGACCACAACTCTTTAAGTGTGGCTATTCAGCCAATTCCCTATCCACCAAGTAGTCCATCCATAATATCTATGCCTGCCCAGTTTAGAGACAAGGCTCTCATATAGGGCAGTGTCAAACGCCTTGCACAAGTCCAGGCAGATGACATCAGTTGTTCTTCCTGCATCCACTAGTACTAACTCTCTACGTAGAAGTGAAAAAATCTGTCAGGTATGATCTTCCCTTAGCAGGACCACGTAATTTTCCGCATACCTTCACACAACTCTTAGGAGGATCTGCTGCATGATCCTGCCAAGCACTGAGATGAGACTGAATGGCCTGTCATGCTGTAAATGCTATATGAATGATCTAAAACTATTTCGAAAATATTACAAAAATCCATCAACCAACCAGTTTGATTCCATATGAGAAGTGCCATTGGAGGAATGACTGCTAAATGCTTTTAATTACATTCAGCTGTAAGATACTGCCCCAAAATTACTCACTTAGCCATGCAGTACTGAGGCTACCAGCATGGTTTCCCACAGGCCAAAGACTCTCCATTTCAGTGCATGAAGGACAACAGTAATGCTTCTACCTCTGATTTTTTTCAGAGTCCCTTTCTTTTTACAAGCTATATTCCTCAAAAAATCTGGGGTTGGTTGCTGTTGTAAAAGGCAAGACCTGGACAAGAAAGCAGGAATCAGTCTGCTCTGCAGATATTCTTTCTGTTGCACTAAAAAGTGCTGAACGTCTATGACTGAAATCATTGAAACAGAAGAAGAAAACCTCTCTTCCTTACTCTCCTTTTTTGCATGAGAAATTTAAGTTTCATTTGTGATAAATACTTGTGATGACAGCATCAATGCAGTGATTACTACACTCAGACACTCTTAATTTAGATGGCAACAGTTTTGCCCCTCCTTTTTAAACCTGCAGTTTGTTCACTGCTTTCTCTTAATACCCGCTTAATTAAAACATGAAAAGAAAAAAACATCCTATTTGGATGCTATTTTCTATCCATCCTCCTCTCTCACTGATGAGTAAAAGGGATTCCAGTGAATATTTCCAATGTCCCCAGTCAGTTCTATGAAATCAGGAGACTGAGACAATGTCCTTAATATCATGACGGCTAAAACCAAATAGGAATAAAACAACTATTGTTTATATGAAATTTAAAGCTAAGGAGACACCTTCCACTCTGTCAGCTCACCTTTTGTTAACTGAAGCCATCAGCCAAAAGTAGGTGTACAACGAATATAATGAATGTCCACTGTGTTTTATTGAAGTCCTAAACTAAGACAGATGACTCATGTCACTTGTACTGAACACTACAGCACACCAGATCAAACATCCAGAGTAAGTCATTAACCTTAAAACATAAGGAAGCATTTGCATCTACTGAGAATAAACACATCGGCTACATCCTCTTTGTTAATTCTACTCTTTGAAACACAGTATAAAAAAAAACAGAGTGAGCACACCTTTTTTAGACACAGTCTTGATTTACTCCAGAGAAAAGCCCTTCTGCACACAGAATGAGACCTCCACTAATGATTGTTACAACATGTTTTATTCCAGTCATATAAGCAACCCTTCAGATCTGATTCTTACTAAAATCCATAAATCAGGATGGCGACTAAAAGTTACTTTTTGTTGGTTTTGTTAGGTTAATGGCAAAACTTCTGAGACATCTCCTGCTCTGTAAAGCTTGTAAAGATGTAAGAACAGCATACACTATCCAGTGAGTGAGAAGGGGTGAAAAGGCCTTTTCTCAGTCATGGTCTAGGTTCCACTCCCTGACAAAGCTAACAAATCAACACTGATCATCTCAGGATTACACCAGGCTCTGCTGTCTACCACCACAGAGTATAAAAAGCCTCCAAGCTCACTTGGGATCTCATTTTATTAACCACACTGCTGCACAGAAAGTACACCAGTGGGCTCCATTATAAAGTCTAAAGACAGATAGCCAGACAGACTCAGCAATTCAGACTTTGTTGGGGTTTCTTTTTAATCCTGAGCTTGTTTTAAAGAACAACAACTCCTTTTTTTGGTGAACTTCCCAGAAAAGAAAATTTAAAAACACCAAAGTCTTTCAAGAGGACCTGAAAACCTGATGAGCTTCAAATGCAAGAAATAACAAGCTTTTGAATGGAAACCATGGAGAATCACTTCGGAAATTCAAGGACTGAAACACTGAGCAAGCACATGAAAAAGGAATTAAATTTCGCTTATGAAAAAGGAATTAAAGGAAAGTGTCTTCTTTAAGAAAAGAACACAAAAATCCTGGGGTTAAGTCAGGGTAGCAACAAAACATGCAATACTGTGGTAGACTCTCACTTGGAATCTCAAAATATTGTCAGCTGCTTTATTAGCTTTTGTAACTTCCTTATCTAAATGAGAAGATTAATCATTACTAAATGAATTCCCACAAGACATCATAGATCTTTGGAAGAGCTAAACACAAGCAGAGAATCATTGCTTGACTCTTATTGAGTTACTTCTAAAGCAATGCTTCAACTGTAATACCACCACTGATTCAAGAACACTGTTGGTGTTTTGTTTGGAGGTTTTTTTGTTTGGTTTGGGGTTTTCTTGATTGGTCTTATTTTGTTAACTACTAGTACTCCCAAATAGCAGTCAAACAAATAAGAAACTAGAAGGGCCACAACAAAACTTCTTCAAAGCAATCCTTTCCTAACCCATAAGAGGTCTCCTAATTGAGAGGTCAGTGTAAATTACCTTACTCATAAGACTTCAAGAACATATCTTATCTCCACTGATAGAACTGGAGCAACCTGAAGACTGTTCTCCTGTGAAGGGATATGTTTTCTGACCCATTCAGAGGAAAGGAACAAATACAAGAAGTTTTATGAGGATAGTTAAGGATTTTAAAGTAGTATCATCACAACTGTACTCCATCATGCAAGTTCAACAAAACTAAAAGTAGAAATGTACTATGGCTAGAGAATATCATTAGCAAAACAAACATTCTGCATTTGTATACTGCTACTGTAATGTTAAAAAAGGCTAACCAGCTCGAGCTTATGACAGTCTACCAAAAAAGTCCAAAAGGATTTTACAAAATGTGAACATTGATTTGAACTTAAGAAAAATAAAAATCAAGCCCCTTATAACTGGGATTATTTTTCTTAAGTTAGGAAAAAGAATTACCCAATAATTTTTTGGGGAAAAAATTATGGCCAAACTCCATTTGGAAAGAAAATACAATTCTCAGAAACTAAATAGTTAAAAACTTCTTACAGGAAGTGAGTGGGGGTCTAAAATGAAATGAAAGGACTCATGAAACATTGCATTCTTGTTCTGCATTTTGTATGTCTTATTTTAGTCACTTAAAATCTCACACACTTTTATTTTGAAATATGAAATGTACACTGAAGCTAGATCTATCTGAACTGAAGTGTTCTGTACTACAATTGCATCTGGATTTAGATACAGCTTCTACCATAAATGCATAGTAAACAAAAAGATTGGAAAATGGGTAACTCCTTTTTTATGTTCTTTCAAAGATTAATACTTGCCTGTCTGTCCATACTTACACTTCCAGCAGCATCTATCACTGATTCAGGTTGGCAAAAATAGTGATAGAACAACTGAGGGATAAGGAAGAAGAAACCAGTCTGTATAAAATGTCCTTATCACTTTGATGACAAATTAGAGACCATGAGTGGAAATGTGATACGAGAAGAAGGAATCAAGAGAGGCAGAAATGAAAGTAAGTCAGTCTTGATTTACAGAACTGACATCAACCTAAGAAATAAGATTTGTTTGACACAGCCAATATATAGAAAGAACAATTAGCACAACAGGGAACCCCGGCACACCCTCCACAGGCTTTGAGACATGAAAGATTCTGAATGGAGCAAAAGACACTTAGAAGAGAATAAAAGAGTAAATGAACATCAGATCCCAACAAATATGTGGGATTTAGCTGCCTCTGATTTTGACATGTTCTCTCCGCTTACTTCCATGGAAATTAAATAAGTATTTATGATATGGCTGAAAAGAAGTAAAGGCTACAGCATCTAGAAAAACAGCAAGCAAAATTCACATTCTGAGACCCACAACTTCTGTAAGGCAGGAAGTTGGGGGCTTTTTGCTTGAAATAATGCTTTATTGTAAGAATAAAACTTCTACTAAAAAATCCTGCTGCATTTAAAATGTCCCACACTGTTATCTTTCATACTTTAAACATTTTTAAATACTTGTACTTTCTTGAAAACCATTCTCAATCATTAAGAAAAATGTTTCAAACACTGTTAAAGAAGTTTCATAAAGTCTGTTAGCATTTTTGGTAAGAAACAAAATTATAATCTGATTGTCTGAAAACTTGGTGAAATGGAAGCAAGCTAGTTCTCTTCAGTGAAGGTCTTTCCTTATTTTGGCCATATTTAATGTCCAAAAAATCTTATTGTCACAAAACAAACCAGATAAACAAACCTCCGAAAAGCAGCAAGGATAAAACAAATACAAATTAATGTTGATGTGAAGCTCATTTTAGCTAACCAAGACTATGTTAATTACATCATACATTACACAAATATTGAAACCAATAATGTCCATCTCCTCAACAAGAACAATGCTTAGCTCTTATGCAAAAGTAATTAGGAAACCACAGTGCTCTGGCATGGGACTTTGAGTGCTCTGAGTGTTTTATGTAAACGTTCTTACATTCACAAGGACTTTGTCCCTACTAAATTTTGCTGCAATTAACTACGACTAAACAGACAGTGATTATTTTACATTTCCTTTCAGATCTTGATATATCCTTTGTTTAGACCATCTGAAAACAAACACCACCCTAATACAAACAGGCTACTGCAGTTTAATAATCTTTAACTCAGTACAAATCCAAGTTTATTAGGGATGAATTTATATGCTTTGATATTTAACCTGGGAAACGGAATCCTTTGTTTGAAATAACAAACAGGACTTTTTTCTCAGCCTTCCTGAATTCCCATCTTAGAAAGGACAGGTTGAAGACCGTAAATGTAGAGCTGTCTTTACAAAGGGGACTGAAATACAAGTCAAATATGACTTGCATGGTTTGTCCTCTGTAAGTAAGCTATTCTTATGTCTTCTAGCAGACCAGTGGCTCATTACCTTTCTGGAGGAATTACAGGGCAGACTACCAGTTCTTAAAAATATGCACAAGAAACTAATGTGAAATTACAGATGAAAATAATAAAAGATTCCATCTTTTCTTTATAGATTAGCTTTCAAAGAATATTTATGGAATTGTATTTCTGTAGTATCAGCAGAACCATCAGTTTTGTGAGAGTAGTGCTGATGAGGTATCCAACACTCAATCTTACTAAAGCAGGCTGGGTGTTGCTGCCATTGGCCTTGATGCAGGGGGGGCCTTGGCACACAGCACACTACTGTCAAAATATGACTACTTTCCATATACTGAATATATTTTTCTGGCAAATGCAAATTACTAAACTGAAGCAGTTTAATCTCCTTTAAAATTGTTGCAGAAAATAAAATTAGTCTGACAATTCTGTCAGCATTAAAGCTGCTTGGATAAACCAAGTGCAATCAAAGACTGGTAGCATGTGCATAACACCTCACACTGAAAAATAGCCTTTTACACTTCATTAATCTCAATGTTTAAGCAGATGATGGATGTTTAGGAGTAAATGAGTACTAGGTTTCAAGTAAATATGTTCCAAATAATTTATAGTTAAAATACATGTCAATGCTGCTACACAGACATGAAAGTTGCAAAAATCATACAGCTGTGGTGAATATAGCTAGAGATTACAAGGAGATTGCAACAGCTATAGGGCAGGGATCATCTTCTGTCTGTACTCTGAAATGCCTGCCAGGCTTTTAGGTGGTGTGAAAACAGAGTATAAAGTAACATTTTCATGAGGCTTGTGTAGCGTAAAGGTCAATTAATCACATTTCTCAAACTATGTCTCTTTGTTACAACATAAATGTTGCTATTCCACAAGAGTATTTAAAAACAGATGTTATTTTTAAAAGCTAGTGTTGTATTCTCATCAAATCAATAAAAAGCCAGGAAATCCCTGGAATTAGAAAACCTATAGAGCTGTCCTCCTTACCTCTTATCCGTGTGACATAGAAATGCAGATTGTGACTGCATTGTGCAGATCTTAGCAGTGAAAGCAGCTTTACAAGGTGCTTAGATTGAGTCTATTTCTTCTCACTTAAAGCTACATTATGCTAGACTTAAGGCATGCTTTATTTACATGCATTCAATCTCTAGTGGGAGTTTATATACTGTGCACTGGATAATTCTCTAAGTGAACAACAGTCCAGCATCAAGAAGAGTTTCATGCAGAATACAAATAGAAAGCATTAGACAACTACCTCCCAGGGACAGTGAGTTCCCTGGGCTTACGTTGGGGATGAGGATTGGTCGATCTGTTCACCCTCTGGGGCTGTCTGGAATTATAGATCAGGGACCTTATTGTCATACCCCAGCTGCTGCACAAAGCCACTAGAAGAAAGGAGATTTACGAGTATTTCAGCAGCACTGAACAAGGGATACAGAAGCTATACAACTGGGAGTACAGTGGCTCTAAATCTGTAGGCATTATGCAAAAAGAAAATGCAGAGTTCGGCATCAAGGGAGCTCTCCCAGAGCAATAGGACATCTTTGTAAATTCTCTAAAGAATAAATTTAACAGTTATTAAAGAACAACACCCTGTTATTGCAGTCACTGAACTTTACAACATAAGGAAAGATGCAAGGGATTTTCAGAAAGACATCTGTCATTTAACAGTGACACTGACCTCAGCACAGACAAGGAATTCAAATCCCCAGTGATGGAAACAAATTAACCCCTTGGTACACAGTGGGTTGAGAACTCTAGCATTAGGACTGCTGTGCACTCTAACAGTAGTAACAGGCTGCAGAAGGTTTTACCTTCAGCCAAGCAATAGATGGAATGAAGGATATTCTTTAAATTATAATCGCTGTACACAAAAACCACTTACAATATTATTTAACATCATGCTACTGACAGTCATAAAACCATAAAATAATTTAGGCTAGAAAAGACCTTTCAGATAATTGAGTTCAACTGTTAGCCTTACACTGCCAAGTGCACCACTAAACCATGACCCTAAGTGCCACATATACATGTCTTTTAAATACCTCCAGGGATGGTGACTCAGCCACCTCCCTGAGCAGCCTATTCCAAAGCTTGATAAACCCTTCAGTGACAAACTTTTCTCTAATATCCAATCTAAACTTTCCCTGATGCAATTTGAGGCTGTTTCCTCTTGCTTGTCCTACTGCTTGTGACCTGGGTAGAAGAGACTGACCCCTCGCTCACTACAACACCCTCATTCAGGTAGTTGTTGATGGTGATAGGGTTCCCCTCGAGCCTCCTTTACTCCAAACACCCCCAAGCTCCCTCTGCAGNTAATTTAGGCTAGAAAAGACCTTTCAGATAATTGAGTTCAACTGTTAGCCTTACACTGCCAAGTGCACCACTAAACCATGACCCTAAGTGCCACATATACATGTCTTTTAAATACCTCCAGGGATGGTGACTCAGCCACCTCCCTGAGCAGCCTATTCCAAAGCTTGATAAACCCTTCAGTGACAAACTTTTCTCTAATATCCAATCTAAACTTTCCCTGATGCAATTTGAGGCTGTTTCCTCTTGCTTGTCCTACTTCTTGT
>VZTR01023704.1:2828-12855 GCA_013400775.1 Chaetops frenatus | reverse complement strand
GACAAACACAGGCCTGGTCCTGATACACAATATTGCTGATGTAGGCCAGGATGCCAAGAAGGCCACCTGGGTACACACTGGCTCATGTTCAGCCACTGTCAACCAGCAACCCCAGCTCCTTTTCCTGTGGGCATCTTCCATCCACACTTCCCCAAGCCTATAGCACTGCATGAGGTCACTGTGACCCAAGGGCAGGATTGGCCTCAGCACACCAGCCTGTCGAGATGCCTCTGCCGAGCCTTCCTACCCTCCAGACAAAACATCCCTGCTCAATTTGGGCAGAAAGTCTGCAAAATGAGGGTGTAATCAATCCCCTCATCCAGATCATAGATAACAATATTAAACAGAACTGGTCCCAGTATGTCCTGGACTCCAATACTGGGGAACACCACTTGTGACTGGATGCCAACTGGATTTAATTCCATTCACCACCACTTTCTGGGCCCAGCCATCCAGCCAGTTTTCACCCAGCAAGGAGTGAGCCTGTCCAGGTTCTGAACAGCCAATTTTATCTCAAGGAAAATGATCTGTGAGACAGTATCAAAGGCCTTACTGAAGTTTAGACAGGTAGCATCCGTCTTTCCCTCATTCACTAAGCAGGACACTTTTTCACAGGACACCAACCTGGTGTCAACCTGGTCAAGCAGCATCTGCAGTTCCTAAACCCCTGCTGGCTGGTGCAGATCCCCTGTTAGCCAGGGCTGCTGCTAAGCCATGGAAAGTGGTGATACGCCCTTCTGCCACCTCCCTCAGTAGCCTTTGGTAGTGTGTCTAAGCACTGTAGCAAATTGCTGACGCTTTACTCACCATTTACCCTTAGATTATGGGGGCTTCATCCTGGTGCCTGACCCTGTCCTCCAGCTCAGGAGGCTCGCTACCCAGACAATAACTAGTCTTACTATTAGGCTGAGGTAAGGAAGGCATTAAGTACCTCAGCCTTTTCCTCACCATTTCCTCCTGCATCCAGTACAAGATGGTCTTTATTCCCCCTTTTGCTGCTAATGTATTTATAGAAGCATTTATCTAGAAATATACAGAAATCTGTATACTTCAAAAGATGCACATTTCAGCTGCAGAAATAAACCCTCCACTGAAAGACATTTATAATGCAGGGTTTCGGGACTGGACACAAAAGTAGGAAGGCACCATCCCTTATACGTACCCATTTCACACAGCACATTTGTGTTCTACCAAGAGGGCGTTCAGTCAGTCAGATTCAGAACAGGGATACACCCTAAAGATCCTGCAGTCTTTCTGTTAGGAAATGCTAGAACACTGGCCTGCAACCTAGCCTGACCCAAAATGCTACACATAGTTTTACAAAAAGTCAGGGAGAAATACAAAATCCAGACACTCAGCAGATGTCTGCAGGTCGAGAAGGACAGGCCATAGACATTACACCATCCCAAAGACTCTAGTATCCCCATGATACCAATCGAGAGCAGGCCTGGATAAGAAGCTCTAAGGAGTAATATTGTAGGACATTCAGCACTGCTTGATCCCAACTCTGACGCTAAGGCAACCATTAATTGTCCACTCTCACACGTGTAGTAGCTAATTAGCTTATCTTACTATGTTCTAGACATTCAAACAGGCTCCAATGTGTTTCGGTGTGAAAAAACGAAGACTGATTTACAGCTTCATTTGGAGGAACTTTAACGACTGATGGTTAATGATGCAGCAACCTTACTGATAACAAAAGGACGCAGACAACTATGTTATTAGCTGGTGATGAAGGACATTTATCTTATGACCTGTCTGAAGTGGAAAGACTGAAAAGGACTGTACACTAAACAAGGTGTTCTTTTTTAAATGGGGCACACTAACACTTGTGGCTCTTATCCTAAGTCTGTATAGCTGTTCCGCTCTTCAAAATCTTTGACAAATATTCACTTATATAGACTTATATATTTGCAACATATGCATTGCTCTTGTGGCAATGTTATCCATCCTTTGCTTTTTTGATGACCCACAAAAACTCCCAACATTGCTTGACTTACCTTCATAGCCTTGGGCATATAAAGAACTCTACAAACACATCAACAGTTTGGAACGCATGTTGTAGAGTCCACAAGGAAAATGTCCAGGATAAATAGGAATGAAGATGGTAAGTCTCCATAAAAAGAACAGGCACATTTGTTGCAAATACCCAAATGTTTCACCTGCAGGGGACCAGAAAGGCAAGCAAGTTACTTATTCCTTGTTCTCCTGTAACACTTGGTAATCTTCAAATCATGAAAAAAAAAAAACAAAACAAACCAATCCCACAAAAAACCCTCAACCACACTTCTGCATACAGAAAGGACTTTGTTTTAAATCAGAATCACAGGATAGTAAAGGGTTGCGGGGTCTTGTTAAGAAGTCTTCTCTTTTGTTTTTGCCTCAGCAGATTTTGATGCTCAAATTTACCCTCTGGGTATTTACTCCTTTCCCTGTCAGCATCAGCTTTGAAATAGCAAAGGATGGGATGAGGAAAGCTTAGATTTGGAGAGTAAGATCAGAAGCTCTTTTGTATTACATGTTGGACTTCAGTTTATACACCTTTTTATTTATACAGAAAGGCTTATTATTCATCAGCTAACTGTACTTTCAACCTGGCAAATCTGTTTGAATTGAGCTGCAGGACCTAATTTTAAAGGGAAGTACACTATTGTAAGCCTAAAAATTTGACACAATTTTAGAAATTAACTTTAAAAAATTAAACAGATGGTATGTTACTCATTTTTATACTTAACTCAGAACAAACTTCACTGCTAACAAACTTGATGTAAAATTCTACTCCTCTCATGTGATTTGAGGGGCTTCACTGCAGGCTTTTGACTCAAGAGAATGTGGGATTTACCAAAGCTAGGAGAGATCCAAATCCCTGATTGCTAGAAGCATTCCTTACAATAAAGTTTCTCCCTACAATCTTAAAAGCTGAGTGGGTGAGGACTTCAGTTAGTAGAAGGATAACCAATTGAAGAAAAGCCCTGGATTCTCTATTTTAGGGCTACTTACAAAGACCGGAAGACATTCTAGAAGATGAAAAATACATTTAAAGAAAAGCTGCTTTTTTTTTTGTAGAAGTCAACAGCATAGTTGCCTAAAGTCAATAGACAACAGCAAGAAAATGTAAAGTTACAATTCAGCAAGCTGAAAACTGATTTCACTCATTCTTAACTGTAAGAAAAACATGAAAAACCAAAGCAAGAGAATCGACAGGCTTGTTATCCTTCATACAGGAAGAAAACAAGCCAAGAATTACACAAGTATGATACTAAGCATCCTAGTTTTACTATGTAACAAAAAATTAACTGTATATAAAAAGCCTAGTGCATTTGGGCTGCAATACACATAAGAGCATTCATATACAGCAATTATTCCCTGTGTGTAAATTGCAAGGATTAGAGCCCATATTTCTTACTACTCTACTGGCTACCTAGCAAGCTCAACCCTAAACAAAACAAAAACACAAACAAAACTCCACACAGTATTTGCCAACATTTCTCAGAGCAAAAAGATGAAAATTCTAGCTCCAGAGGTAGTTAGACAAGTTGTATGTATTCTTCAGCACAACTATAAACCAAGAATACCTTTTAGTCCTATGAAAGATTAAAAGCAGACCAGGATGTTTCCAGCAGAAATAAAAATTCCTATTATTGTGCAAGTCAAAACCTTGACACTCTTGTGCAATGTAAATCATCATCTGACACATTCCATGCCATTTTGACTACTCAGGTAAGAAGCACCAAACTTCCTCTATAGATTCCAATCAAGACACTAAAAAGTTACACAGCTCATGCAGTGAAAGAGGATTAGAGAGAGATCTTGCCTATCATGCAGAACAACCTTTATTCCCAAAAGACCTTTTTAAACACCTTGAAATACTTTTCACCTGATGTCACTTTACCATCTCCAAAGTTTTTTCAAACTTCTCAGTATTAGTTTCAAAACAGGACCACTCTGTCTATACTCCAACTGCTTTTCCTTTATCAACTGACTCCAAGAAACACTATTAGTAACCAATTATCATCTGGATTGTGAAATACCAACAACATTTTAAGTTGAGTCTTTCACAGATTTTTCATTGAAAGTGGTTTTTAGGGATGGTGGATACAAAAACGCCCCCAATTTTTTGTCTTTTTATAAACTGTGTCAATCACTGTAGTCAATATTTCAAGAAGCTCCTTAGAAATAGGGGAAGCAATCAAATAATTGTGAAGAGTAGGCAGTTGACAGCACATTGCTGGTGAATATAAAGGAAATGTAAAGGTCTCTGAGCAAGGATTGTAAATCAGAAGGCAACTTGCTCCAGAACTGCCTAAAGCCATGTTCTTCATTTCTGAGATTTGATGCAATTTCCACTCAGTCTGGAATGAGTTTGGTTGTGTCTTTGTGTCTTACAACGATGTCACCGGAATGGACAGCCATGAGTCCCTCTGAAGTTATTTCCATACTTCACTGATCTAGGAAAATTATTTTGATGAAACATTAGCTACAAAAGGGACCCAAGGACTCCATTTGAAGTTCCTCCTAAGCCTATGGGATAGAATAATTTTGTCCATTATAATCAGCAGTTGTCCCCCAGTCCCTCAAATCTGTCATCTAAGTTTAAGGTATCACTTAACACACTTTACAGTTGAGAACTGTTATTGTAAGTAGTGAATTATGTATTTTAGGTATCAGTCAAATCATGAATGCTTGTAAGCCATCATGGATCAAATCAGTGCAGCAATGGAAATAAAGTATTGAAATCGTAAGTGGAAGGACTTATCTTAGCTGAGTAGAAGCAACTTAGTTCTCTCCAATAAAGGAACCATAGACAAAGACAAAAAAACTCACCACTTGCAGAAATTTGGCCAGCATCTCAATTTTCTTAACTACTGCAAGCAAATTCTCATGCTAAGGCTTTTGCCAGTTTCTAGAACACTGACACAGTTGCTGTTAAATTGTCTGGGAAGAGATTACAAGATGCATCTTTCTCTTGTAAGGCAAGAGACCTACAAGTAGAACACAAATAGTTGAATGACCAGCTTGTAAGGCAGAAGGGGAGGTTACACCTTAAAAGCAATGCAAATATGAATCTTGATCCTATCCTTAACGAGTATTTAGAGATCTAGTTAAGCTTACATAGCCAAAAGACATTGTTCAAACAGCTGCAGGCTTAACACATCTTTTAACCAATGCATGCTAACTTCTGGTTCCAAGCTGATACTTACAGGTACAACAATCTAGTTTACATCATGCTGATTTTTTTAATATAAAATATAAATTGTAAAGCCATAAACAAGAGGTCAAGACACCAAACTCAGTTTCCTCTCTCTTTCCTCACCATGTTGTCACATTTTGTGCTCTCCAAGCTACACAAAAGGCAACAGCTAAATGACTGCAATACACAGCATTCTTCAGAGTTGACTACTAGGATTCAAGTGGCTTAATATCCGAGTCAAGTATTCCTCCATAATTCTTGCACACCTTCCCCAATTCAAAACAGATCACTGAAAAAGCAAAATGGTTTACAGGTGAGGTTTTAAGTATTTATATATATATAAGTAGTTACCACCTTTACACAGCCATGATTCCATATTAACACAAGGGCTATCACAAAGAAATGCGCAACATTATGTCTATGACAAGATTTTGAAAAAAGAAGTTCCCCATAAGCATCACAGATTGCAGTTACATGTGTCAAAGTTACCTTATTTAGGGAAAAATGGTCCAAGTTACTTTGCTGCATTTAGAAACAGTCAAATCAGACATTTGCAGTTCTCATTAGTCAAAAGCTGCATTAGCAGGAATTGCAGAAAAAACACAGGTGTACTTACATATAATTTCTAAGATAGATAACAGTACACCACATGTAAAGCCACAGAAAGCACACTTCCCCCAGGCACGCTGAGGGCTCAAGTACTTACCTGTCCTGGTAGGTGGAGTCTGAATACATCAAAAATCAGAAATAAATGAGTCACTTAAGATGGAACTACAAATTTCAATGATAGTATAAATCAATTTAATTTGAAACCAATTTAGTAGCCAGGATGGGGAAATTTTTGAAATACTTAAACTACAGACACTTTAAACAGTAATACTTTTTAAGTACTTTATTGCTACAAACTGGTACATCTTATCACAAAAAGCTACAAGGCATATTATAAACACATACTCTATTATACAGAGTGCAATGCAGTCCCCCAAACAGCCACACTCAACAGCACAATTTTTGAAGTTACTCATTCTGTACTACGAGGTAAATATTTATAAGCTAACACCATAAAGCTTTTAAAATATTTACCCCACAGACCTGCCTTCTTTTTCAATTGATCAGACCAGAAGTTATTATAACCACCTTTCAGTACACACACCAAAAAAATAGGATGCTTAAAAAAATATACAACACAATGTTTTGATCAGCTTTAACAGTCAGTTTTCTATAAAAAGCTCAACTAAAATAGTCTTAATTTCATTTTAAACAAAATCAGAAACACAGAGGAATTATATAAACAAGTTCTCCACGGAATGGAATGCATGCATATGGTGGGGACTCTTCAGCTCCATTTGAGACTATTAAAAAGTCTCAGCCATTTTAGAGCTGAAATAAAAAGCTGGTTTTCCCCACTAATGTGTTTTTATTTTCTTGCACTTAGTTATCTTCAGTGTGGTCTAAAGTGAAGTCAGTTTGTTCTTCAGTTTCTTCCTCCTCTTCCTCCTCTTCTTCCTCACCCTCAGCTGGCTCATCAGCTTTGTCTTCTTCCTCTGTTTGCTGCTCCTGAGCCTGATCATTTATTTCAAAAGGATTTTCACCCTGAAGATAGAAAACAAACACTTTGATATTTACTTGAAATATAAAATAATACTCATCATTTCAGTGAATGAAAGGGGCACCCACTAAGAAATGTTACATTATTTTATACAGCTTTTTAATATTTGGGGGTTTTTTGCAAGAAAATAAAAACAAGCTGGATTTAAAACTAGCAACACCACATCTTTACGTACATGGGAAACTGGGATCCCAATAAACTTTCAATGGAAGGGAAAATGACACTTAAATGAAAGGAGAAAAACCCAAATATGCTAAACACAGATTTCACTTCAACATTCAGAAATTAAAATTACATGGTTAAGTTTCAACATGTTTTACTTAAGAACTACAGCTGCTTCTTTTTTCTCCCCAATTAAAAACAAATTGGAACAGAAGAGTTTTGTTCTGCTTTTCCCTATTTACAGTCTTTATTCACTCTGAATAATTCTATGAAGAAAGGCAAACTCCTCAAAAAATGAAAAAGAAATCTGGAATTTATTACATTTACTGGCCTGAAATTCATTCCATTGTCAACCTAGAAAAATTATCAGTTTTCTTAGTACTTCAAACCCATTGGCATTCTGGGTTCATATTTTCTTCATTTCTTACAATAGTTCAGTACAACCTACCTCAGTGTTCCCCTGTTCATACACTTACCAACAGTGAATAATCAATGAATATTAACAACATGACCTATTAGGAGTTTCTTGGCTAAAGCTTGTTTTGTGTTCATACATCTGATAAAGCAAGTCTCATCTGAACATATGACACCAACTACCAACTGTGCCAGGACTAGGATTTTAGAAGATACAAAAGAAAAATTGAATGCTAAGCCCCTTGTCCTATTTTGCCTTTTTTTTCCACACCAGTTTTTTCTCAGGTAGAATCTTCGAAGCGGTACTGAAAAACTATAGAAATATTTAACAAATGCCAGGAAACAAAATCAGTATTATTCTAAAAGATCTAGAGAAATCCTAATTCATATTCAAATTCAGATTTAACCCAAAGAAAGCAGAATTGAGACCATGTTATAACAGATTTCCTACTCCTGGAAGGCTGCAGGTCCCGAATGCATGAGTGCTCTGCTCCATCATATGCTGTATAAGAAATCTGAACTACTTCAGTCTGCAGCTCATTATACATTTGGATAAGGATGAAAAGGATTTGCATAAACAGAAACCAGGTACATCTCCCTGAGCAGGTCTTGGTGAAAGTGTATTAAGTTCAGTCCACTATGGAAATACCAGTGCTAGTATTCTGAAAATGTCAGTGGTCTCCTTGTGAAGACAATCTTACAAGTTTTACTTTCTTCAGTTTTTGAACTGATGAATGGCAAATTTCCATTCTCCCTTATACCAGTCTCCCGCTAGGGGGCTGTATTGGACAATGCATACCAGACAGAAGGAACTGAGAAGAGATGGCTGGAAATAGCTCAGATATCCCAGGCTCTGGTATCTGGCCATTTGCAACCTTTCCTTAACAGATATACAATAGTTGTTTGAAACTGATTCACACACCCATCCATACATAATTTTTCAGGATACAACTAATTTGACATTTTAAATCACAATTAAATCTGGGCACTGGCTGATACCTTGCCATATTTCCAAAAGACAGTATTACTTTGTCTGAAAGAGGCTATTGTTGGGGCACAGGAAAAATCATAAATCAATCAGAAGTAATCCAGAAATAACTAACAACAGTATTATAGAGTCACTTATTTTGCTAAGTGACCCAGCAAAAAATAAACCTCCATTTTGCTAAAATGAATTCAGCTATTTCTTGGGCCACATATCTACAACATAAGCTGCCATGCATTTTAAATTCTCTGATCTCATCAATTACTGTTGTAAGCTTTTGTTTTTGTCACAAACCCTAAAAAATCTATGGAATAAAAAGTAGCTGAGTAGTGTGCACGCTATATTTTGGAACAAACCCACATGCTGGAGCTTTTGCTTCTAAATGTAAAGATGGAGTCATTTGCTAAATGTTTTGTTTTCTGCAGCTAACATTACATATAAAGACATTCTTTTTGCCTGAAGTTTACTTGGAGTTTCTTTTATAAGAGCAACCAATTAAAAACTGCCTAGATATAAGATGTAAATGGCAGCCAAAAACTGGTGAATCTGTAGGTGGTAATTTTTGCTGCAAATTAATTCATCTGAAACAATGCCTTCCGACTGGCAGAATACATTAAACACATATTCATGGAGAAAGTGGCAAACATTATTTTCTTTCCATTTGCATCTTACCTTCACATACAGCTCATATCGTGCCTTGACTATAGGATTATTCAAAATGCTGGTGGCAGTAAGAACACTCTCTCTTTTTATTTGTTCTCTGTAGGCCTAGGAAACAAATTTGACAGTGAATAATTATCACATTCCTATTACAACTGTCACATAAATTTGAATTCACGGTCAGTTTCTGTAAATAAAATATTGAACATATTACACCATAAACTGCTTGTTTGTAGTGCTTAAGTCCAAATTACGTAAGTTCAATTAGGTTTAGTAGTGTTTATAGTTTGTTTCTTTAGTTTGATCAAAATATGTATTTCACATAATGAACTACAACCAGTTATCTGTTCTCATCTACAGACAACACTCAGGCTTTTCCATCACAGCCTAACATATTGTTAAAGACGATCCTGCTCATTCTCAGGGTCCCTTCCAACCCCAAACATTCTACGACATTCCACAATCACAGAAGATCATATAGAAACAAAACATAACTTTGGCAATCTTGCTTACTATTATGCTCATGCTAGTCTTTCAACCTTTCCACCAGCCTTAAAGTTTCTAATTATAAATTATAACAGAGATACATACAACATGACTGCTAATTCCAAACTACTCTCAGTTGTCTTCAAATTAAAAAGATAATCACCAAGAAATGAGACATTGTGCTTATCTTGCTAGAAACACGTGTGTTTTGTTTTTCAGTCTGAATAAGAAACTTCTTCCAGTACTTAAACTTTGTAAAAGTTCTCATCAAATAAAGAAGCCATTTCTAGTAACTTTCTCCTGATTTTCTACTGGCACCTATTAAGCACATCAACATTTCATTAGCTTGAGTGCTTAAGTGCTGGCTACTTCCTGAGGTGTTAAACTTACGAAGTGCAGTAAGGACATGACAGCTTTCTAGACAACAAGCCAGTAAGAACTTATAAATTACTTGCACGCAGAACTGTAACACTTTTCCCCTATTAGATTAGGCTTGCCCTTTTTTTTTTTCAATGATGTA
>VZTR01023703.1:2260-12989 GCA_013400775.1 Chaetops frenatus | reverse complement strand
GCATGAGCATTGCCACTTTGGATCCCACCCCCCAAGTTCTTTAGTTTAAAGCCCATTTCACCAAATTGGCCAGCCTGCTGCCAAAGATTCTCTTGCCCTTTTTAGACAGGTGGATCCCATCCCTCCCTAACAGGCTGCAATCATTAAATCACAACCCATTGTCATAAAAGCCAAACTTTCTCAATGGCACCAGCCACAAAACCAGATACTGATCTGCACTATGCATCTGCTTCTGGCTGTCCCCCTTTCTCTAACCGGTAGGACAGATGAGAGGATGACTTGGCTTTATAGTCTTCCTTGATCCTGCCTATTTTTTTGGCTTGTAGCATCATTTGTACGGCAAGCCAAAAAAAATGGGCAGGGTCAAGGAAGTTATAGTCTTCCTGAAAGGTATTTGATGAAGGTGAAATGAGAGGGTTTCGTGGTGCTGCAGTGTAGATACTTGACAGCCATACAGCCATGCTAGCTCTATCTACCTCTTTCAGCCAGCGATAATGCATATCCCTCTTGGTGTATTACAAAAAAAACCTACTTGGTATGCCAGTGAAATAAGGAACAAAAGGCCTTTGCTTCTTCTTCATCCCAACATTCTGCAAAGATTTATAATCATCATTCTTTCCTTCTTGGCAAGAAATGTGAAGTCAGCATTCAGAAATGAGCTCAATGTTATACCGAATGCTTCACTTAGGAGGCTAAAAATTATGAATGTTGATACAACTATTAGTAATGACCTCCTTTTCAGGCCTGTAATACTTTGAAGGACTGTTACTCTCCCACTGCAACCTCTGAACTCTGGGAGATCAAAAACCTAAGACAGGACTTTTTGGTGTTTTGTTGTCTAATTCCCCTTTCATGAAATTAATAGTAGGTTGTGGCAGAAGAATCTCATGTCAAAGACTTGAGAGAGTCTATATTCCAAACTTTGTAGTGAAGACCAGAAGATACTGCTGCACATCATGGGTCCCTTTTATTAGTTAAGAGACCCAAAAACATGTGCAAACATTGTGATCAATTTAGACTACAGACACAAATGTACATTTACAGTTGCATATGTTCTTTAATGCTCTGAGGTTACCTGAATATCAGACTGTACTTCATTGATTTCTTTTCTTCATACAAATTTTAAAGCCCTACAGTGCTTTGCTCTTTAGTGCTTTTCCTCTGAGAGTATAGCATTCTTTTACATTAAATCTTGCAACTTAGTGGGGAGGGGGTTGTTGAACAAAACAAAATGCTAATCGAATACAAACTATTGATTTGACTTTTTCATTGATGACACTTTTAAAACAGAGAAGAGAGATTAAGTAGCATATTATGACACTTATGAAATCATGTAAACCATGCTTGAAAAAGAGGATATGGCAACATCTGTAACCTTGCAAAAAGAGGAGCTGCAAAAGATGCAACAAAAAATCCGCCAGCTGGAAACAAGGTGTGGACATATTTCAGCCAAGAAAACCTACCTCAGAAATAAGAAGGTATTAAGTTTCAAATTTCTAGCATAATTAGAAAATTTAATAAAACTTCAAAGGATTTCATTTCAGATACAATTTGCAAGTCTCTCAGAATTTTTTTGGATTATATTTACTGCTTACTAAAAGTTGTTTTACAAAGTACCAAGTACAAGAGCATGTATTGTTAAATTGATATATTAAAAACTCAGTTTACCTTCTAACTTTAGATGAACCTTTAATCACTTAGAAGTCAACAAATAAACTTGTTTCTATTAACTAATCGAAATACTTTCATGTAGAAAGTACATACTAGAATGCATGTTTATACAGAGAATAGTATTTGCAGAAGAGAATCAAGGGTGTTTTCTCACTGAGCCCTACTTTAATTCTCTTCATCCTTTTAAACTTGTCATGTGCCATTGTTTCTCTGTATTCAGGAAATATACATGAAATCCAGTGTATTCTTAATTTGTAAAATTAGGTGTGCTATTTAGGGGCATTTTTCTTTGTGTTACATGGTTTGGATGTTGTGAAAAAAATTGTTCTAATATAGCTAATGTTTTGAAATTGTGTATCAAATGTAGGTAAATATGCTCATTCCTTTTTTTCCAGAATGACTTGTTTATCGTTCCCTACCAGTTTGTGGTTACTTCGATATGCATTATTAATGACCGAGATAGCTTAATTAGTAGAATAGATCAAAGCTTTGAGAGAGCAGTGTAATACTTGTTTTCACCCCATGCTATATACTATAAGGATATGTGGAAGTCTCAGTTGACACCTCATTCTAAATGAGGATTAGGGGTTGGGGTGGTTCCCAGTCATGTCACTTGATAAGGGAGGTAACAACTCTATATAAACAGTTCTAGTAGGTTGAGGGTAAAACTTCAGATCTTTTCTCTCCTTCATAAGTAGTTGTTGCGGGTTGAGTTTGCAACCGGGCAGAAACACTAATTAATGTAGTGGTTTCAGTTCGCTGTTGTGAGATAAGGATTAAGAGAAAAATATAAAGCAGGCTTAAAACTTTAAAGATAAAAAAGATAGTTCATTAACAGAAGTACAAGATAAAAAAAAAAAGAAATAATAGGAATTAAAATCAAACCCCAGATGTTTCTTTCCCCCTCCCAACCTCATTTGTCTTTTTGTACTAACAACTCTTTTTCCATTAACAACACAAAGAAACAAAACTTAGAGATCTTTGGTCAGTTTACCACTTTTGAAATAGACTTTTATTAGTTTAGTTAAAAAGAGGAGTCTCTTTTGCCTTACCATAGAGACTTTCTCACAAGAAACACAGTTCCTTCATAGTTTTCAATATCACAGTAAACTCTCGCCCAGAAAAGGATATTTGTTTACATGTGATAGCCTTTTCTCACTATGTAGCCTATCTCGCAACTGTTTCAAAGACTCATGTCTGTGTCATGGAGTGGTATTTTAAAGATGAGCTGTTCCAGTAAAAAACAAAAGTTCTCTTTCTCTAGAAGCAAAATTTCTCCCATCCCTAGAGCAAAAGTTCTCTCATTAGCAAAGCTCCTCGTCTCTCTCCCTTTGTTCAAGTTTTTCATAGACTACGACTACTTCAACATCTGCTTGCTTTAACATCAACATCTGCTTGCTTTAACATAAGTCCCTTTGCTCAAACTACAGTCAAACTGCTACATCTTCTCAAATTGCATTCATAAATTACAAAGACAGTTTGAATACAGTTTAACCATAGTTCCACAAAAGAATTTGAACTTAAAACATCTCTTCTTTCTCTTCTCTCTAGACTTTCAGTCCTTTCTTCACTGACTTAAGTATTTCTGTTAGTTCCTTCTGTGTCTTCACTCTTTCTAAATCCATTTGTACCCTTAAAAAGTTAATTTCCCTTTCCAGTTTAGTTAAAATTCCATACATTCCACAAAAAAGAGAAGACTCGAAAAAACCAACCAAAAGCTGCAACATGACAGTTAAAATCTTAATAGCTGCAAACTAATCTCTCCTACCCATCCAACAGTTGCAGCGCTCCCTAGAAGAGAGCCCAAAAAACCAAAAACCCAACCCTGCAGCACTCCCAAAATAAGAAGAGACAGACAAAGGCCCGGCCTGAAAAAGCCGGGCTGGCCCACAAAGCTACATTCCTCTCTCCCTCAAACAAAAAGGAGGAGCAAAAACAACCCAGAACAACAACAATGCTACCCCAAAAGAGAGGAGGGGGAATGAGATGCTTCCCCTCCCCCCTGCCCGGCCAGCTACAGGCCGGGTGGGCCCAAGAGCCCAGTCAGCCCCGAGGGACCGACAGACCTCCCCTGTTACCTTCTCTGTAGCCAAAAGCAAAAAAGAAGAGAAAACTTACATTTCACTTCTCTTATGATGTAACCCACAAAAGCAAACTTTTTCTCTTAGTAGTTAAACAGTATGCTAGTGTCAAAAATAGCCAATTAATTGGCTATTCAAGCCTAAAAGAAGTTATACTCACAGAAAATTACAANTTTACCCGTGAGAAACTCAGCGCTGGTTAAGCACTGGCTAAAAACATTCTCATATCGGTTTGAACAATATTGCCATGTTCTTGTGAGAAAGCAAGCATCAACAAAAAACAAGAATTATAAACACCAGATGGAGAAAAACACACCTGCTCTAGGGAGTTGTTATTCACTTACAATTGTTTATGAATGAGTGTTGGTAACACGCAGCCAATGGTATGAGGGGTGTTAATTTGAGAACCAACAGAATTTGACATGTGTACGAAACACTCTATAAAAGAAGCCTTGTATAATAAACATGGCTGTGTGGCCTTTACTTTGCCTACTGGATTCTGTGTCGTTTGTCTGTCTCAACAGTGACATGTCTTGTCTCTGATTAGAAAAATATGGAGAAGACTGCAAATAAATTATTATAAAAGAAATGTCTCTTGTTAGCCAGGAAAGTAGCTTGCTCAGTCATTGAGTTTGTGTTATGTGATTTTGTAAAAAGAAAGCAGTGTCAAGAAGCTGAGCTTTTTAGTACTTTAAGGAATAGATACTACTATGCTAATTAATATAGGCTACATTATAAGTTGTTTTCTCCTGAATATGAAAAGACACTACTGGCACCTTAAGGAGTACACAAACCTGTTTAAAAGCACCAGGATGGTTACTGTTTCTTACTTAAATTACAGGAGTTAACAAGTTGAGAAGCAACCCTGAAGCAGGAGCAGAGATTTTTTTAGCATGTCTTCATATCTATATAATTAATTAGTAATCTTCAGTTGGCTCATTTTCAGATTATGCTGTGCTAAAATACCTTGTTTAAGCTGCAGGAATTCATTGTTCTAGGCTGTAACGCTAGTTGCAGCATGCCTACTTGTGCACAGAGACATGATGCAGAGATGTATATGGTAGTAATGTTCACCTGAGTCTGCATGCAAGAGTAATATAGTCATGGCTCCTCAACATTGTACTGGAAGAATGTAGCTATATTGTTTTCAGGACCTGAGGTAATGTGTTTGTGTGGAACTTCACTACTGGACATCACAGCATGGACATCACAGTACTCTCAGAACTCTGAGATTTCAATGTCCAGTGTAGCATTATCTACAGTTGAGTGCTGCATTGAGATACATAGATCAGATCTAAATATAAAAATGAATTATTTATTAAACAGACAAGAGATAACAGATGAAAGATCCTAATCAGAATTACTTACTACACAGTATAAAACTAAAGAACTAAAGTAGATTACAGCATAAAACAGTGCACTATATCAAGGTACCTAGATTAAAGCTAACAAAAGAAATAGTATTAATTAGGAGTCAAATGCAACTTACCACCAAAATGACGATAATGTACACAGATCCCTTCACTCAACCCTTGGGGAGTAACTGCGAAGCAGGTATCCCTGCTCACAGGAGAAACTCCACACATTTCCAGGAAAATGTATAGAAGATTTCTGCTTTGTGAAAGTTTGGTGTGGTTTTTATAGTTGTAAAGTGAGGTGTCAGTCAGAAATCCAGGTTATTTTTCCAGCTCTTACTTCAACACTAAGGTGTTTATTGGCAGTTGGGAGATGCCAGATGAGTGTTAACCCCATAGTGCCAAAATAACTCACTACAAGATAGCTTGTCCTGTTTGAGTTATCTGACCAATTATCAAAAAACAGATAAGCTCTTGTAGGAGGGTAAGATGCCCTACTATAAANACCAATTAACAAAAAACAGATAAGCTCGTGTAGGAGGGTAAGATGCCCTACTAAAAATACTACTGAATAACGCAGACCCCTACTAAACTTATGTGGTGGGTTGACATTGGCTAGACACCCACCAAGCCACTTTATCTCTCCCCCTCCTCAACTGCACGGGGGAAAGAAATATGACAAAAGCCTCAAGGTTTGAGATAAAGACAGGGAGATCACTCACCAAGTACTGTCACAGGCAAAACATACTCAACTCAGGGAAATTAATTAAATTTCTTACCAATCAAACTAGAGTAGGGTAATGAGAAATAAGAACAAATCTTAAAACACCTTCCCGCCATCCTTTTCTTCCTGGGCTCAGCTTCACTCCTGAATTTTCTACCTCCTCCTTCCAAGCGATGAATGGGGCAGGGAATGAGGGGTTGCAGTCAGTTCATCACATATTGTCTCTGCTTCTGCTTCCTCCCCAGGGGGAGGACTCGTCGCCCACTTTTCCTGCTCCAGCACTGTTGTCTCAAATGCAGACTTGCTGCCTGGTGCACAGGGCAAATTTACACACCGAAATAAGGTTTTTCTATTTGTCTATTCTAGTTTGTGCAATGTAGGGAGCTAGGTGGTAATCCACAAAAGGCTGGCCCTCTGATCATCAAAACTTTGCACTATACATTTTAGCAAACAAAAAATCACGGTTCATTGGTTAAAAGTTACATAGTTCTATTATTCATTAGTAGTCTACCTTGTATTGGTTAATTATTCTCTCGCTTCTCATGCTAATTAGTCTGCATACTCAGTCTCTCTTCTTTTGCATTGGTGAGTTTCTTGGGTCAGTGGTGCGTGAATTGGTGGTCACGATCTCCCCTGCCAGAATTACCTTTTTCCCAGTTGGAGCTGATTTCAGTACAGTTGCTGAGTTGACTTTGTTAGTTTCTTGCTTATCTTGGGAGTTCTGCCAGATGTCCTTGTGGCTTGTAAATTCTGCATTTTTTTTCTGTCCACGATCACTGGTACATCTGTCTTCCCAGGCTTTAACATCCCACGAGGTCTGAGATCATTGAAGCATGTACAGCCCTAAACTTTAACAAGGCACTTCTACCAACAAGTAATTTGTCTTTCTAACACCTGGACATCAGTTCCTCCCACGGGAGACAATCCTCCAGAAACTTCTCCAATATGGTTCCTTCCCACAAGCTGCAGTTCTTCATTAACTGCTCCAGCATGGTTCCTTTCCACAGGGTGCAGTCCTTCAGGAACAGACTTCTCCAGCGTGTGTCCCCCTGATGCCTGAAGTGGCTACCTAGAAACAGAGACTAGACAGGAGTAAGGGAATAAAAGTGGATATTTATTTGAAGGCCTTCAAGGCCCACCCTGGGGGCCAGAGGTTGTTCACACCCTGGACCTTAAGATGGATGACAAAATGGACAAGTCATGAGTTCTTTACACAGTTATAGGTTTTGGTCCATTAACATATCAGCATAAATTCACCAATTACAACTTTAGCTAATGATGTAATTCTCCCCAGTTTGCTCTCCTTTCCAGGATGCTGGTTTACACATTCTGGGCCTAGGATAGTCTGGGTGTCCTTGAAGAGCAGGCCTAGAGAAGCTTTGTTATGTCTATCTTAACGTGAGAGAGCAGCAGCTAACAGGTTTCAGGACACTTCAGAGTTGCACACTAAGAACTACAGGATTTGAAAAATATGAAAGTTAAAATCTAAGGCATCACCCCACTGGGTCCTGCCAGAAAACCTGCTCCCCTGCTCCTGCTCAGGCTTCCCACAGGGTCCCAGCCACCTTCAGGCACATCCATCTGCTCCAGCATGGAGTCCTCCACGGGCTGTAGGTGGGTATTTGCTCCACTGTTAGCCTCCATGGGCTGCAGGGGCACAGCTACTTCACCATGGGCTGCAGGGGAATTTCTGCTCTGACACCTGGAGCACCTCCTCCCCCTCCTTCTCCACTGACCTTGGTGTCTGCAGTTGTTTCTCATATTCTCACTCTTTCAGCTGAAATTTCTGGGGACCTCCCTCCCTCCTTCTTAAATATGTTAACACAGAGGTGCTACCACCATTGCTGATTGGCTCAGCCTTGGCCATGGCAGGTCCATCTTGGAGCTGGCATTGGTTCTATTTGACATGGAGGAAGCTTAGGGCATCTTCTCATAGAAGACATTCCCGTAGCCACCCCTCTATGAAAACCTTTCTATTAAAACCCAATACAACCTATTAGTAATTAGCTGAAAAATCAAGGCTCTTGTGTCCAATTCAAACATATGGAAGCATTTTATTTTGAGTGACTATTCTAGTGACATTGCAAAACATTGTTAATATACACTACTTATACTGATGATGTCTATCATTGCAGTTTACAAACCTGTAAGGAAAAAATAGTTCTTACTCTAGAGTGCAGTTTATTTTAAGCATGCAGAACAAAGAGCCAAATGGGATGCAGAAGTGCATTCAAGATGGTGAGAATGAGAGCAGCAATGACTAAATGCTAAGTGGAAAAAAGAATGATTTTTTTTTTAGGTTGGAATTGGAAAGTGAATACTATGTGGTAAAACTCTTTCTGGAGGACAGTCAGTCTGTCTCTCTCAATTAAGAAGCATTTATTGCTGAAGTGGTATGAGAGTCTGCCTACTGATTTTCAGACTGTGTTCCTGACACCACCACTACAGAGCTACAAATATATGAAAAATATATAAAAAGCAAAAACCTTTTGGCATCACATAAAACACTTAAAAATATTTTCTCTGCACATACTGAGCTTTCTAAATGAGAAGCTAATATTTTACTTGATATGCTTTTCAATCTTAAAGCAATGTTTACTGGAACTAGTTAAATATAATACTACTACAAATCTCTTTTACATATATTACATTACTAGTCTTAAACATTATACTTTATCTAGTGATGGAGGTTGAAATGGTGTCTCAGCTCTCCCTTTCTGTCTTTTTAATAGAATTACAATTTGATACTACAGAAATCAGTCAGGTGACTAAAAGAAAAATGAACGTTACTTCTTGATGCTCTCTGAATTCTATACAGTTGGTCAACAACTTTATTGAAGTGTGGCTCTAACACTGGACATAATATTCTTGCTTTCCCAGTGCTGAGAAGGAAGGATTACTTCATGTGGGGCAGGCTATATTTCTGCTCATGCACCAAATTATGATGTTTTCTTTTTTTGCCAGAGTATGAGATTGTTGATTTATGTTCACCTTGTCATTTGTCATAATCATTCATATAATTTTCTTTAATGTTGCCACCTAGATATTTTTTTCATCCTTTGTTTACAGTCACTTAATCTTGTCTATTGGTAGAACCCTGTATTTTTCCCTATGAAATTGCAACCTGTTTTGTTTTGTGGGAGTTTTTGACCATTTCTGTAATTAGTTAATTCATATGTTTTCAGTCCCTCCTAGTGTTTCCTATTATTTCAAGTCATAGAGCCTTGATTACATTAGAGTAGATTTTTTCTTTATTACTACAAAAATGTATTGTGTCAGAAATAGTGTGGCCAGCAGGACCAGGGCAGTGATTGTCCCCCTGTACTCAGCACTGATGAAGCCACATCTCATCCTGTGTTCAGTTTTGGGCCTCTTACTACAAGAAAGACATTGAGGTGCTGGAGGGTGTCCAGAGAAGGGCAACAAAGCTGGTGAAGGGACTGGAGCACGAGTCATATGAGGAGCAGCTGAGAGAGCTAGGGGTGTTTGGCCTGGAGAAAAGGAGGGTCAGGTGGGACCTTATCACTTTCTACAACTACCTGAAAGCAGGTTGTAGTGAGATGGATGTTGGTCTCTTCTCCCAAGCAACAAGTGATAGGACAAGAGGAAATCGCCTCCAGTTGCACCAGGGTAGGTTTAGATTGGATGTTAGAAAAAAATTTCTTCACTAAAAGAGTTGTCAAGCATTGGAAGAGGCTGCCCAGGGAAGTGGTTGAGTTCCCATTCCTGGAGGTATTTAAAAGAAGTGAAGATGTGTCATGTGGAGACATGGTTCAGTGGTGGACGGNCAACTACCTGAAAGCAGGTTGTAGTGAGATGGATGTTGGTCTCTTCTCCCAAGCAACAAGTGATAGGACAAGAGGAAATCGCCTCCAGTTGCACCAGGGTAGGTTTAGATTGGATGTTAGAAAAAAATTTCTTCACTAAAAGAGTTGTCAAGCATTGGAAGAGGCTGCCCAGGGAAGTGGTTGAGTTCCCATTCCTGGAGGTATTTAAAAGAAGTGAAGATGTGTCATGTGGAGACATGGTTCAGTGGTGGACGGGGCAGTGTTAGGTTAATGGTTGGACTCAATGGTCTTAGAGGTCTTTTCCAACAGAAATGATTCTATGAAAGTCAGTACCAATATTTTTTGTTCTGGTTTAACCTCTTTCTTTACATGCTTACAATATCTTTCATTATTACTCTTAATCAAAAAGATTAAAGTATTGATACTAAAGAGAAAATGTTTCAGGACAGTGTGCCCGCCAAAGTATTTATGAAATTATATTCCTGTAATTTGCATATTAAAGTATCCAACATATTGTTTTTATTTCTTTAGTCTTGCCAACCTGTAAAAAAAACAACCCCCCCAAAACAAAACCACAAAAGCTAGACCAAACCTAACATACATTCTTTCTCGTTACTTTAAATATCTTTTACTTAACTCATAAATACAGAATAAACTATAAAAGTAAATCAGTAATAGTATTACAAAAAGTCTTTTATATTCTCTAATAATGTTCCAAAGTTATTGCTGTATTTTTGAAATGTAGTAGTTTGTACTTTTGCACTTACAAATTATATGAATTAACTTTTCCAGCTTTATGAAACTCTTCATGGGGGAAAAAAAACCACAAACAAGCAAACATAAAACCCATCAGTTTAGATATCAATAGATATACACGCACAGACCTGTGATGAAGCTGGAACAGTATTTCTACAGAAATGTGTGCTTTTGTTGGAGCATTACTAGTATACAGTAGCAAAACCGATGGCCTTACTGTTTAAAAGCCTTCAAGAAAGCATGGTATTTTTTTCCTGTACAGAAACCCTGATCAGGGTATGTCTATAGCTGTTCAGAGAATGTAGGTTTTTCTGCAGTTCCCAGTGTCCAAAATTATGGGTTTTTTTATCCTCC
>VZTR01023701.1:57614-82069 GCA_013400775.1 Chaetops frenatus | reverse complement strand
TTTTTTTCAGTCCTACGAAAGAAAAAGGGTATTTATTCTTTCCCCTGGAAAACGATGGATTAAAATAATGGCTGATCTGATGGGAGATGTGCTACAAATCACATCTGCCCCTGCCAGAAATGCACCTTTTCTCTGAGTCTGTAACGGCAAGAGCTGCAAAAAGCTGCAGGAGGATTTAATCAGGTGATGGAGATGTCCTTAGGAAGTTTAGAGTGAGATTCATTTCGCTTGCATTTCGTATCAAGGATTTCAATAAATGCCCTGGAGTCGGATGAATCACGGGGGGAAATAAAGCACAATAACAAGAAAACCTGATGGATAAAAGAAAACCAGCCCTGAACCTGAAGCCAAAACAAAATGAAACTTCAAACCCAAGAGTGCAGCCTTCCCATAAAGAGCAAAATCTTTTCTTTTCAGGGCTGTTCTGGTTTGTGGAGTGCTGTTCCTGGGGCAAATATCCTGAATTTTCTGTATTTCCTTACCATGTGTTCTCTCCTTTTGCTCCTGTAACAGAAGACTCAGAGCAGCACGGGGAGAGGAAGGAGATCAGGTGCCTCCTGCACTGCACCACACCACAGAAACTGGGAAATGGCAGTGCAATATCAGCCCCTGACAGCGAGATAATTCATTATTTTGCTGCTCTGCCACAGGCTGCTGGTGTGGAAAGCTTTGAGGAGAGCGCTGGGGTCTTGAGTGACAATTTGGTTTCTCTGATGCAAGGAGGAGTTGGCCACAAATGATGAGGAGGAAACGTTTCTGGCTCACCTGGGATAAGGCAGAGTTCTTTCAAGGGCCAGTCTTGAACTTTAAAATGAACTTCCCTGCAAGTTTATCACAACTTCGTTGCTTTCTGTGCCAGGCCTGTCTCTTTCTGGCACCAACATTCAATAAATATAAAAATGAGGAAGATTTTCAGAGCAAACCACTTCAGTTCCTCCTCCTGTATAAAAAAGGCCCATCCAAACCCTTTAACACTGATTAATTTGTACAAGTGCATCACGCACACTCCTAAACGTTGCTCAGGTCTCAGATAAAGTGGAAAAAACCCCACAAACCCACAAAAAATAGCTCAGAACAGTGCAGAACTCTCCCTGTTTCACTGCAGGAGCAGGTTCTTGTCAACTCCTGGGAGATGCTCCAAAACTTTGCTTCTTCAGGCTCCCAAATTCAGGGGTCAGCACTGAGCAGGTGAGGAGGAGAGTGAGGAAAACACAAGAAGAAGCCCAGGCTGTTCAACCTTTCCCTGTGGCACCCACAGCCCGGCCCAAATTCCACATCTGGAATGCCAGATCCCAGTCAGGGTTCAAAATGAACCCCATTTCCCCAGTTTGGGCCCAGTCTGCCTCTCCAGCAGCAGCAGAGAGCCAGGGCTGGGGCTGGGTGCTGGTGCAGCCCTGGCTGGGAGCTGGCAGAGCTCCCCTCCCAGCCCTGTGCTCCCTCCCAGCGATGCTGCAGAGTCATCTGGCTGCAGGCTGTGCCACCTTTATTCCAAATATCCAAATTAGCTTCCCTTGCAGGTGTTCCCTTCCCAGGGCAGGCCTATATCTGACTCTGGAATAAAAGACCTGCAGCTCAGGAAGGCAGATTAGTCATGATGAGCCTCCTGAACTCGAATGCTCTGCGGTTTTCTCATCTCCTCTGCCAAAACAAGCAGCACTCCCAGCCCCCTGAGCACGCTTGGAATGAGGAGGGAGCCTTTGCTTTGCTCAGCAGAACAGGCACGGGGAATTTTTGGTCACAATTGGCTTCCAGGGGTGATTCTGTCCCTGTGCCCTGCCCTGGGGTGTGGCAGCTCCTGCCAGAGCGAGCAGCCAGGGCCTGGCACGGGCTGGTTTTTAATTCCATTTTGTTAAACCCAGCCCTGGGAAATGCAGGCCCTGGACAGGGATGTGGTTTGAGCCCGTCAGGAAATGTCCCATCAAATGTGCTGTGCTTTTAATGAACTCAGTGGCTCATCAGGGGAACCAGGGGCTGCAGCAGGAGCTGAGGATCTGAGGGCATGGCTTGTGCTTTGGGTGCTGCAAAACCCAGTGAAATGTGTCCCCCCAGATTAAAAAAAAAATTGCCATTTTTAGGTCCTTGAGCTGCAGGAAGAGGTACCCAGGGTGTCCAGCCCTGCTGGAGCCCCTGGGTGTCAGGCAGCTGAGGAATGTGCTGTATTTCACCCCAGTCCTGGGAGCCCTGAGGAGGTTTGGGTGCCCCAGACCTGGTTTGGGTGCCCCAGACTTTTTTGTGGTGCCCCACACCTGATTTTGGTGCCCCAGATCTGGTTTTGGTGCCCCAGACCTGATTCTGGATGCCCCAGACCTGTTTTTGGATCCCCACACCTGTTTTTGGTGCCCCACACCTGATTTTGGTGGCCCCAAATGTGTTTTTGGTGCTGCATCCCCGTGTGTTTGAGCCCAAGCCCAGCCTGTTCACACAGCTCTGGAATTGACTGGACCAGTTCATTTCAAGTGTAGGAAATCAATATTCTTTGGTGTGAGATGTCTTCAGGAGCCAAGATGGGTATTGATATCTCTGGGAAGGAAATGAATTCTCCTCTCCTTGCAGATTCCCAAGGATGGGCCAGGAGGAGGCTGTTACTCCCATGAATCAATAATGTCAATAATGCACTCAATAGTGGGATCAAAATATTTGGGTTTTTTTGCCCAAAACAATTCACCAAAAAGTTCTAATCTGACAGAGAGGGCTGGGAAAGGGGTCTGACCCACCCCTGCCACCGATCTCCTGTGGAGCACTGGGCACATTTTGGATTTTTCTCTGTCTCAGCCTAACGTTAAGGCAGAGTTTTGGATTATCGTGGGCCTGGAGTTGACATGTATTTAATACTTTTTAATCAATTGCCATTTCTCACAGTTGCTTTTATCCCCTAAAGAGCTCTGTGCAATCCCCACAGGATCTGACTGGGGAAATGCTATCAGTGCTTATTTAAACAGAATAAAATTTGCAGTGGCAGTGTTTATAAAAACACTGGCTGAGCTCTCTGGAGAGCAAGCCCAGGCTGGGAGCAGGGAGTCAATAACAATTTTTCCATGGATGAAGGGCTGGGATGTGCACTCTGGGGTGGCACAGCTCCATTCTCAGGGTAAATTTTTGGAAACTACAAAAACCCTCTTAATTTCCTTGTTGCGCACAAGGATAAAAGATGTGCTGCTGAAAGGGGTTCCGTGGCAGGGCCTTTGTTCCTCCCCAGCAGCTCCTCTCCCCAAATGCAATATTTTGCAGGACAGATAAGGACGAGAGGAGGAGGATTTAAAAGCACCTGGCCAAGTGCAGGTTATTAATTCTGATTAAACCTGAGAAAATTCTGCTCCTTGCTGTCCCAGCACCCGTGGGGTTGCTCAGGTGTTGTCAGAGCTGTGTCCCACCAGGGAAGGAGAGAAACGTTCAGCTCCCAAATACCTGAGTGTCCCAAATTTTGGGTCCTAACTGAGTTACTTTAAAAGGTAGAAGGAGATGAGTTTTCCTGTTCTCTCTGTCTCTTTGTCTGGTGCTTTTTCTCTGCTAACAGAGGCCCCTGGGAGCCTTGAGTGTTGGCAATCAGCTTGGAAAAATTCACCTGGATTGCAAGAGCCTCTCTCCTGCCTTTTCTGAGGTGGTTTTTTTTTTTCTCTCCTTGCCTCCTTGTTATTTCTGCAGAGCTCGGCAGCCAGTGAAGACGTGTAATTAGAGTTAATTGTGATTGCTCGGTGATGCAGCAGCCCCCCACTGACTTCAGGGTGCTTCTGGCTCAGAGGGAGTGGGAACATTTCACTGGGACAGAGTCCCCACAGCCCTGAAAAGCTTCTCCTGCTCCTGTGCCTGGCCCCAAGGGGAGGTGCCAATGTCACCCTGTGCAGGTAACTCCTGTTTTCTCCAGGGCTTTAATTCCTGTTCGGTTTTGAGGCTGCTGGGGACAGATCTCTGGTGCTGATCCATGCCCCAGCTGCAATTTTTCCTCCCCGAGGCCCAGGGGGAGGCTGACAGCACCTTGAGAGATGATCAAAGCCACTCTTGTCACATCCCACAGCCAAACACCGAGCCCAGAGCTGACTCCTGCCCTTCCTGGGGCCCAAAATCTTCTGGGAATTTCACTTCCTTGTGCCTCTGTAGTGCAATGATTTCTGAAGGATCTACATTAAATAACCTGCCTGGCTTTTCTGAGGGGGGAAAAAAGCATTTTAACAGCACTCAAATCCCCTGATTTACATCATTCTGGGCTGCTGGAGTGGGCAGATGATGATGCTTTGCCCTGCTCTGTTGATGGGGGTTTAATTGCTGGATTTTTTTGGGGGGGGGCAGCTCACATCTTAAAGGAGACCCACAAATCCCAAATTCCCGGGTCTGTCCTGGGCTGGAATTCTTCGTTTTGCTGCGAGCTGGAAGAGGGCACGAGAGGAAGGGAACAGATGGGCCCTCCCTGGCTCCACACACCCTGCAGAGAGCGAGGAAATCAAAACCCCGGCTGCTTCGGGAGAGGTTCGGGAGCTGGGGAAGCTCAAAACCCGGGGAAAGGCGGCTTCTCAATGAGGCAGAAAAGCTGCACTTGCTGGGGGCTGAGTGAAAACCCCAGGGACAGCCACCCACGGGCCACAGTCTGCTGCTGGGAGGCTGCCAGACGAAGCTTTGAATAGATTACAGCAGATCATTCACAGCATCCCCAGCTTTCCGGCCCCTGGGCGCATCCCGCTGGAGGCTGCCTGGCTGGAGGCAGCGAACCTGGGCTGTAAAGAGGATTTTCGGGGATTCCCCGAGGGAGTTTCCTCCTTGTAGGGAGGGAATTTGGGGTGTACAGGCGATTTTTGGGGTTCTCTGAGGGAACTCGCCTGTTGCACGTGGGGAATTTGGGGCGTAAAGGGCGTTTTCGGAGCTCTCGAAGGGAATTTGCCTGTTGTACGCAGGGAATGTGGGATGCAAAGATGATTTTTGGGGTTCTCTGAGGGAGTTTGCCCATTGCAGGGAGGGAGTTGGGGCTGCAAAGGGCATTTTTGGGGGTGTCTGAGGGAATTTGCCTGTTGTACACAGGGAATATGGGATGTAAAGATGAGTTTTGGGGTTCTCTGAGGGAATTTGCTTCTTGTACACAGGGAATTTTGAATGTAAAGATGATTTTTGGGGTTCTCTGAGGGAATCTGCCTGTTCCACTCAGTGAATTTGGGCTGCAAAGGGCATTTTTGGGGTTCTCTGATGGAATTTGTCTGTTGTACATGGGGAATTTGGGGTGTGAAATGATTTTAAGGGTTCTCTGAGGGAATTTTCCTGTCCTAGGCAGGGAATTTGGGGTGCAAAGGGCATTTTTGGGGTTCTGTGAGGGAATTTGCCTGTTCCACTCAATGAATTTGGGCTGCAGCAGGCGTTTTTGAGGTTCTCTGAGGGGATTTGGGCTGAACAGGGCATTTTTGGGCTTCTCTGAGAGCTCTGCATGCTGCCACCAGATCAAGCATGAGGGATGTTCCACCTTACCCTGCCCAGCCCTTAACTGCTGTGGTTTATTTCCCCCAAAACGCCTCTTGAGCACTTTCCCTGAGACACAGCCAGGCTCAGAAAGCACAGGTTCATCACCAGCATGAATGTTCATTGCTGCAGGAGCACTGGGGGAAGGAAAGCAGCTCTGCCTGGGTATTTTGGGCTCAGTGGTCAGTGCATGTAAGGAACGGGCTGCTTGAGCAGGAATCTGTTCCCTCCTGCCTGCTCTGCACCCAGATGTTCCCAGCTCACTAAATGCAGCTGGCTCGGCCTTTTCTGGAGCAAAAAAAAACATTTCCCCAAGCCATGACTCTGACACGGAGGGCGCTTTCCAATCTCTTTTTCAGAAATGAGATTCACAAGCTACCTGGATCCTCTTTGCAGTTCGGGAAATAATTACTTTACGTGATATAATTTGCTTAAAACCATGACAGTTTTAACTATAGTTTAAGGCTAAATGACTGCTCAGCAAGACAGCTGGTAAAATTCACCCTGTAATAAGACTGCAGCAATGTAAACAAGCCCAGCCCATTTAGGGCTTTGAGTTAATATAGACGTCAAATACTTTCAATATCTCCAAATTTCCCAAACCATCAGGCATTTCCCTCCTTTGTAAACGTGTTTGTAATTGATCTCATCCTCCATCACCTAAACCCGCAACAAATGTCTGTCCTAAATCCATATAATTGGTTCTGTTTGAACATAAATTAAATTAACCTCGGGGGAAACATCTTCTCGTTTGCTGGAGCACCACAGGCAGCTGTGGCACAGGGAGTGAGGAGCTCCTGCTGCAGCACAGCTGGAGGCAATCCCAGGCCTGGCTCCCTCCTGCTTGGAATGTGGCTTTTTCCAAAGAAAACTCGGCCTGCAGCAGCCAAAAGTGGCAGTTCTTAACTTTTATGGCAAAACGTGCCTTGGTGATTTTCCCTCTGTTCTGCCGAGCTCTTTGTAGGAGCTGGGCTTTGCTTTATTTTAAGATTTTATCTGTTTGCCCTCTCATGGAACCTGGGAATGCCTTGCAACCTGGGGAACTCCAGCCTGGTCAGAGTCACCACCAAACCAGGTTTAGGTGAGAAACCGAGTTTTCCTTCTCAAACGGTGACAATTTGAATAAAATCATGCCCAGGATTGCTAAAACCCTGCTCTTCACTCCAGATGCTTTCCTCCAGTCCTTGTGAGGGTCTGAACCAGCCAGAAACCAGCCTAGCGGGCAGGTGAAAATTCTATTTATAGGGAAGCCAAGTCATATTCCTGAAAATGAACCCCCTCTGCAGCCTCCAGGCAAAGCCAAACCACCCCAATTGCACCCCCCAGCAGCAGGGAGGGATCTCTGGGGCCTGATGTCCCCTCTCCTGCTCAGTTAATAACCTCCATCCAATTGCAATTATGGCGATAAACCTTAAAACCCGTTTGCAGCCGCTTGAGTTGTGGTGATTTATTGTTGGGTAATTATCTTGCCGCAGTCTTGAGGATGGAATAATGGCCCTGATTTGCATAATCGAGGCATCAGAGCCTTCAGAGCAGGGCCTGCTCTCAGCAGATGGCCCTGGTGTGTGTGGTAGGACGCCTCGGATTTTATGGCTCACGTTGCATCCCATCCTGTATCTCTTTGCCTATAGCAAAAGTTTACTGTCTTCTGCTAATTAAGTGTAATTTACATTAATACGGAGAGTTCTTTCTGTGCTGCTGAAGGCACAGGCAGCCCTGAGCCACCTGTGGGGCTGAACAGGAGCTGGGAGAGGCAGGATTTTGTAAAAATGTGGGATCTCAGAATGATTTTTGTTGGGAAGGACCTTAAAAATCACCTCGTTCCAGTTTCCCATGGCCAGGGACGCCTTCCACTGGCCCAGGCTGCTCCAAGCAGAGCTGATAACTCCACACAGCAGGATGGTCCTTCCCTTCAAATCAAAAAAAATTCCAAAAATCCTCCCTTAAAGCAGAGCTCTGGTGCCAGAGGGGAGGTCTGGATGCACCCTCGTGAAGAAGGAAGAGGCTCCATAAAACCTGAGAGCTTTCCTCTGGAAATGTGATTTCTGTGAGTACAGGGCTCCAGCTTGTCATCAGATTAAAAACCACACATGCCAAAAAAAAAAAAAAAAAAAGGCTTGGAATTGTGTTTCAAGCTGAAATTTTGACTTGACATTTCTGAGCCCTGTAACTCTGTGCCTTAAAAATGACACCAGCACTTTTCATCTGCCTTTAACGTCGGTTTTATACCAATAATTACCAGCACCGTGTAATTAGCTGAGTGTTCTGAAGCTCTGCCTGTCATCAGGGAAATGGGGCCGTTCCCATGAAAGGGTGAAGGCTCATGGGCTCTTTTTTATAGCTGAAGTCTGAGCTTGCCTTCCTTGGTTCACACTTTTGTTGGGGTAAAACCCTCACATCTGAGGCAGAAATCAATAAAAATTCGGAAGTATCCCATCAGAGGTGTTTCGTCTTTATGACTTTATGCAGGATGGAGGGAAGGAAGGTTAGGTTGGAAAATTCAAATTCCTCAATTTTGGATATTTATCTGCACTACAGATTTTTTGATTTCAGTTTCTCTTCAGGTGTTCCTGCCCACAACCTCCCCGAATTTACCACTGGCACCAACCTGACTGGGTTCAGGATCCTGATGCTCCAAAATTGCCAAAAAGCAGCAAAAATCACCTCGTTCCCTGCACTTCTGTGCCCTCACCACTGAGTTCTTGAGTGTCCAATGAGGGCTGTGCTGTGAGAGGAAATCACCCTGCCAGCTGCTTAATTCTGGGCAATAAATGGGGAGAGAGGACAAAAAAGGCAAGCAAGGGCAGGGCTTGACACAGAGTTAATGTCAAGTCACTGTTTTCTGGCCCAAATTAGAGTAGGCACAGTGAGAGTTGCATTTCCAAGTGTTCAGCTCTGTTTCCAAAGGACTCAATCTTGCTTTTAGACCAATCCTGAAAAGGCTGGGGTTTTTTCCTTTAAATGGGGTGGTGGGGGGAAAAGTGCAAACTGCTTTTTTTTTTTTTTTTTTTCCCCAAGTGTAATTTTTAATTACACTTCTAATTAGGGAGAAAAACTGTCACAGAAATTACATCTTTGCGTTGTCACACGCAGGAGGGTGAACTTGGCACTTCGTTTTCTATTGTTAGAGCCTCTCCTTGGGATTAGGGGTGGCTTTTCATCCACGGAGCATTTTGCTGTGCTGTTGTAGCCTGGGAAAGGTCAGTGCTCAGGATCTGGGCATGCTCCGAGGGAGGGAAATTCAAAGCAAATTCCACAAATTGAGCCCTTTTTCCCCCACCTTTTCCATCCCTGAAGAGAGAAAAGCTACTTATTGCGGACCTGCTTTTGAAGGGCCTTTTTTAGTGGAGATCTCCTCCCAATAACCACCGGGAGAACGGGATTTTCTTCGTGCCAGGGCAACCCCGAAGGGGTTACAGGGCCGGGCTGCTCATCCCTGGCACACGCACTCACTCGTGTCTCCTCCGGGAACCTGTGCAAAGTTCAGGAGGAGCCTCACCTGTGTTTGCCCAGAGCTCACCTGGGGCGCTGAGCCTGCTCAACCCTCTTCAATAAAAGCAGGAAAGGTCAGCGCTGAATTCCTGATGAGCACGTTCTGCCCAGGGGATGGGCTGACTCCGGGGCTCCCGCAGCCCCCAGACCTGGCTTTTCCCGAAGTTCTGCCGAAACTCCCGGTGAAACATTAAACCCCAGCTTCTTCAGAGGGAGAAGAACATCTTCTGGAGAGCATCCCAGCTCACTAATTCCTCCATTGCCAGCCAAGGGCTGTGTCAGGAGCCGGTAAATCGGGCTTAAAAGGCAAATTGACACTTGGAGATTATCTCCACTCTCGTTTCTTCCTTTTGTTTGGAATTCATTTCAGGCTTACCCGCGGAGCCTGCAGGATGTATCAGTGCTGCAATCAGAATCCTTACTAAAAAAAAAAAAGAGCGGGATTGAGCTGCTAATTCCACAGAGCCATTCTGCAGCTCGCAGCTCGCTTGTAATTTAGATTCAATCAGCAAATAAATATGATAACAGGCTGCTGTTTATTGAACCAACAGACGAGGAAGCTGCGCCTTTAGGAGCTGCTGGCAAAGCTGTGGGACTTGGCACAGGCTGGAAATCGCGAAGCAGCAGATCCTCCCAGGATTTTTCCCTGACTTTCACCCCTTGTGCTGCCTGACCTTTCACTTTATTAACCAAACCCTCACCCCTGCTTTCTTCTGTCTCTGTCCTGTCACCCTGAGCCCATTCTGGCTGCCAGACAACCCCATCGGCTCCAGTATTGATCCCCATCCCAACAGGATTTCCAAGGAGCATTCCTGCTCTGTGGGGTGGGAACAAAAGGCAAACCAGGGCCTGTCACCAGCAATTCCAGCAGGACCTGCCTGTTCCCTGCCAGGACCTGAGCAGCTCTGGAACTCCCCTGTGGCTGCTGAGTCACAACACGGCACAGCAGACTCCAATTCAGCCCACAGAAAGGCCAAGAGCCCCTTTACTGAGAAATCTGCCCAAAATGTAAGATAGATGGTAACAAACAATATTCCATTGGATAAAATTCTGACTCCAACATGCCGTAGGCTAAAAGGTATAAACAATTACTCTAAACCAATTATGAGAAAGCACACCTAATTTTTTTTATTTTTTATTTTGCAGGTGCAAGCTGTTTTCACATTCTTGCTTTATGTTGATGTTAAGCTGGTCTGAAAACAGAGATGGCTTTGATTCAGTGTGTGAGAACATTCTGGCTTTGCTTCGTGGCTTTAGTCTGAGATTTCCTCTGCTCTAAATCCACTCAGCACCGACACTCCCCAGCACCGTGCCCTGCCTGGGGTCCCTGCTCCAGCACCGAGGGAGGGGCTGGAGCATCCTCTGCTCCTGCTCCAGACAGCTCCGTGCAGGTGCCAGCCAGGGAAAGAGGAGCTGGAACGGCCTCAGCGCTGCCATCATTTACTGCCAGATGAGCTGCCCTATTCCCACGTCTCTTGTATTGAGGTTTCCCCCCGTATCACAGCAAGAAAGCCCCAGAACTCCGAGCAGTGCAGAGCCCGGGCTCGCTGGGTACGGGTGGCAGGTGTCAATGAGCTTAATTAGGCACTTTCCTCTCAAATTAGGGCTCCAAAACAGCGCCTTTTATTAACCCCGCAGCTGCCCCGCTCTCTCAGCACCCCGAGCGGGGCAGCAGGGACGGAACAGCCGCTCATTAAGGCAGTAATTGGCCCCGGGTTAATCAGGATTGCAGCGATGTGGAGCCGGGCTGATTTAAAGCCATTTCTGAGGGCTCGGGGCCTTCTCCTGCAGATGTTTGCCAGAGAGATGCAAAAATGCCCAGCAAAAGCAAGGATTTAGCCACGGAAAATGCTGTTCAGCCAGTGGCTCTTGGGTTTGGCAGTGGGACGTGGCACTGAACTGCAGGATTGCTAAAGCAGGGAAAGCTTTTCCTTGGCCTCTCAGTGCAGGGCTGATGGATCTCGAAGCTGAGCTGTCGCTATCCCTTCAAAATAATCTGATTTTTAATCCCATCTCGGACTGAGGCTTTGCTTTCCATGTTAAACTCGTTCTAGAGCTCCCACTATTCCCATTTCCCACTTGCTCTGCTCTTCCTGGACATTTCTTTGCTGGCAGTTAAATAAGAGTTGCCTAATATTTCTTTTCCTCCAGTTGACTTCCCAACTCCAGGGGGAAAAAAATACAGAAATTTAGTGCAGGATGAGAAGGGAACTAATCATTTAAGACCTAATTAGCAAGGGACTCTCACAGGGACGTCCTCCCCCGGTAATTGCTGCTCATTTGCAGCTGTGGATACAGGAAGACAAAATAGTTTTAGGGAGCTGATTCAAGTCCCTGCAAAACCCTGCGAGGAGCACCCGGTGTTTGAGCAGGGAGGGTGGAAAGGAGGGGTTTCCAAAGGGTTCTTTTAAAGTATTTAATTAAAGACATTTCCCCTAGTTTGGTTTGGGGCTCCTGTGGGATTTGCCTTCAGCATCTCCTGCTCTCTGTGCTCACTGTGCAGATGCTGCAGAGTCTCTGCTGCCACAAACCCATTTCCTTTTGGAATATCCCAGAATTATCACCAGGACCACTCCTGTCCTAGCAGGGACAAAAGGCCAAACAGAGCCAATTTCAAAGCTGTGCAAGGTCAGTTTAACCCAACAACCAGCAGCATCCCAACCATTCCTGTTTATTTACTTTACTTTTGCTCTAAGTCGCTTTAAAACATTAAATTTGTGCTTTTTTTTCCCCCTGCAGAGCAGCCCCAGCAGTGTGAGAGCTGCACAGGGCGTGTGTGCTCCTGCAGCTCATGACTCTAACCCTGTGAGTGACTTGTTCTGTTAGCATGATAAACACATGCTGGAGAGGAACAGCACTAATTATGACCCTGTCACCTTCATCAGCTCCCCACTAATTGTTTTGGCTTTTTTTAATCTCAGTGCTTGGAGATGAAACATGATGTTTGGTTCTGCAAAGGAGTTGAAAAGAAAAGAGAAGAAAGAATTGCATTTTAAAATAGAAGCATCAGGTAGATCTTTCTGTTGGATTTGAAATTCAAATGACAGGAATTATAACTTTTTTTGTGTGTTATTAAAATAAGGCACGGGGGGTTTTTAGAGGACTTTTCTGGGACTGCCCAGGTGGAGTCTCAGGCCACTGCTTCACCTTGGGTTGTGCTCTCATGGTGCTCCCAGCCCAGGATCAGGGTTCTCTGTGTCACAACACAATAAAACTTCCCTAAATCTCTCCAGGTGTTGTCAGACAGCTCAGAAAGCTCCCCAGTGATAAGAGTCTTCCTCATTTTCTGAGGATAAAGGGTGATATCTCCTTACTATGGGCTCTGGATCTTGGGGGAATAAGGATTAGGATTCAAGCCTGCAGCAAAAAGAAAAGGAAAACCACAGCTTTTTTTCCTCTGGCTCTCCAAAATAGGGAGAGAATGGAGCAGAACCTGGATTTGCTGCTGGGCATTGCTTGGGAGTGATGTACAGGTGTGAAGGACTGAGGCAGACCTACACACAAAATACCAAATATTTCACAGAATGAGGATCAGAACTAAGGTTTGGTTAGAGGAAAAATCTCCCCGGGTGCTCCTCCATGCCCTGACAAGGGGCAGATTCTGTCACTGCACCAGGACCAGAATTAAACCTGCCAGTGGCAGCCACTGTTGACTTCCATGGCTCAGAAGTGTTCTGATAATTAAGATTTGCATGAAACAGTTGATGTCTGAGAAGCCTTAGCAAAGCTTGCAGGGTGCTGTTCCAGCCGGGCAGAGCTCCTGAGGTGGAGGGGATTTTCAGCCACTTGGGAATGTTCCATTTCCAACATTCCCAAAGCAGTGGGTGAGGCACAGCTCAGTCTGTGGCAGCTCAGCTCCTGCCACCAACCTTCACACAAACTGGTTTTATTTTCTGTTTTACACCAGCCTCTAAAGGAATATTGGAGAAACCCACCCAGTGCTCCATCCTGTGCTCGGTGTCCTCACCTTGGGTACTTGCTGGGTGTTGTTTTGATGTCTAGGTGTGCATCCCCATGTGCAAAGGGCAGCAGAGCAAAAAACAATCAGTGCCAGGCAAGGCTCTGCCCACCCCCAGGAGATTTGGGGTGGAAAATGAATTAATTGAGGTGTCCAGGTCTCAGTACAAACACATTCATGGAAAAACAGCTGAGGAAATGAAGCCAAATATATAAATATGAATGAAAGACAAAACTGTGACCAGTGCAGGGCCGGATTTCCCTGAGTAATTTCCACGAGCAGTTGTTCCAGCAGCCTGTGAAAGGAGATTGCCTGGGTAAGTGAGCTCGGGGCTCTTGAGTTGTGCAGCTTTCTGCTCCACCACATGTTTATAAGCAAGAGCAAACGTCCAGGTGTGCTGGGCTGGGCTGGGCTTTGCAAACACCTTTTGCTGGCCACCTCTGGAAACACTCCCCTTTCAGTGGGGGACAAAGGGGAGTGAGCGTGGAGAGAAGGAGGAGCTGTGTCCTTCCCCATCCACCCCACACCCTGCAGCCTGGTGATGGGAGGAAGGAGAAGGAGGGGTGTGAAATACGGGATCAGACAATGGTTTGGGGTGGAAGCACCTTAAATACACCCAAATCCAGAGGCCCGGGCTGCTCCATCCAGCCTGGCCTGGAGTCTCTGCTGGCTCTGACCCAGACTGGATGATTTTTCAGCTGTCCAGAGGAATCTCAGGCTGCTGACCAGGAACCAGGAGCTGCTCAGGGTGTGGAGGGAGCAGCAGCTCCCCCTGAGCCGGGCGGGCTGGGAGGCAGAGTCATGAATAAACATGATTTTCTCTGCGACTGACGCACGGCAATCAAAGGCAAACTCGTTTAGAGTTTGAAATCCGGACTTTAATTGCCAGCCCACGTTTACCTGGCTGTGTAGGCAGGAGGGAGAACTCTTCACCCAGCTGCAAGGGGATGCTCTCTGGGAGGGGAGGAATGGCTGGGAGCTGTTCTGGGAGGCTTCTTTTCATTTCCAGCTGAGAGCACAAGCACTGTCCTGCCTCTTGCTCGGCACACAGAGGTCATGAAATAAAGAAAAAACCCTTTACATCTGCAGAGTAATTAAACAGCAGCCATCTCCATGGCACAGCTCAGCTCTCAGGCTTGTGGAGGGAGGTTTATCTTGGTCACTTTATTTCTCAGCTTGAAAACATTCGGATTATCCAGGGTAATGCAGGAGTGAGGGAAGAAAACTGTCATTCCTGGGTTTCTGGCTAATCCAGCCCAAACTGGCACAAATACCCAAAGCAAAGTTCCAGCAGGGCACTTCCCAGGGATCAGGGCCTTGTTTTCACACAGCCAGGCTGGAGGCAGCTGCAGTAAATGAGAAAAAGGGCTTTTGCCCTGCATCACTTTCAATAAAATCGATCCTCGCTCTGGACCAGGATCAGAGCAATCGATCCCACGTGGGGAATGGATTCCCTGCATTAATTCCACTCCCCCCCATCCCCGTGGCCCTGGCAGCACCACTCCATCCCCAGGGGAGCAGAGCCAGTGACACAACCCCCGCCCTGGGACTGTCCCTGTGCCCCTTTCCCAGCACAGATCTGCTGCCTCTGCCTCGCTGCCTTGTCCAGGCTGGGAAAAAAACAAATCCATGGAAAAGCAGCCCGGGGAGAGGAGCTCCAGAAACACCGACCTAATGGGCTGGAAACTGCAGACAGATGCTGCCACAGCTCCAGATGAAATTGCTAGGAAAATAAATCCACAAACACCAGAGGTTTCTGCCCAAAAAGGAGGCACAGGAGTCCTGTACCTTTATTCCAATAAAGGGAGAGCCCATGGGCCATTTCCCCTGGGGTCTCTCACATTTTTGGAGGGCGCAGCCTCCTTTTAATCCCAATTTCCCTCTCTCTCTTTCCCCATGGGCTGAGGTATTTGAGAGGCACAGAGTGCCCAGAACACCTGATACCCAACATTCCCTTCTCATGTATAACCCACCCCCTTTTAAAGTTTTTCTTCTTTTAATTCCTGGAATTCACGGTTCTTCCCATTGTTTCCTTCACCTCCCAATACACAATTTCATTTATCAGTATGATAAATTAAAAAAAAAAACAGTTTATCTGTGAAGACAGATCTCTTTCATTCCATTCATCAGTCAGTGGAGTCCTTCCCCTGGTTTCTTACATCTCTCACTCTTACCCACAGCAGGCCCACAGCTTGTTTGTAAAGACAAACCCTCGTTCCTTTCAAAACCATTCCACATAAACAAGGGCTCCAAATCCCACAGAGAGAGGACTCGAGAAGATTTTTTTTTTTTTATCCTTTTTTTCTGCCCAGTTGAACAGGTCCCCAGCACTTTGGTAGCTGTGACATGGAGACAAATCAATGTTTTATCTCTTGGAAAGCTCTCCCATCCTCCCCCACCCCCCCTGCTCTGTCCAGAGCTCCAGCCCCATTACACAGACAGATTTATGTCTGTGCTTCTCAGCTTTGGGCTGCAACTTCGGGAGGGTTATTTGTCCTTAAGTACTTGTAATTCTTCCTCTGCAGGGGCATAATCAGTCATTAGCAGTGGCAGTTTCAGGCTCTAATCATAAAGCTGTTATTTCTGCTTAATCCTAACCTCGCTCAGTATTAATTTGATGTTTAATCCCCCTGGTATCTGGCAATATTGGCCTGTTATTGTTGCTGTTGTTGCCGTTGTTTATGTGACAGTGAAAAAGCAGCGCTGTTGGAGTCGTGTCCTTAATAATTCACCATTGATTTGCCAGATCTCTGTTGCTCTTCTGCCAGTCCTGCAGTGTCTCAGGGTGGCAAAAGTGTCCCACATTGGGTGAAAGGGACAGGGGACACTTTCAAGGAGGAGGGGACTCACTCTGCTTTTTTAATCCCTCCGTTATCCTTAAAAAACCCCAAGAAACCACCCCCACAAAAAAAAAAAAAAAAAAAAAACNAAAAAAAAAAAAAAACAAAAACCAAACCACAACAAACAGAACAAACCCCAAAACAACCCAAAAAAACCCCACCAACAAACCCACCACCAACAACAAAATCATTTTAAAAAAACAAACAAACAAACAGAAAACAAACAACAAACAAACAAACAAAAAACCCAACCCAAACCAAACTGGAATAATCCCCCCAACCAAAAAAAAAAAAAAAAACAAAAAAAAAAAACAAAAAAAAAAAAAAAAAAAAAAAAAAAAAAAAAACAAAAACCACCAAAACTGTAAACCCATTAAGCTTTCAAACATGAGGTGACAATTATTTATCAAACACTGCAGACCTCACCTCGGAAGAAGTGGCAGAGCCACTGCAGGAACTGCAGTGGTCACAGCAATTAGCAGCAATGCCATAATTAACCAGTAATGACCTGCTGGGATCAATGGAGCCGTTTCACAAATGAATTTTCAGAGCTGGGGAGGGAGCTGGTGGTGCCAGCTGGGTTTGTCCGTGGGAAATGCTGGGATCTGTCCCAAATCTGAGGCTAAAAAGCTTTTTTTGGTTGTTGTTGTTGCAGGGATGCTCTGGAGATGCAGCCTGGTCTGTCCAGCTTGGCAAGGTGAGGGCAGAGCTGAGCCTGGTGAGGGGCAGAACTCCATCCCCAGGGTTTTTTTGGGAGCTGCTGCTGCTCCAGCCCTGCCCCTCAGCCTCTGGAATTGCAGCCCTGTGTCACAGCCCGGCTCCCGTTTCGCAGCTGCACCGGCGAAAACCAACCCAGGAGATGCTCGTGGGGCCCTTCGCCTTTATTTGCAGGGTAAAACAGCACAGTCACTTTTCCTGTAAAGCCGAGCTTTCTGCCTGAGGCTGAGGGAGAGCAGCCAAGGCACAGCCCCGGGCTCTGCTTTCACTGCTGGGCAGCAGCTCCTGGGGGGTTTTTGGCAGAGGAAGGTGAGGGTGGTGATGCCACAGGTGGGCAGGAGCGCACCTGGGCCGTGGCACCGATCCTGGCCATGGCACCCAGCGAGCACCAGCCCCCTTTGGGTGCGTTTTTGCAGCTTTATTCTGTGCTGGCATGGGAGGGTGCTCCTCACCCGGAGAAGAAAAAGCCCTCGCTGCCAGCACTGCCTAATTCCCAATGTATAACTTGGGAAGCTGAATCATGTTCTTTTCACAGAGCCCTATGGTTTATATATATTTGGGTTTTTGTTGCTCTTTTGTATTCACCCTTTTCGCTGTCAATTTCAGCTTAATGTTATTAAAATTGCTCCGGCTCGCTCTGCTTAAAATTCCGCAGTTACGGGGTTTTTTGGGAAGGAGAAGTGCTAAGTCAAAACGATTTCTCCTGTTTCTTGTTTGTCTTTAATGACTCATTAGATCATCACCTCTGAAATGAGGAAGCAATAAAGCTGCTCTGAGGAAAGCCTGGCAGGGGGAAAGGAGCTTTGGAGGCTCAGGGCTGTGCTTTGGTTCCAGCTGGGCTTTTTTTTTCTTTTTTGGGACACAAATCCCCTCCGGAGGTGGTTCCTGAGGAGATGTCAAAGTGCAAGGGGTTAAAAACCCCATCCTGCCGCAGGGAGGCTCAGAATTTGGCTTTTTTTTTTTTTTCAGGGTGAAGGGGTAAATCATCATTAGAGCCCCTCCACCTTGCCCTGTAGGGCTGAAATTTGAGTTTTAAAGGGGAAACCGGAGAGCAGCAAAGCTCTGCGAGCGGGAAGGCAGCACTGGTGTCAGTGGGGGCGGGGGAACGGGGACCCCTTTGTGCAGAAACCCCTGAGATCTGCGGATTCTGGAATCGCGGAAACGGCTTTTTTGTTTGTTTGTTTGTTTTTAGCTTTATTTTATTTTTCCAGAGGGTGACAAGAGCAGCATCCCTGGAACAGCAGCTGCTGCCCTCGCCCCGGGGCCGGAGCGGCTGCGGGGAACAAGAAAAACGTCAAAAGCTTTTGTTTTCTGCCTCCCTTTGGCTTGAGAGCGATTGACAAATCCTCCCGCAGTGAAACACGGCCGTGCTGCTGAGGGAAACCAACCCCGGCACCAGAGCGCAGCTGGAGCCCACCCCGGCTGCCAAAAGTGCCCAAAATTCCTCCTCCTCCTCCCCAAAATCCCTGCGGGAAGGAGCAGCTCCCCAAAGCGTTTGTCAGCAAAGATAAAGAACTTTATTTTCCCCTTCCTCGCCTGCAAACACGAGGCTGACTCATCAGCGGTGAGAAAAGCAAAAAATCTCCCCGACCTTGGGGGAAATGATGTTTTCTTACACGTGCAGAGCATCTCTCTGCGATTCTGGGGGGAGAAATGCGAGGTTTGGGCTCGAACACGGGAACTTTGTCCCGGTGCTGCTCTTGGGGGGATTTATTGGCGAGCTGCAGCTCAGAGCTGGGGTGAGGATTGGTATCGCTGCTGTGCCGCGGGTGGGGCGCTCGGGATTTGCAGCAGCCAAAAAAAAGTCACCCCCTTTTTGTGCCCGAGGGCAGCGCTGCCCTGGGGTCTGTCTGTGTTTAATGAGGTTTTAGCAGTGCAGATACGGCTGAGTCACTGCCCCGAGCTGCTGCGGAGCAAAAAATCTGCTGGAAAAACCCAATTAATGAGTTAGAAACTTCAGCCAGCTCCTTACACCGGTGGCAGCGCGGCACCTTTTGAGCTTTGCGGCCACACCGAGAGTCGTACAACTGTCCGGTTCAAAAAGAAAAATTTAAAAAAAAAAAAAATTTTCAAAAATAAAATAAGTATATTTGGGTTGCCGGGACTTCCTAAAATACACGGCTGGTTTTGAGTCACAAGTGGCAACTCTGTTAAGCCAAGCACCCAACAAAAACTCTGCTGGGCCACAGGAGGTGACAAAATCAGGCAGCTCCTGGCTCAGGATGGTCGTTCTCCCATTCAGACACTTCCTAAATTAATTCCTTTCATTTTTTTTCCAGTCCCGGGCTGCTTTGCAAACATGAGCATCCCGAGCCGTGTGCCCCAAGGAAGGCTGTGCTGCCAAACTGCTGCGGAAATGAAACAGAAAGAAAAAAAGGTGGTTTGTTTTGTTTGTTTGTTTGTTTGTTTGAGCTTTAGGTGATCCTTCAGGGACGTATCTGCTTTAAAGTGCTGTTGAACTCCCCCGTGGGAATTTATGGGAGGAAATAAATCAGAAAGCAGAAGGAAAGGCTATTTTGGACCTTTGCTCCCCTAACTGTTGTGCTTTCCAACATTGCTGCTGGTAAAATAATAAAGGAAGTTATTTCTCTGTCAAGGGGCATTGAAGATGTTTCACTTTGTGACCTGGAGAAATGCAGAGAATTCCGGGTGGGAAGGGGGTTCCTGGTGCTGAAGGCGGTGCCAGGGTGTGAAGGGGGTGAGGGGAAGCTGCTCAGGAGGTTTGGGCCTGGGCAGGAGCTCTCTGAAGCCATTTCCTCTTTGACCCAATCTATATTTTCTAATGGCTTTCCATAATTTTGTAATGGCAGGCAGCCTATTTATTTACATAAGTAGTGGCTGTAATTACAGAGAATGAAAATGTGTAATTATTTAATTAGGATCCATAACGAGGCTGGGTGAGGGAGCTCCAAGGCAGATGTTTTTGGTGAGCAGCACTGGCCAAGACTTTGTGCTGTGTGCTGGAGGGGAAGAAAATCAGGATACAGGAGGATGAAAGCAGGAACTGAGCACAGCAAAAACGCTGCTGCTGGCTGGGGAAACCTTTATTTCTATCCCTCAGGAGGAGGTCGGGTTTGGTAGCCTCTCACTGCAATATCTCACACCAAAGGCTGGCAGGAATATCCAGCTGCTCCTGGATGCTCCTTTTCCTTGCAGAGCTGAACAGTGACAGATTTCCCGGGAATTCTGGCAGCTTAACGGCCCAGGGGAAGCGGAGGCTCCCCGTGAGCGAACGAAGTTAATTTTATCAGGTGTTTAGCAGCCTCTAAACACCACCCAGGGACCCGTAGATCTTGGCAGGTGGATAAATTCCTGGCAGGACCGTGATTGCAGCTCCATTTTATGCCAAAGCCCTGCCAGGGATGTGCCCCCAGGGAAGATCAGGGCGCAGGAAGCTTCTCCAGAAAGAACCAAAAAGGGAAAATCCTTCTGGCGTGGATTTCAGTGCCCAATCCAGGAGCAGGGAGTGCCTGAGAAACTCTGAGAGCTCCAGGGCTGGGGGTTCTGTGCTTTCAAACACGAGGGGAACAATTTATCAAACACTGCAGAGCTCACCTGGGGAGAAGCGACAGAGCCACTGCAGGAACTGCCCGTGGTCACAGCAATTATCAGTGTTAGGAAAATAAATCCACAAACACCAGAGGTTTCTGCCCAAAAAGGAGGCACAGGAGTCCTGTAACTTTATTCCAATAAAGGGAGAGCCCATGGGCCATTTCCCCTGGGGTCTCTCACATTTTTGGGGGGCAAAGCCTCCTTTTTATCCCAATTTCCCAGCCTCATTTCCCTCTCTCTTTCCCCATGGGCTGAGGTATTTGAGAGGCACAGAGTGCCCAGAACAGCTGATACCCAACATTCCCTTCTCATGTATAACCCACCCCCTTTTAAAGTTTTTCTTCTTTTAATTCCTGGAATTCACGGTTCTTCCCATTGTTTCCTTCACCTCCCAATATACAATTTCATTTATCAGCAGACTCACAGTTTATCTGTACAGACAGATCTCTTTCATTCCATTCACCAATCGGTGGAATTCTTCCCCTTATTTCTCCCATCTCCCAGTCCCATCTGCAGCAGGCCCAGAGCTGCTTTGTAAAGACAAACCCTCACTCCTTTCACCAGCAGTGCCATTATTAAAGCAGCGAGGCCCTGCTGGGCTCAGGAGAGCCATTTCACAGATGCATTTCCGAGCGGGGCGGTGGCTCTGAGGAGGCGGAGCAGCCCAGCCCCTGCTCGGGGCGATGCTGCAGGGACCCTCCGGCCCCGCTGACATCAGCGGTGATTTCATCCCGGCTGCCAGGGAGGGCAGTGGCCGCCGCGTGTCACAGCCCCGGTGCCCTGTCTGGGCTGGATGTGGGGCCAGCCCGGCTCTGCTGCCTCTCAGGGTGCCGAAGTGTCCCCAGCTGCCGAGTGCTGACCCCAGCCCCGCAGGGAAAAGCTCCGGTTTCAATGCAGGGAGCGAGGGTGCAGCAAAGCAGGAATTAAACCCAGCCTCCTGAAAGGCCTCCTCCTTTTCTCTCTCTGGGATTTGGGTCCCCAGCAGCGTGTGAGGGCAAAGGTTCAGCAGACAAGTGGCAAAGAAGCTGTTTGGAAATGGGAGAAAAAAGAGCCTTAAATTAATTTCCCCTTAACAATCATTCTTCCTCTTCGACTCGTCTCCGAGGATAAATCCCTCGGGATGTCTTTGTGCTGGAACATGACACAGAGAATGAAAACATTTCATCCCTGACACCCTTCAGTTCTCTATTTACGGGGTGATGGATGAGAATCCAGAATCCCCTGGCTGTGCATCCTCTGCAGGAACACAAACGCTGGGGCATCCACTCCCTGCCAGTCACCTGTGGCAGCCTGGCCGTGCCCTCCCCAGCACAGCCCTGACCTTGCCTGCCTTCCTGCACAGCCAACATCTGGCTGGCTCCTGCACAGCTGTGCCCTGCCTGCTGCTCCCAGGGCCACGGGGAAGGTTGTTCCCATGGGAATGAGATGGAAAAGTGACAAAGGGAATGTTTGCTGTGACGCCTTGGATTTTAACTTTGATATTTTTCCCAAAGCCTGCAGTGCTCAGTGTGGGACTCTGCAGGGTTTTGGAGCCTGGGAGCTGCTGCTCTCTCATGTTCACATTGACATAACAAAGCCTCTCCCAGCTGCTCTCCAAGGACACCCAGACTGTCCTGGGCCCAAAATGTGCAACCCAACATCTTGAGAAGGGGGGGTGAGCTTGGGGAAATGCCATCATTAGCTGAAGTGTTAATTGGGGAATTGATGCTGATCTGCAAATGGAGCAAAGCCATAAAGGTGTGAAGGACTCGTGACTCGGGGCCCATCTTGGGCTCCATTGTGAGAGCAGCCTCTGGCTCCCCAGGCTGAGCCTTTGAAGGCCTTTCCAATCAATCCCCACCTTTATTCCCTCCCTCCTGTCTGGTCTCTGTTTCCAGGGAGCCCCTGCAGGCACCAGCTGCCTCCCAGCACCTCTGCCCCAGGGTGCTGCTGCTGCTGCTTCCCTTTGCTCCACCGTGCTCAAGGACCGCTGCAAAGTGATGGCAATGGGAGGGAAAAGCTCTGCTGGTTCTCCCCTCCCTCCCTTTCCCAGCCGTGAGCCCATGTGGGATTTGCAAGGCGCTCTCCTCTCCCTGCAGCGAGCGGGCTGGGTGGAAATACCAATTTCCTTGGGGTGAGTGTGAAAGGGAGAAAGGAGCGTGACTGGGGGACGTGTCCTGGGTTTTTTCACCCATTCCTGATGCACCCTTTTGGAATCTGTCCCGGTTCCTCATTTCCCTGTCCTTGCTGGCCGTGCTTTGCTGCGGGGAGGGGGTTTGTGCTTTGCTCACACCTCTGCGTAACTTCTCCAGCTTCGTTTCACTCCTGAAAATGTTGAGTTTCCGGCAGATTCTGGGAAGGGAAATGACCTGAACGGGTCCAGCAGAGGCCCCGGGCTGGGAGGAGCAGCCTGGGTGAGTCCCTGGCCTGCTCTGTGCCCAGCAGAGCTGTCAGAGGATGCTCGGGCTGGATTCTGTGCCTGGGCTGTTCCCTCCTTTCCCACCGGTGCTTCAGCACCATCTACAGTCCTCCCCAGGATGCTCCCGAGCCGCTGGCTACGGCACGGGCACAGCAACGGGGCAGACGCTGAGCCAAGGTGTGGTTTGGGGGATACTTGCAACCTTTCTGGTGTGGTTTGGGGGATATTTGCCATGTTTCTGGCCTAAACACTAAATGAGACAGCGGGCTTGGAGAAAAACAAATCGGAGCTGACCTAAACTCCGCCGGTTTCCACAGCAGCTGCCCAGCACGGGGCGGGTTTGTAACACAACACACCTGGTGTGGCTGAGAGAGAGCACCGAACCTCACCCCGAAGCTGCAGGAGAGGCCGTGAATCATTCATGGCAGTTTCTTTGGTTAAACGGCGTTAAAAATTCATTGCTGTGTGGGGCACGGAGCCACCGGCTGTGTCTGTCGGGGGTGGAGCAGTGAACAAGAAAAGCCTTTGTTCCATGGCTTCTGTTCAGCTGCTCTCGGTTTTGGGGGGCTGGGGCGGAGGAGGATGAGGGGCTGGGGCAGCCCGAGGGGTTTCTGCTCCCCCAGAGCTCTGAGCTGCTGAGAAAATCCTCTCCTGCCCCAACACGGCCCAGCCACGGGTTAGAAACTCCTGTTTCAGCAAGGAGAAATGACCTGGAGAGGCAGCTGAGAGCTGCTGCCCCTCCTGTGCCCCAGGCAGGACAAACCCCGCTCGGGGGATCCCAGCGTGGGGAGGGTCTCACTGAGTGGTGGGGTCTCACCTGTCCTTCCTTCACCTGCTGCAGCTGCTTGGCTGGGCATGTGGGGGTGGGAAAAAGCAGCTCCGCACTTTTCTCCCATTGTTTTTTTCCCCCCACTTTAGGAAGTTTTGATGCTCAAGGGTCTCGGAGCCCACTGCTGGCAGGGCTGGGCTGGAGCTGCAGCCCCCTCAGGGCTCCTGGGGCTGCTCAAGTGGCAGAGAATGGGAGGGGAAAGGGGGGGCAGCTGAGGGAAAATCCCCATGACAAAACAAGAAAAACTCCTTTTCCAACTAAATTAATAAAAACCTATTTTAAAAAATAATAAACTGACTGAAAGTCTCTCAGTTTTATCTCTTTATATTATTAATCAAAAAGAACTAGATAAAATTTTAAAAAATGTAAAAGTTTTTTTAATTCTTTTTTTCCTCTTTTAATTCTGCTAATAAACTACCTTTTTCCCTTTAAAATTTTAAGCCTACTTTACATTCCTCCCGATCCTCATCTCACCACAAAAGTGAATAAATAAACTCAGGAAGCACGCCCAATTCGACCAAAGTACTTCACCCCCTGCATTACGTTATCTCACCTAATGAGAAAAAAAAAAAAAAAAAAAAAAAAAAACCCACCTAAAACCACTCCAAGGGGGGGGGTTGGGGACAGGGAGAGCTTTCAGCGCATGCACAGGAACCTGAGCAGCGATCGCAGAGCTCTTTCCCTCCCCGAGCACCCAGCCCTGGCTCCGGGGCTGCTCGGGGCTCTGCTCCTGCCCCCGCAGAGCCCCAGGCACGCCGAGGATGCCCCGCAGAGCCCCGGGCTGGCCCGGGCCGGGAGGGGAGCGCAGCCCTGCCCAGGGCACCGTGGGTGAGCTGCTTGTGGGTTTTGGGAGCAAGGAGGGGCTCCGGGTGCTGGGCTCTGGCAGAATCCAGAAAAAAAATGGGGGGGGCAAAAAAGAAATGGCTGAGCTGAGCTCCTGCCGCGGGAAAGGAGCAAAGTGAGCCCTGGAAATCAGGGCTGGGGAGAGCTGTGGGAGCCACACAAACCCCTCTGGGCCTCTCTCCCCCCCTGACAGATCCTGCTGGGGCTGCTTTTGGGGCTCTCTGCACCGTCAGGAGGNCCACCCCCAACCCCTTTTCTGTCTCCTGAGCCCACCTTCATCCCCTTCTCTGTCTCCCGAGCCCACCTCCAACCCTTTCTGTGCCCCCTGAGCCCACCCTGGCCCCCTTCTGTGCCCCCTGAGCCCACCCTGACCCCCTGCTCTCTCTCCCG
>VZTR01023701.1:0-57247 GCA_013400775.1 Chaetops frenatus | reverse complement strand
TCCCTGAGCCCACCCCCAACCCCTTTTCTGTCTCCTGAGCCCACCTTCATCCCCTTCTCTGTCTCCCGAGCCCACCTCCAACCCTTTCTGTGCCCCCTGAGCCCACCCTGGCCCCCTTCTGTGCCCCCTGAGCCCACCCTGACCCCCTGCTCTCTCTCCCGAAGTGAGGCACCTGAAGCAGCCCCAGCCAGGCCAGGGTTCCCCCCCGGAGCAGGATCTGGATGTGAGCCCAGCCTGTGATGATGCTGAGGAGGAGGAGCCCGTGGTCCGGGGGGCTCCCAGCACAGGTTTGCACCTTTGCCTGATGTCACAGTGATGGGGACAGGGGAGCCAGGCCCCAAAAGGGGCAGAAAAGAGGCTTTTATAAAATCAATACCTGCTGCATTTTGCAGCTTTGCTTTTCTCCTAAGCGCAGCTTCGTTGCACAGAGGGATCCCACAGGAAAAGCAATTTTTTCATGGCTCCTTTGCCTGTGACCCCTCTGACCGGGTTCATTGAGAGTTTCTAATTCCTCAGGTGGTTTTTCCTGGGGTTTAGGGTGGGTTTTTCCCCAGCCTGGGCTGTGCATGACCCTGCACAGAGGGAAGGAGCTCTCGGGTTGTCTGCAATGGAACGGTTTCAGTGTCTTTCAGGATAAACACAGCGAATTCCTTGCTGGAAGCACGGCTGGAAGCACAGCCTGGCTGGCTCCTGGTGTGCCACGAGCTCTGGGAGCCCTCCCTGGGCACCCTGCTCTGCCAGCACCTCGGCTACCTCAGGTGGGCACAGCACAGGCAGCAGCTGCTGCCCTTTCCCAGGGCCGTGGGCTGGGGGGTTTGTCAGGGCACCAGGGCCAGGTCACACCATTCCCTGGGGAAACCTGGGCTTGGGACCTGCAGCAACAGCTCCAGAAGGTCCTTGCAGCCACAAAATTCATTCCCAAAAAGTTCACAACCCCAGGGCTGTGACGCTCCTGTGGCAGGGCCACGTTCCTGACCCATTCCAGGGACATTTCCTGTTTTTCCTGCAGCCTGAGGCAGCAGAAGGGAGTGAAGCTGCCCGATGTGCAGGTGAGTGCTGGGCAGCAGTTCCTGCAGGTGACACCTGGCCGGGAAGGCAGCCTGGAGGACAGGTGGCAGCTCAGGTAAGGGCAGCTCTGGGCCAGGCTGGGTTTGCTGGAGCTTTGTCTCAGGTTTAACCACAGGGATGTGCAGGTGCCGTGCACCAAAAATCCCCTTTGGGAGCTGCTGCAGCCGCCCTGGAGCTCCCCAGGGATTTGGGCTGAGGTTTGTTCTGATCAGAGCTTTATTCTGACAGGAGCAGCTGCGAATCCGGCCGGGTCGTGGCCCTGCAGTGCTCAGGTGAGTGATTCCCTCCTCTGCTGCGTGCCCAGGATCTGCCTGGATGCAGCAGATGTCCCCTCCCATTTCCCCTGCTCCCTGCACCGAGGGCTGGAGCCTCTCATTGCCCTTCCTTGCAGAGTGTGGGCTGCAGGCGGGGGCCCAGCGGGTGGTGGGGGGCACAGATGTGTCCCCCGGGCGCTGGCCCTGGCAGGTCAGTGTGTGCCAGGGCTCCCAGCACCGCTGCGGGGGCTCCGTGCTGGCCCCCGAGTGGATCCTCACGGCAGCTCACTGCGTGCACAGGTACCCGGGGCTCCTTCTGTCCATCCCCGGGTCTCTCTGTGTGCCCCTCCCCGGGGCTCTCTGTGTGCCCCTCCCCGGGCTCTCTGTGTGCCCCTCCCCGGGCTCTCTGTGTGCCCATCCCCGGGTCTCTCTGTGTGCCCTTCCCCGGGCGCTCTCTGTGTGCCCATCCCCGGTCCCTCTGTTCCCTTCCCCGGTCTCTCTGTGCCCACTGCTAGCCCAGACCTCGGTTCTGGTTGCCCCGCGCTCACGGCGCTCCCTGTCCCGCCGGGTTCCAGGCAGCTCCCGGCCCCAGCCTGGCTGGTTTTTGCGGGAATTGTCACCCACAGCTCGCTCAAGCCCGAGGCCGGGGTGCCGGTCCGGGAGATCATCCCCCACCCTCTCTACAACGACAGCAGCCTCGACTACGACATCGCCCTCATGAGGCTCCGAGTGCCCCTCAATTTCTCAGGTGAGGCCCTGTCCTGGCCCTGTCCTGTCCTTCTGTGGAGTTTTCTGTCCATTCCCACAAGGAAAAGCTGCCCAGACCCAGAGCAGCAACCCTCCGGAGCAGCGCTGGCAGAACCAGAATCCCAGAATGGTTTGGGTTAAAGGATCTTAAAGCCCACCCAGTCCCACCCCACCACGGCAGGGACACCTCCCCCTGTCCCGGGGTGCTCCAAGCCCCGTCCAGCCCGGCCCTGGCCCTGTGGCAGGACAGCCAGGCTGGCACGGGCCGGCAGCGTGCCCAGAGCTGGGAGCTGCTGCAGTCGCACAGCTCCTGGAGCAGGAGCCTTTCCCATCACCGAGCCGGGCTGAGGGCTCTGCAGGCTGTCCCCGACAGAGCTGTCCCTGTCACCCCAGGTGCCATCCGAGCCGTGTGCCTGCCACCCTCCCCCCAGGACCTGCTGCAGGGCACGCAGTGCTGGGTGTCGGGCTGGGGTTACACCACACCTGGCCAAGGTGAGCTTCCCCCTCTGCTCCTGTCCCTCGGCACTGCCTGGAGCCTTTGCCCTGCCCTGCCCAGCCCCTGCCACTCCAAACGCTCCCCCTGCCTTCATCCCAGCCCTGCTCCTGAGGGCCTGCCCACACCTCATCCCTTAAGGCAGTCCCCCCTTCCCCTGCTGTCCCCTCCTGCTCCCGTGCTTCCCCTCCTGGCTCCCCTCTGTCCCTGTCCCCAGCACAGGTGGCTGGGACGCTGAAGGAGGCCCTGGTGCCCCTGATTGGCACCAGGAGGTGCAACAGCTCCTGTGTGTACGGGGGTGAGCTCACGGCCAGGATGCTCTGTGCAGGACACCTGCAGGGACACGTGGATGCCTGCCAGGTAGGGCTGGGAGCAGGGGACACCTGCAGGGACATGGGGACACCTGCCAGGTAGGGCTGGGAGCAGGGGACACCTGCAGGGACATGGGGACACCTGCCAGGTAGGGCTGGGAGCAGGGGACACCTGCAGGGACACGGGGACACCTGCCAGGTAGGGCTGGGAGCAGGGAGGGGACAGCTGGAGGTGCCTGCAGCCACCCTGGGGACACCCTTGGTGAGGCACAGGCTGCCCTGAGGTTTGGGTGCTCCCTGAAGTGCTCAAGGCCAGGTTGGAGCACGCGGGGATGGTGGCACCTGGCAGGGGGGTGGTGGCACCTGGCAGGGGGCGGCACTGGCTGAGTTTTAAGGAGCCAAAGCAGGCTGTGACCCCCTGCTCTGCCCCGCAGGGGGACAGTGGGGGTCCCCTGGTGTGCTGGGATGGCTCCATGTGGCGCCTGGTGGGAATTGTGAGCTGGGGCCAGGGCTGTGCCCAGCCCAACCAGCCCGGGGTTTACACCAACGTGCCTCAGCTGCTGCCCTGGATCCACCAGGTCACCCAGGTAAGCCCAGCTCTGTGCTCAGCCTTAGTTGTTCCCCAGACAAATCCCAGCATTCTGTTGAACTCCTTCCCTGCATGCTCAAGCCTTTAGCACAACCTCTTTTATGGTACTTAATCTTTTTTTTTTTTGTTTTAATTTATTTAATTAGAGCCACTAGAAATGAGGCAAGGAGAGATTCCACAGAGCAACACTTCCCACAGGTGAAGAACAGCCCAGGCCTGGCTCCTCCTGTATCACTGTAACCCAAACAGGCTCCCAAATGTGCTTGGTATAAATAGTTTATTAAAGAAAATAGCAAAGTACAGTTCTCTGAACAATCAACAGGGGAGAGTGTTTTTCAAAACAGATGGTTTTGGATTGCTGTGTTTGAAGGGGCAGGGGATCCCCTGAGATGCCAGAACCACTCAGAGGGAGGAAAAAATATAAACAGAAGGGTTCTGCAAGGACTGGGGTGACATGAAAGCCTCAGCCCCTGCACAAATGCCTGGGAATGGGAACAGAAATGGGACAAAAGTGCCAATGACAAGGAGACAACAGGAGACAACAGATTAAAACATTAAACTTTTCTAAGCACTACAGGGCAGGGAGGCCTTTGCTCCATGTGTGCAGCACCTTGGTCTCTGGGCTGAGTTCTGTCAATGCTCCCAGTGAGTTTTTCAGTTAAAGCAATGTACAATAATCCAAGTGTCAAACATAGCCTTTTGTAACTGAAAGGACAATGCTTTCATTCCCTTTTTATATTGGTTTCCATTTCTCTCATTATTCTTAAAGGACAGAAAATACACCACCAGAAAGACACCAGAGTTACCCAGCTCACACCCAACAGAGACATAAAGGAAGGAGCTGAACTGGCTTCTACAGCTGGGAAAGTGACAACGAAAAGTTCTAAATCAGTTTCAAGATATTTTCCAGGAGAAATAAGAGAATTTTCCCACTTGTGAGAAACGCTGTGACCTGATCAGTGGTTCATTCAGCACAGGATCTCCTTTCCCCACATCCCCCCCTAAATTGTCTCTCCCTTCAGCTCTGCTCCCCAGGGGAAGCTGAGGTGGGAGAGTTTGGCACTTCCTGGAGGGATCTTAAAAGCTCTCCCAGTCTGTGGGTTCCACGTGTGGTTTGCAGGGACAGAAGAGGTCACAGAGGGGGCTGCAGGTCCCCTGGTGTAGAACTGCATAGAAAAGGCCCAGCTGAGCCCTGAAAATGCCCCTGCAGGGCCCTGAGCTCAGCTTGAGGTGAGGTTACACAAACACCGAGCCAGGAAATGCTCCTTCCCCCCAGCCAAGCTCCAGGAAACACTTACTCAATCCCAAAGTTGTTCAGACCAGTACAAATAAGAAAGGTGAAATCAAAATAAGTATTTGAAAGTGTCAGTTTGCTCTTGCTGTGTCCCAGGATGGTGCAGGTGTAAACTGGAGTCACTTGATCTTGGCCAGGGCTGCTGCTCTCCTCTCTGTGTTCTGGAACAAGGCTCGGATCAGGCTCCTCACCTCAGCTGCTGAAAACTCCTCTGCCAGAGGCCCCTTCCCGTCTGCCCACCTGGATGGGACACAGGGAGAGCTTTATGTCACCAACCTGCCCAGAAATGGCACCTCAAACAAGCCTCCAGGGAGCTGTGCCAGGAGCTGAGCCCTGCTGGCAGTCTCTGCCTTTCCTCTGAACCCCAGCTCCCTGGCACAGGCCTGGAGAAGCAGCTGGAAAGGAAAACACCTACTGATCCACAATTTCCTGGAGGTTGGCCTGCAGGATGATCATCAGCTCCTTGAATGTCATCCACTTCTGCACATAGACTTGAACTTCCTCTTGGTACTTCTTATTTTTGTCTTCTTCGAGCAGAGGGGTGAAAACTCGGGGTCCCTCCTCCACCATGATCCTGCAGAGTGAGTAGAGCCTGTCTGCATCCTTTGCAGAGATATCCTGGAATGGGGAAAACAGAGAAGTCAGGTTTATTTCTGGAGTGCCAGGTGAAATGAAAAATTGGGATTGTGAACATCTCCCACAGACATGTAATTATAATTTCTGAGTGAACTGCTGCCCTGAAATGTGATTTTGGGGAGAGCTCCTGGAGGTGACAAATGCTGTCCCCAGCACCCCCCCATGGCTGTTACCTCCAGGGCAGCAATCCTGGTGACAATCTCTGCCAGGGCTGTGTTCAGTAGGGCCCCCATGGCCTTGCAGTACATGTTCACTGGCAGCACATCCTGCCACACCATGCCCAGCCTCCTCAGCTGGTGCAGCACCTGCAATGAAACAGCTGGGTGTGACACCAGAAACAACCCTGGCAAAGCCACCTGGAGATCAGGTGAGTACAGATGGGGAGAAACAATGGAGCAATCCTGCTAAAGGCACTGCCCAGGACAAAAAAAACCAAAACAAAAAACAAAAAACCAAAAACAACACACACCACAACCACAAACATGTCAGAAAATAGGTTTTTTAGCAGTTCCACAGCTCTCAGGACTGAGATTACACTGTACCCTCCCCAGGATAGCTGCAGGCACTGGGATGTTCTTTCTCTGCCTCCCTTACCTGCTTTATGGCTTTGTTTGCTGCACAGTAATTCTCCTCATCATCCATGTTGGAAAAATTCCTGGCACTCGAGAGCCTCTCCAGGATTTCTCCCTTCTGCACTCGCATCTGGGCCAGGAAACACTCTATCCCTTTAGGAGCAAAACAAGCAGAGAGAAGCAATTAAGCAATTACTAAATTTGCTCTGCCTATTTATGACTGTAAGTGCTGAATAATGAACTTGCTATAATGTTTTATTTTTAATCAAATTTCCAGTCTCCAAACAGTCTCCTAGAGCCAGTTTAACCAGTGAGCTCTTGTGCAGCTTGCATTGCTACAGCACTGCTGGGAAAAAGCAGAATTAATTGTGGATGACTCCTGTTAACTGACACAAACTTATCTCTGAATTTATTTCTGTAGAGTAACTAATGAAAATATCAAAGGACTGAGCAGCAGATCCCAAGACACAGTGCTGCATCTTGCTGGATACTGAACTGCTCCTGGGACTAAGCTCAGGACAAGGAGATATGGGTGTCAAAGAGCCAAAACTTCCTAATTCAGAAAATATTTTTGCCACCTATCCAAAAACCACCAATCCACCGCTCGCACTGAGTGAGCAGCCACACCTCCCTGACAGCACTCAGCAGCGAGTGGCAGGGTGAACTCCCAGGTGATCCAGGAGCAGGTTTCAAGAGGGAAAGGTGGGGAAGTTACCCAGCCTCCTGAAGCCAGGCACCATGTCCACGAAGGTGGCAGCCTCGCTGCTCAGCACGCTGGAGCCGCGGAAGCGGAACTGGTGGCCCAGGGTGAGCAGGTGGTGGGAGATGTACATGCAGTTGTTGTGGTGGATGGCAGCCAGCTGGGGCAGCTTCTGCAGGTTCTCCCTGGCCCAGCAAGAAGGGAAAAGGAAGAAATGGGTTTACTTACAGCTGGTTCTGTTAGGAAAGTGGTTGTGTTTACCCTTGAGAAACGCACGGTCTGTCAGCAGTTGGTGCTGGCACGGCCTGATTGACATCAGAGTGAAAACATTTAACCTCTCACATCCCCACAGGAACTGGCAGGAAAAGAGCCTGAAATGGCTCTGAGGCATTTGAACCCTGTGTTATCCCCGACTATTTCCAGCCATGGACTTTCAACAGGAATATATTTTGTTACAGCAAAGTCACGGTGAGGAAAAGGAAGATAAGTTCTCTGACAGGATTGTGAAATTTTCCACCTTCATTGCTGCTCTTTTTTTCACAGGAAAAAATCATGAAATATCTGTGCATCAGACCCGGGCTCAAAGTTACGTGGCTGGAAACAAATACAGCTGTGTGAGAACTTCACCCATACCCCTGACCCTAAGATCAACAATGCAGAAACTCTCAAGCACCTGCTTTGAACAGGTATGGTTTAATAACAGACTGAATTTTTGCTGATGTCGGGGATAAGTGGGACTGTTCCAACAGCATTATGAACAGGAAATATGGCCACACTCACCTGTGGTAGGTGGGCACTACCTCGTAGAAGAGCTGGAAGATGTTGCGGACGCAGTCGAAGGGCTGCACGCAGCTACCAGGGAAAGAGGGCTCAGGTCAGCCTGGCATCCGTGTCCTGCTCACAGCCCACCCTCAGCCCGCCCCACAACAAGGTCTGATCAGCAGGCAAGCACTGGCACAAAGAGGGGATTGTCAGGATCAATGACAGCACTGTCAACACTCTGGGAAACTCACAAAGGCTGTGGTGACCTTGAGGTTCAGTGTGGAAGGGAGGCACCTGAAAGGCCAGAACAAAGGGGACACTGTGCCTGCCCCTGCAGGTGTGCAGGAACACTCAGCCCCTCTCTCTGCCCCTGCAGGGCAGCTGTTACCTGGGCAACTCTGCTGCTTCAGGGCTCTGGTCTCTGCCTTTTGGAGTTAAGTTTATGTGGATCCTGTTTGTTTTTCCCCAAGAGCCCTGCCAGCTGCAGGGCTGGAGTTCTTCAGGCACAAACACAGCAAGAACTCTGCTCAAACTGGGGCCAGAACTTGCTTTGGGGAAAATGAGATGGATTTGCTTTTTCTAAACAGCTGATTTTTAAAAAAACCTGAACTCCAAGGGCTGCTGAACCTGAAGGAACAGCCTGCAGCAGTGTCAGTCTCCTGCCCAAATCCAGGGATACATCCAAAACAAGACCGATGACTGATTCTAAGTTTTAGTATTTTCTATTGTTTTTAAAGTTCTTCAAATCTATTACCAGATGCTTGGTTTTGCTGGAGGCTGACACTCAAATTACCCAAATAAATAAGTATTAACTTGATAAATAATGACAAATAATTAATGATAAATGATGATAACTAATGAATGAGAAAGAATTCCTACCAGAGATCCGTGCTGGCTGTGGCCTCCAGCAGGGTGTGATAAGCCAGCTCCACGAGCTGCTGCACAGAGGAGCTGATCCGGCAGGTGGGCAGGCACAGGGTGAAGGGGCTCAGCCTGCTCTCACTCCCCAAACTCACTGTCACATCGTGCACGAGGCTGGAGGGTCTGTGCATTTTCAGATGGTCTCCTGAGCCAGGAGGAGGGAGATCTGGGAGGGCTGTCCTGGAATCAGGAGTGATCTAAGGGAAAACAAGAGAGGGTAACAAAACTTAGAACCCAGAAAGGAGAATGTGCACTGAATGGCAGAGATTTAAGACTCGAGATGAATTGCAGCACTATTAAGAAATATTTAGGAATTGTTTGCCACGATCCCCAAATAACCAAGAGCATTCAGTGCTCAACAAGAAAAAGGACTTGGCTGTTCCAGGCAATCCCTCCCCAGCAGGTACTTTTCCAGGTGGAAAGGCTGTGTGAGGCAATCCCAGCCACCTTCACAGTGTTGTGGATTTCTGAGGTCATCAGGTTCCTGGCTGCCATGATCACATCCTGGCACTTCTTGTTGGCAAAGTGGGAATTCACGTTGCAGGCGTATTTCAGCAAGGCAGTGGTGTCTTCCTTCAAAAACTGCATCTTCTTCAGGGCTTTCTCAAATTCCTTTGTGGATTCAATCACCTGAGGAGAGCAGATATGTTCTGTGTTAGCACAGCCTCCTACAATCACAGAACCTAGTTAAAATTGGGTATCAAAGCTGACAGCAGAGGATGAATGAGGCTTTGGAGGGCATTAACCACTGGAATCACCTCACCCTGGAGTGCCTGGGCTCTGTGTTCAAACCTGAGGGGGATTTTGGGACCCACCTCTTTGTACTGCTCCAGTTTGCTCCTGTTGGTTGGGATGGAGTTCACCAGGCAGTTGTGGATGAGGCAGTCTGAGAGCTCCTCCCAGATCAGCTCCCCCAGCAGCTCTGCCAGGGTGACTCTGCCTTCCTTTCTGTCTTCCCCAGGCAGCTCCAGAGGCACTTCTGTATCCCAAAGAGAAGAAAATTTTTTTTAACAGAGCTGCTTCCTGGGCTAGACCCTCCACCAGTTCAAAAGCCTCTCCTCTTTCATTTTCCTTGCACATAATGCTGATTAACAACCAGATACTCTAGAAAACTCTCATTAAATGAACAAGGTACAGATCATAACTAATACCAAAAGAGAGGAACTTACTTAGGAGGTATTTGTGCAGAACTTCAAAAACCAGCTTGATCTTGTCAAACACCTCCATAGGAGAGGACTCCTCCAAGGCCAGCTCCTGGGACCTGAACCTCAGGATGAACACATCTGGCTGTTCCTCTGGGACTGGCTCCAGAGCTGGGTGTGAGATCAGTGGCTTCAGGATGTACTGCAGCAACAACTGGCCTGAGGAAAGGGAAAAACTGAGTTTTTTCAACAGCAGTTTGCTCCAGTGAGGTCCAGCCCTGACTGTTCTGGATTTAGAAACTGCAAGAAGTGGAAGGAACCCGCCCTGGATCAGTTCTATCAGGGAATTACTAATGAGGTAAAACTCTTTAAGCATCAGGCTGTGAAACCACACAGTCACAGAGCAAAGGCACACTGAACTGTCAGGAAAGGAGAAATAATTCCAGGTGAATAATGGGATAAATATTTTCTCATTAATAAGAGCCACAGCACCCACCTCAGTGGGAAACACAAGGCAGGAGAGAGAGAGAAGCTTTCCAGTGTCCTGCTGGAGTGAAGTGGATCCCAGTATGTGTTACAACAAGCCTGAACTATCACCCCCTGAGCTACTGGGGCTGTTTCTGGGGTCTGTCTTACCAAAATGTTTGAGCTTGGAGTGCAGCTGTCCCAGGACAGCCAAGGCCTGCAGCACAGCAGCCACGGGTGGCACAGCAGTGTCCTCGCCCTGGGCTGGCAGCGTGTGCAGCTGCAGCTCCGACAGCACCACGGCCTCCAGGCTGCTGCTTCCTGCACACAAACCACAGCCAGGGCTGTCACAGTGTCACAGCATCACAGCACAACCAAAGACCTTCCCCTCCCCAGGGCAAGAGCTCGTTCAGCCCCCTCAGCCCACCAGTCTTTCCACCTTGCAGGTGAAAACAGGCACGTCAGTGGGGCAGAAAGAGTGAAACCAACCCCTGTGAGCACCTTTGGAAGGGGGAAGCTTCCACACAATGAGTTTCTGCCACTCCTCCCCGAGGTGGTAGATCACGTTCTGGGTCTGCACCGTGAGCTCTGTGCCCAGGGCCTTCAGGATCTTCAGCTCAAAGCCCCTGCGGGACTCCAGGCTCCTGAGGCTGCTCCGTGCCTGGAGCGGGACAGCAAACACAGCTCGGGTCAGGGCTGCTCCTGCCAGGGAAAACCACCCTCTGCAAATCCCTCAGGGCATGGATCACCACTGGTACCTTCTCCAGCTGCTGAGCTGCTGTCACGTACTGCTCCTCCAGCAGAGCAGAGTTGCACCCTTTGATGGTTGTATCAAGCTGCAAAGGCCAAACACACCCAGGTGTCACTGCAGCTCTGCTCTCATCACACCACGGCGTGTGGGCTGCAGCCACTCATTCCAAAGAGAAGCCCAGAATAATGTCTCAGGCTGAGGAGCAGGGTTTTTCTGCTCCCCCTCCTCACCTCCTGCAGCTTTTTCAGGACACTCAGGACCAGTGTGTCCCTCTCCAGCTGCTGCTTCAGCTCTGTGAACTCAGCAACAGCAACATTTAGATCTCGCTGGACCTAAAATAACAGCAGTTTTCAGTTCACTGGCAGCAGTTGTTAGCACACACGTCTTCCTCTTAAATTTCATTTCTCATTTATTTCTGTTCACAGGATTGTAGCAACAGGGCACGAAAGAAGGACACGGTTTCACCACAATCCAGAGAACAGCAGAGCCCCCAGAAAAGGAGAGCCTGTTTATTATGGATACACAATTTATGGGGTTTGCAAAGTGAGAGAGGATTGGAAGATGAAATCCCACCTCTGGCTATGTGACCAGTCCATCAGATTCCCTTCTCCAAGAAGGAATGGAAACAAAGCTGGTGTTTTTAGTGCAATGTGTGAGAAAATCTGACTGGAGAATATAAACTTTTCAGAAGGCTTTCAAAACCAGGGTGACACAGGATAATTTTGTAAGAAGGAAAAAAACTCAATCTTTTTTTACTCCTGTGTCACACCCCCTGCCACAGCCAAGGCTGGTCCTTCTCTCTGAAGGACAGTGTGACACACTTATCCACCTGCACAAGAGTGACAATCCCTTAATGACAGCTCTTAATGTACACCCTGGTGCCACCTCAAGGCATTCTTTAGGGCTCATATCACCCAGGGGTCTCAGCCACAGAATCACAGAATTTCCTGAGCTGGAAGGGACCCCCAGGATCATTAAGTCCTGCCACAAACCCCAAAATCCCACCATGTAAGTGTTGTCCAGACACTCCTTTAGCTCTGGCAGGTTAGGGGCTGTGAGCAAACACCCCATGCTGGGGTGGGGGCTCCAGATTTGGGCTGAGATGGAGCAGAATGTCCCCCCCAGAGTCACCTCATTCTCGATGTCCACCTTGAGCAGGTCGATGTTGTTGGCCAGCGCCTCCACCTGAGCCACCAGCTCCTCTGCGTTCTGCATGCTGGGCAGGAACTCGCTGTACTTGTTGTTGATCATGGTGCACACCTCTCCCTGAGGACAGCGAGCAGCAGGGACAGCGTCACTTTGGGGACAGCGCGACGGGACTGCCGGGAGTGGGGTAAGGGAGCCTGGCAGGGCCGGGGCAGCCCGGGATGGACCAGGGCTGGGCACTCCCTGACCCCCTGACCAGGGCTGGACACCCCTGACCAGANACTCCCTGACCAGGGCTGGGCACTCCCTGACCAGGGCTGAGCACTCCCTCACCAGAGCTGGGCACCCCCTGACCCCCTGACCAGAGCTGGGCATTCCCTCACCAGGGCTGGGCACCCCTGACCAGGGCTGGGCACTCCCTCACCAGAGCTGGGCACTCCCTGACCAGGGCTGGGCACTCCCTGACCAGGGCTGAGCACTCCCTCACCAGAGCTGGGCACCCCCTGACCCCCTGACCAGAGCTGGGCATTCCCTCACCAGGGCTGGGCACCCCTGACCAGGGCTGGGCACCCCTGACCAGGGCTGGACACCCTTTCCTGACCAGCTCCGCCGCAGCGCCAGCCCCGCGTCTCTCCCCGCGCTCCCTGCTTTTCCCATCCCTCCGCCGCTGCCATCCCTTGCCTTGAGCTCCTCGACGCGGCGGGAGAGGCGGCCGACGCGGGCTCCCAGGTGCTCCTTGTCGAGGCAGCCCGAGTGCGCCAGCACGGCCGCCACCAGCGAGCCCTCCCTGGCCGCCATGGCTGCGCGCCCTACGGCGGCCGCGAGGGACACGGGACCGCGGCGCGAAGCTCGATCCGGGAGCCGCGGGTTCGAGACTGCCCGGGGACAGCGGGAGATTGGGGGGGCTCGGCGACCGGGACTGCGGGGGACAGGGAGGTGTCGGGGGGCTCGGGGTCTGCGGTTATGGGGACATGGAATGACCGGGAGCGCTCTGCGGCTGCTGCAGGGTTCTGTGGGTGGCGAGACCTGCGGCTGCTGCGGGACACCAGTGGGTGCCGGGGTCCGTGGTTATGGGGGATTTCAGGGGGACATGGAAATTCTGGGGACTCTCCAGCTGCTCAGCCCCCCACGGGTGCCAGGCTGCGCTGGGGTGAGGAGGAAGCCGCCGAGCTCCTCATCCATCCCCGGCTGCCGGGGAAGGGAGGATCAGCCCCCGGCATCCGGTACCTGACGCAGCTCCGGGCGGCTGCTGCCTTGTGGTGAGCAGCTCTCCGCACGTCCTGCGAGCGGGGACAGAGCCACCACCGCCGTGCCATGGCCAGGGGAACGGTGCTGAGTGCCTGGGCACTGCTGGCCAGCCTGGCCCTGGGCAGCTGGGGGGTCCGAGGTGAGCCCGCAGGTGTGGGGTCAGCGGCCGGACACTCGCCCTGGAGGTGCTGGGAGGGTGCTGGGAAGGAGCCCCGTGGCTCGGTGGGGTTTTCCACCGGGGAATGAGGTTTGGAATGCCGGTGAGGAGAAAGGAATCGGTGCGACGAGGGTAGGGGAGGCTGCTTTGCCCAGAGTTGGGGGTTTTTTTGGGACAGCCTGATGCGACGCTTCATCCCCATGAAGGAGCTCCGAGCTCTTCGCCGCCCTCCATAACTCAGAGGTGAAGCTCTCTGCTCTCTTCTCCTTCCACAGGGCAGATATTCGTGAAGGAATTCAGTGGCAAGGTGTTCCTGGAATGTGTGCGAGCCCAAGGCAAAAACATCTCGTGGTGGAAAGATGGGAACGCTGTTGGAAACGAAGCCCAGCTGGACCTGAGTGCAGTTTATGACGACCCCAGAGGCCTCTACGTGTGTGAAACGGGAGGCCAGAGGAAAAATCTCCAGGTCCACTATCGGAGTAAGTGTTGCACAGCTGCTTTTCCAGAGCCAGAACTGCTTGGAGTTTTCACCCAAGCAAAGTCTTGGGGGAATTTCTCCTCTCCTGGATGTGCCCCTGCACAGTCTCTGTGTCCTTTTGTGTTTGCAGTGTGCCAGAACTGCATCGAGGTGGATGCTCCCACCATCTCGGGCATCGTCATCGCCGACGTGGTGGCCACGCTGTTCCTGGCTGTGGCCGTGTACTGCATCACTGGCCAAGACAGGGGACACACCTCACGAGGTGAGGGACAGGAGAGCCCTGAGGGCTGTGCCTGGCCACCTCTGGGGGCCTGATCCCTGATCTTGACTTTCTTTTCTTCTTTCAGCTTCTGACAGGCAGAACCTGATTGCCAATGAGCTCTACCAGGTGAGTGTGGGAGCACCCCTATGTGTGTGTGGGCACATTCAGCACCTCAGTGTGGAAAGAATCTTTCCCAGGGCTGGGCAGGCCCAGTTTTGCCTCATCTTCCCTTTTTTTCCCCTGCCAGCCCCTCGGAGAGCGGGAGGATGAGCAGTACAGCAGGCTGGCTCCCACCCGTGCCCGCAAGTGATGTGGGAAGACTCAGAGATTGCCTTCACCAGTGTGCTGGTTTTGCTTAGACGTCCCTCCAGGATGGGCTGCTTGTAGCCCTGTGCTCATTCTGTGACCTCTTGCACTTCTGTATTCCTGGCATTAAAGATGAGCCTGTCCCAGAGCCTCCCTGCTCCATCTGTTGCTTCCAGCTCCTGGGGAAGGCACACACGGCATGGGATCTGCTGGCTGGGGAGGTGCACACGGGATGGGATTTGGTCACTGGGATTTGGTGGCTGGGAAGGTGCACACAGGATGGGATTTGGTCACTGGCAAGGCCAGGTCTCCACTCCCCAATCCCAAGCAGAACCAGCTCATGTAGTCTGAGTCCCCAAAATGGACACAGACACCAGACAGGGCCAGCCAGCATCACCTGAGCCTTGGAAGGACAAAGAAAGATTCCTCTGGTGCAGGTAAGCACAGAGGCAGAGCTGTTGTCCCTGAACAGCTGCTCATCCTGCCGAGACAAGGAAAGTGTGGGATGGCAATGCTGGGGCAAGCACTGTGCATTGATATACCCCAAAAATGGTTGTAGAAGCACCGTGGTGTAGCAAAATTCAGGGTTTTTGCTGCAAAATGTAGGCCTGGTACACCCAGAGCGTTCCAAGCTTCTCCCACCCCACTGGTGGGAATATCCTGCAGGCTGGGCTGAGCAGCAGGGCCGCTATGCTGGAGGTGAGAAGGCGGCCCTGGGTGGTTTTGGAGCTGCTGGGGGGTTGGGGCTGTGTGTATCTCACCATCTCCCCGCTCGGGGTGCAGGGCCTGTTGTGGTAAAGGAACCCAGCTGTGCCTCTGCACCGCATCCTGCGGGCCCCCAGCTCTGCTGGAGCTGCCGGAGCCGCCGGCCTTCACCTCCCCTGCTGCAGCTGAACCGCCCCCGGGCCCTGCCCCGCTGCTGCTTCCTCTGCTCGGGAGCACAGACAGGGGTGGCTCCACCTGAAATCTCCCCATCAGGGCATCAAAACAACCCACGGGCCCCTCTCAACCTGTGCCGCCCCCACTGCTGGGTTGTTTTTGTGGGGGGGTTTTACGGCCTGTCTCTGCTGCTTTGGCTGCAAACGAGGGTCGGGCTAGGAGCAGGATGAGGTCAGAGGAAAATCCCCCTGAGGAGGATCCACTGTCAGCCCAGGGAACCTCTGGGACAAAGTGGAGGCACTCAGGGCAGGAATTAAACTGGAGGGAAAACCAACAGGAGCAGAGAGAAGCGTGAGGGGCAAATGAGACCAGGAACCACCGGTGAGGCTGCAGGCCTTTAATGAGAAGGAGATCTCTTGCCAAAGTGCTCATTTCTGTTCCCTGATGGCACACCTTCCGTGTCCTGTGGCCACCTGGCTTATCCCAGAATGCCAGGGCCTCAGCAGAGCTGCGGGGAGCTGGGAACAAGCTGGGCAGAAGCGTTTAACCCCAGTGCTGCTGGCTTGCAGCCTGTCGTGCCGGGGGGTTCAGAAGCCCCGGGGTTCCAGGCCTGCATACACCTCCCTCTGGCCTTTCCGGATGGGCTGTGGGAACAGCAGGGATCTCAGCTCAGGAATCCTTACCTGAGCCCACCTCACACGTGGAGAAAAGCACAACAGCAGGGGCAGTGCACGGGGAGCTGCAGTTCTGCTCCCAAATAAATCCCAGCACCAGAAAAGGGGCTGCGCCCTCAGCACATTTTTCCTCTGCTCCCAGGAAAACTTGGAGCTTGACTTGGATGTTTCCTCGGGGATAAATGACCTGGCCTTCCCTCCCCAGCCAGCAGGGATGGGAAGCACAGGGAAGGTCCTCACCTCATAGTCCGGGTTTGGGACAGGGGGAGGACGCTGCATCTTCTGACCTGAAACAGAGGCACAGACAGGGTGAATCCATCGGGATTCCTGCACTTCCAGGCTGATCCCAGGGCCGGGCACACCACGGATCAGCTCCCACAGGTTTATTCTGAGCCCTGAAAGAGTCAACTGCTGCCAGGAGCTGGAGGGTTGGCCTGGGAAATGGGATCCTGTGTGCAGGAAGCTTTGGCACAGCAGCCACTGCCATCCCTGCACAAAGGCAGCCTGGAGAACACACCTGGGAAGCAGGAGCAGGGTGAGGGAAGCAGGAGCAGAGTGTGGGAAGCAGGAGCAGGGTGAGGGAAGCAGGAGCAGTGTTTGGGAAGCAGGAGCAGAGTGTGGAAGCTCCCGGAGGGCAGAGGATGCTCTGTCAGGCAGTGGGGACGGGGGTTTCACCAGGAGCTCAGAGGAGGGCACGAGCAGCAGGGCGGTGTGGAATGGCTCTCACCTCGTGGCCGGCTGTCCCCAGCTGAGCTGGCTCGTCCCTTCCTGCCTTTGCTGAAGTAATAGACCAGGATCAGCACACCCAGGGTGATGAGGAGGTCTGCAGTGATGATCCCTGCCACGGTCAGGGCATCCAGCTCCTGGCAGTTGGCACAAACTGCAGGGGCATGAGGGGAGATGCTCAGAGCCAGGGAGAGCTCACCTGAGGGCTACAGGCAGGTGGGAAGGGCAAAAGGGCAAACTGAGAGGAAAGGAGAGATTCCTTCTGCCAAAAATGGGCTCTGGGACACTTCTGCTCCCCACACAGAGCAGGAGTGGCCTGGGCAGCACCACCTTCACCCACCCCAGCACTGCAAACGAAGTGCAGCTCCCAAAACCTGCTCTGGGATGTGCAGGTGAGGGGTCTGCACTCACCTCTGGCGTTCAGGTACAGCTCACGCTTCTTGTTACCCAGGGAGCAGCTCAGGTTGGCCGGAGTGCTGTCATGGTCCCTTAAAATCAACTTCCTCTCCTCGGTGGCCCCTGTCCTCCCAGACAGGTGCCACTGGATGCCCTCGTCCTCAAAGGGACATGTGATTGTCACCGTGGTGCCAGAAATGTCCACCAGGAATTCCCCTGGGGAAGACAGACCAACGAGGAAGGAAATCAAGGGGAAATCTCAAATATTTCTGCCGGGTTTTCAGTCAGCTGCAGGTTTTGTACTACACTAAATAGTTAAGAAAGCTGGGAAAATTCACTTACCCTCCGGTTCTTCATCTGCAAAAAAGAAAATAAGGACTGTTAAAAAATCATCTCACCATTGCCTCACTGTTTGGTGCTTTTAGAAATGCCCAAAAATGGCAATATTTAGGGACCAATTTCTCCAATCAGTAAGATCACAATCAATTAACGAACAGTGAATTTTTCCTTTCCTGCAGTATTTGCAAAATTCAAATCTTTCTATTTGACTCACTTCTGAGGCATATTTGGGGTTTTTAGCATGCTAAATAGTCAAGGATGGAGGTAAAATACACTTACCCTGCTGAGCTGTGGTGCCAGCTGCAAAAAAAAAAAATGAATAAGAAATGTTAAGTAATTGAGCTTCTGCCATCACACACCTTTCCTACTCCCAGGACACCCTTTCTGAACTCAGCTGCTTGAAAGAGGTGTTTACAATCCCACATTCGTGCCGAAGGCATCAGAAACATTCTGGTGGTGAGACAGGATGTTGTTCTGAACTTGGAGGCCATTTTTAACACAGCCTAAGGCAGAATGGAAACTTCAATCATTTTCCGACCCAGCTCAGAAAAAGGGGCTGTTATTGCAAAATGCAAACCCCAAAATTCTGCTTTATTATGGTGGAGCAAACACTGCTGGAAAATCGTGGTAAGAACCTCTGTCCTCTGCAGGAGAACTCGCTGGGGAGTGGGACCCTGGCGTGCATTTAACGCTGTAAAAGAGTTTATCTGTGTGGTTTTTCTGCCTTAAAGGAAACAACTTGTTCCATGAGAGTCTTTGGAGCAGGAATATTAAAGAAAGAGTTTTTAGGAGGTGTGAATCCGATTTGTGATTTCCTTTAAGGACATTTGTCTTTTTACAAAAAATAAATGACTGCGGATTTGAGTTCCACAGACAGCGGACTTGGCTGGAGAGAAGGTGACCTGATGCTTTTTTATTTTTTATTTTTATAGACAAATTTAAATCTGATAAAAAACAGGCCACGGATAAACCACGTTTTCTATCTTCTCCAAGACTAGAAGTCGGTATTTGCAGCACTTTGGCGGGGTAGTTGTAGTCTTGTTGTAACTACTCTTAATGAATTACCTGGCAAATTTCTCTCTCCTCATTTCTGGTTTCTTTAGAACCTTTACAGGTACTCTGCACTTCATCCTAACCCAGCGGAGCATTCCAAAATCTCAGGCGGGGAACTGCCACCACACCCTTGCTATCCCACCAAGCCTGAAGTCACTTACCCAGCATCACCAAACGCTTTAAGGAAAGTGCTCGGATAAAGGATAAAACCAAAACTGAGACCGTGGAACCTTACAGCTCACACTGCACCGAGCTCCAACCCGGCTGCCCGAGGTTTGGGGGACTCACCTGCACACAGCAGGAGCCCCAGGAGGGGCAGGGACCTCTCCAGCCTCATCCTCGTGTTCCTCCTCCTGCTGCTCCTCTCCACCACATCAGACTGCCATGGCTGCGGCAGGAAAGAGCACGGTGGCTTTTCAAGAAAGGGGCCCGGGATGGTTTTCCCAGAATTGCCAACGACCCGAGCAGGGTGGGGGACTCACTCTTTCCAGAGCAGCCAAGGCAGACCCGGGCACGTGAAATAAGCCCAGGTCAGGAAGTGTGGAGGCTCAAAATGTCTTCTTGGGACGTCACCGCCAGCGAGGGGTGGATGCTCTGCCCTGCAGCAGCCCTGCAGGGCTCGGGACAGATCCTGGGGGTGCCCTGGGAGCAGCAGGAGCCAGAAACGAGCTGGGATCAGATTCACCATCAGGACCTTTCCAACAGCTTCTCTAAGTGAGAGTCTGAGAACTTCCAAATGACTGCACGTGGGATTCCAGGATGGCTTGGGTGAGAAAGGACCTTAAAGCCCATCCCATTGCACGCCCTGCCACGGGCAGGGACACCTTCCACTGTCCCAGGCCGCTCCAAGCCCTCTCCAACCTGTCCTTGGGCATTTCCAGGGATGGGGCAGCCACGGCTCCTCTGGGCAGCAGTGCCAGGGCCTCCCCACCCTCACAGGGAAGGATTTATTCCCAATATCCCACCTAACCCCGCCCTCCGGCAGTTTGAACCCAGTCCCCCTTGTCCTATTCTACAGCTGCTGATGAAGACCCCCTCTCCAGCCTCCCTGCAGGTCCCTTTCAGGAAGTTTGGAACAAAGGAACCAGAAGCAGCACCCAAATCTCAACAGCCCTGCACGGGCAGAGAACTGAGCTGGGCGTGCCAGGCTGTGCCATCGCTCCCTGCCCAGCCCCTGCGCTCAGCCTCCTCTCCACGGGCTCACCCAGAGACATCCCAGCAGCATTTCTGGGAGGTTCTCCCGCTCGGGAGCTCCCCGTGGAAGTGGCCTGGCCCCACTAGAGGGGGCTCCTGGCCCGGCCAGCGCCGCTCGCAGGGGACTGTCCCTCCCAGCCGGGGCTTGGGGCAGGCACAGACCCCCCCTGGCACCGGGGCAGGGGCACTCCGGGCTCTGCTGCCCGCAGGGATGCTGGCACGGACACAGAGCCAATGGTTTTTTGCCCCATTTCCTTTTCTGGGGCGCTCTCTGTGCTTGTCAGGGCTTTCTTTTCCTGATTTGTGTTTCCGAATGGAACATCAGAGGATTTAGGTTACTGGTGAGTGTGCCAGGGACGTGGCAAGTCTTGAAAGTTGGAGTTCACAGGTTTTTAAAGAAGATGAAGATTAGGGAAAGTCTTCTGGCAAAGGTGGGAACAGGGGCTGGTCCCAGCCCTGTGCAGAAACAGGATCGGGATGTGGCAGCAAATTGGCTGCAAAGCGCTGCCTTTGCAGGACCTTTAAACACAAGCCTGAACAAAGCCCCAAAGTGATAAATATTCAGGGTGGCAATGAAAGAAAACGAGGTGATATTTTGGAATAGTAACTGGGTGGAAATCTGGGAAGATGAAGTGATGAAGGGCTAATAAGGGACCAAATCATTCCTAGGAAAATGGGAACCCTTGGTGTCCCGGAGCTGTTAGCAGGGATGCCTTAGCACACACAGGATTCCCTGGTTTGCTCTGTGGACGATCCGTGGGACTGATGGCCTCAGTGCTGTTTTTCCATCACCAAATCGCTGAAGGAAGCCCCCCCAAACACTGCGAGGTTCGGGCACCAAGCCCAACCCTGCCTTGGCGCCCTTGCAAAGGAATCAGCGCCAGCCACGACCGGAGCCCATAACCTGGGATGACTTCCTGGGGCAGGATCGTGAACCAGACACGAACGCAGCCACAGCCGCTGATTTACGGCCCTCGAACGCAAACAGCCGCATTCTGCCGACACTCAGGCTCGGATTGCTTTCACAGTGCCACCGCTGCCACGTGCCTCCAGCAGAATATTTTGTGTTCTGTGGAATTTCTCACTCGTGGGGCACGGCGGGGCTTCCCCCAGCTGTGCCTGGAATATGGCAGGGCTGGACCCATTTTCCGCTTGACTTTTCCAAGGATTTCCCAAGCTCCCACTCCTTGGCTGCAGCCAAGGAATGTTGAAATTATTTCAGGGCAGGTATCTGTGTTTTGGTGGGACGTTTTTATCTCCTGGAGGAGTGCCCGCACTGCGGCCGCGGGCTGCTGCGGGCTGCTCTTTTTGGGGCGGTTTGCAGGTTTTTTGCCGAGCAAATGGCCCTCATTCCTTCGAGTCACCTATGAACACCTCCAGGCAAATGTCCTTTTACCTCCCACAAGAGGGGAGTGGTTTCGGTTGTCGGCTGGGAGGAGGAATGATTGCAACACAAGAGAGCAGGGGAATATGGGAGGGAGAAGAAATTAATCTCACCTTGGGAATCTCGCTGATTTACGGCAGAGGTGAGCGGGGCTGGGCACACCTTGGCAGGGAGCGCTCACCTTCGCTCTCAGACCGAGCTGGGGGGAAGGAACCTGCCCCGCTGTGCTGGGAAGGCTTTGAGAAACTCATTTTTCACCGGGACACCGAGAACCCGGAGCGGATTTGCCTTTGCAGCCCCGGATTTGTCTCCCCGATGCGCGGCCGCACCTGGCTGGGCGCTGCGCTCGTCCTTGGGGCGCAGCTCCGAGGTAAGGAAACCTGGCCGTGCTGCCGTGCTCCCTCCCCTCTTCTGATCCCTTAAATTATCCCTAAGGCAGAGGCTTCTCCCCCGTCCTTGCTGCCATTCTTTCCGCGCGGGGTTCTCTGGAAGTGGCACGATGTGGTTGAGTTTCTTCCCCAACAGGTTTAGGCGTATTCGAGTGGAAGAGCTCCGATCTCCTCCACTGATCTCCTCCTCAGCTCGGCTTTCAACGCCTTTTTCTCTCCTGACAGGAATCTGAACTTTACTCCCAGCCTTTTTTTTTTTTTTTTTTTTTTTTTTTTTTTCTTACCTTTGTTCCTAAACAATCAGGGATTGTCCAGGAGCCTCGGGCTCAGATCCTTTACACAGCAAAGGTTCCAGACTGACACGAAATTCACTTGAATTTTCGGTGGTTTATAGCAAAACACCAGGATTTTAAGAATAACACATCCTCCTTTCCCAAATGCATCAGCACATGGATGTAATCGGCCTTGAAAAAAAGGTATTTTGTACTTATTTCTGGCTTGGTTCTTTTCAAAGAGTTTAAAATGGAAAGATTTGGCACCGAATCCGTGTTCGAGCAACGTGATCTCTGCCAATGAAGTTTTCACGTGTGAATTCATCCAATGTTTTGGCATTCCGAGTATTTTTTCCCTTTGAGATAAGGAATTATTTGGAAGGAAGTATTTAGTCATAAATTACTTCCAAATACGTCTTTATTGTTTACTCATAAATGACTTCCAAATACGTCCTTATTATGAAGTTATAATTTACAACCCTAGATAAGCCTGTTTTTGGTTTGGATCACACTGGGGTGAGTTAACTTTCCTAAAGTGAGGGGTAGTGATATTTTCTTCCTACTCCACCAGAAAACCATTAATTTCTCTTATTTTTCATTGTCCTCCTTTCTTTTCCTTGCTCTTCCTGCTGCTGGTTGTCCCTCTTCCAGGGGAGCATCGAGTGAGCGATGCTCACTTATTTTTAAAGCAGCTGTGGTGGTTGTGGGGATGTTTCTTGGACAAACAAATCCACATTTACCTTGAGGATTTCCTCTAGAATTCTTCAGCCTGACTGCATTTCCCTGGGCTGTAAACCCTGTAAAACTGGCTCTGGATATATCAGTGAGAGCAGCTCTACCGTGGTGTGCATGAGGATGAATGGAAAGTGTATAAAGGGAAATTCTAGCGTGGGAAACTGCAATTATTGGGTGCGTTTCAGTCCGGTTTGAAAGGGTTTTTCTGAATAAATCTGCAGGACCACCCCCTTTGGAGTGATATCTGTGCCTGAGGCACTCAGGTTATCCTTTGCCAGGGCAGATAAGGCTCGCAGGGAAGTAAAGCCGATTGTCCTGGTTTAGGGCAAATTTGGGAGGAAACCCTAGAAGGGCTCTCCTCTACCCAGCCAGCGTCAGCAGCCCCTCCACCCAACCGGTCCGGGATAAAAATCTCCTTAGAGAAAAGTGGAAAAAGCTTTATTTAACAAGAAGAGTATTCATAAGCATAGAAAAAGAGTAAACAATATTAAATAAGAAAACCTCTCATAGCTCTGAAGAGCCGGCAAAGTTAAAAAGTCCTTTTGTGGGTGTGGCTCAGTCAGCTTCAGTCTCTCCAGGGCTCGGGCCAGGTGCTCAGGCCCCGGGTGCAGCTTGGGGAGCCCCAGGAAATTGTCCTGATGTCCTGAACCCAAGAGGTGCTGAACAGTCTCAGGAAGGGGAAAAAACCACAATTCCAGTAAAGCTCTTCTTCCTTCAGCCAAGAGGGAAAATCAGTGAAAAAAGCAAAGCAAAGCTCCCTGTCTCTGTGTGTGCCACGGCCGAGAGCTCCGAGCCAGCACTGAGCCTCATCTCACTCTCTGTCCGTGCTGCACACAGCACAGTCTGTGAGAAAGGAATTCCCAGGCAGTTTCTGCAGTTTCTGCTTCTCCCCCTCTCTCTGCTCAACTCCACAAGCACAGAACTCAACATCCAGCATAAGCAAGGCAGGCTGTAGGGGATACAAGCATCACAAAGTGACCCAGGACAGGGATGGGGAGCAGTGCTGAGCTCACTGCAGAGCTGAGTGCCCCCCTGTTTGCCCTGCAGCGCTGTGGCTGGTGGCGGCAGTGGAAGTTCACACTGCCAGGGAGGTGGTTGCAGTCAACGGGACCAACCAGCGGCTGAAATGCACCTTTTCCAGCAGCAGCCCCGTGAGCCAGCAGCTGTCGGTGAGCTGGATCTTCCAGCCCGAGGACCGGAGCTCTCATGAGCCGGTGAGTGAGATCTCTGTGCTCCCTTTCAGGGGTTGCCCCTGGCCCCCACACCTGGCACAGACACACCCAAAAGCCACGAGTACCTTTGGGCCTTTGTCACTTGCAGTGATTAATGCGAGTTCTGTTTGCAGACCCTGCCTAAAAAAACCGCTTTTGTTTCATTTTGGGTGAGCAGGGTTAAAATATTTCTGGCTTTACCAAGCTGGACCTGCTGACACCACAGCCGAGCCCTGGCTTAGGTGATATCCTGCACCTGACACAACTTCAGGAATCTTCCAGGTCCTTTCCAACCCAGGCCATTGGACGTCTCTGTGGTTTTTGCAGGTATTTAACTACCTGAAGGAGCCCTACAAGCCCCCCTCGGGAAGGTTTAAAGACAGAGTCACCTGGGATGGGAACATCGAGCGGAATGATGTGTCCATCATCCTCTGGAACCTGCAGCCCAGTGACAATGGCACCTTCACCTGCCAGGTGACAAACTGGCCAGACGTCTATGGCACCATCGGGGAGGTGCGGCTCCGGGTTGTGCAGAAAGGTGAGAGGCCGAGAAACCCCGGAGAAGTCGTGGGGATTTGACCAGAGCGGCCCCCTCCACACCTGGGAAAACTACGGGAGGAAAGGGGTTGTAAGCAGAAAGCAAGAGGGGAAAAGAAGAGCCTGAGGAAAGGTTTTATTCGCAGACAGAGGATCCCAGCCTCCTGTGAGTCCCTCTGCTCCATTCCCCTGTCTTTTCCCACGCAGTGAATTTCTCAGAAATCCATTTCCTGGCTGTGGCCATCGGATCTGCCTCTGTCCTGATGATCATCGTGGTGACAGCTGTGATTCTCTGTCGGCAGCACCGCAGGAGAGCGCGAGACAAGAGGAGGGAGGTGGCAGACACTGAGCTGTAAGGGCACGGCAGGGGAGGGAGGGGTTCCTGGGAGAGCTTGTCATGTTTATCTCCACGGCCTTCCTGAATTATTGCCTTGGACCCTGCACGGAGCATCTCCAATGCAGAACTGCCAACCCAATTAGTGATAATTGGCTGCGTGCAGGCAGAACAGAGCCCCAGGATGGACAAGTTCTGGAGTCCTCATTTGGCTCTTGCCCTTCTCAGTGGCTCCTCACTCAGAGGAGCCAGCTGCTGTGGTGGTGGCTGGCAGGTGACCACGCTGTCCCCTGAGCTGGGGTCACCACAGGTGTGGCACACCCACCATCTCAGGTGTGCTCTGTGTGACTCAGGACACCCTGCTGCTCAGCTTGATGCTGATTTGGGCTTCTTTTCTCTTTTTTTTTCCCTCCCATTTTTATAGCAGTAAAGAAAAGGAGAGCCTGAAGACGAGGGAAGAAAAGGAACCCATTCCACTGGAAGATTAAAGGTCTTTGCTGGTGTGGACCATGCAGGTACCCATCCAAACCTTCTCTAATTCATGTCTCAGTGTTCCTGTGGGCCCTCCAAGAGAGATTCTCTGGGGTGTTTCCCTGCTATTCACAGTGAGAACTGAGGCCACAGTCACACTTTGCTGTTGAGGATCATTCAGAGACAGCTGCATAATCCCTGGACAGTCACAGCCTCCTAAATGTACAAGAGACTTCTCCACCCTGGTGTTGAGGAGCATTTGCAGGAAATCCATTGTTGCTGCTTTCCATGGCATTCCTGCTTTGGAGATGGAGAGGAATGAATTACTTCCCTTTTGTCAGTTTTGAATCTGCTTTTTTTATTACTTTAACCTTTATTGTTTTAAAATTGCTGCAGGAAGACTGGAGCTGTTTCAGTATTCACTGTCTTTGCTTAAGTGTGTCAGCATAAATTTTACCCACAGTTTCTGAGGTCAGCAGCTGCCCCTATTATTTTTGGTTTTGCCAATAACCCTGAGTAATGGATGTTTGTTTTTCTTATAATCTTTCTTCTCAGGTGCTTCCAAAGCAGCTGGTGAAAGCTTGTAATTTGGGGTGTTAGAACAAAGCTGGATTACAGACGCCCCACGCTGCTGGTGTGGTACCTCTGCTCAACCTGAAAGTCTTGCACAGAGAGGGTGACTTTACAGGAGCTGTGGATTCCCTTCAGTGGAGCAAAGCAGGAGGAACTTGCCCCATGAACAAAGAACTTTCCTTCATCTTCTTGCCTGTGGAATGCGAGCGAGGCTTCTCTGGAAGATGAAAGTGCCAAGACTGACTGAACGGAGGGCAGGGAGGTGCTTGAGCAGATGCACTCTTGCACCTTGAAAACCACAAGCTGCCTTTGTTTTCCCCTGGTTTTTATTCCCTGAAGATCCTGGCTGGCACCCTGAGAAGGAAAGACTGAGCAGTGAGAGCTCAGCTGGCACAACAAACTTCCCTGGAATCCCTTTTCTACTTTGGATGGACAGTGGTAGAGCTGGGCAAAACGTGCAGTTTGTTATTAGGGATAACGTTCACCAGCTGGGGTGGTCTGCACATCCATCTCCTGCAGCTTTGGGACACTCTGGGGGCTGAGGAGAGTTTTCTGCCTGGATTCAGCAGCTCCCCCCCTGCTCCCATTCCCACTCATCCCTGTGCCCCCCTCTGTTCCCCAGATCCATGGAATCCACAGAGCTCTAACGGTGTCTAACCAGCCCCAAACCAATCCTGTTACAGTATTTACCCAGCCCCAAATCAAAGCCTGTTTGTTTGCAGAGTGTCTTTATGGCTTTATAACCTGCGATGTGCCAGCCACTTTCCCTGGCTGTTCCTTGGTGTTTGTTTTCATTTTCACTCACCTCTGTCGTAAATAAAGTCACCTTGCTGAAAGCTGTGCTGGTGTGGAGGGGGGGGCTGTGACCTGGGAGCCCCTGACACCTTAAATGAGCAGATTTGCACTGTTTGTCCCCAAAATTTGATTTGTTACCTGGTGTACAACAAACCAATAATTAAATACTTCAGGGAAACCTTGATTATTGATTTCAGAGCAGCCCAAGCCTGGGTGCTCAGTGGCGTCCCACAAATCCAGCACATCCCACTGGACTTTTACCACCATAATTTATGCAGAGAAATTCAGAGTTAATAAGTTTCCAAGTACAGCCCCTCTCTTAGGATGGGTCATTAATTCCCACACAAGTTGTGTCACCCCAGCCAACTTCTACCCCTGCTCAGGGGCAGGTTCTTCACCTGGCCAGGGTCTTTTTCACCTGCAGGTGTGATTTTTAGTATTATAACCAAGATAGTTCAGCTCCAGGATATCTAAACCTTGGGTATTTTGCCCAGTTAGCGATGCACACACAGATACACATTAACATCTTGATTTAATACATCCCCAAAACTTGGCAGTTCCAGGGTGCCCTTGGCTAAGGGCTGCAGCTGCTGCCCATTCCCCTGATTATGTCTCGGGGGTTTTTTGCTGATTGCGCTTGAAAATCTACAAAGATCTCACAGCGAGGAGCACCTTGACTTGAGATAATCCTGACACATTCCCCGTTTTGCGACAGCACCAAAAAAAAAACCCCAAAAAACAAGCGCAGCGAGCGGGCTGTGACAGGAGCTGCTCGGGGATTTGGGGACACCCGCGGTGGCCATGGCGGCTCGGGGACGAGCGGAAGGTTCGGGGCGACCCCCCCAGGTGTGCCGGGCTGTACCCAGGTGTGCCGGGCTGTACCCAGGTGTGCCCGGGCGCCGCGGCCATTTTGGGGCTGCCCCGCCCTCACCTGCGCCAGGTGAGCGCCATGTTCCGGGGCTGAGCCCGGCCGGGATGCGGCGCCGAGGGACGGCGGGGACCGGGGGCCGCCTCCTCTTCCTCCTCCTCCCTCGGGGGGCTCTGCTGCTGCTCGGTAACGGGGGGCTGTGGGGGTCGGGTTGGACGGGATGGGAGCGGCGGTGGCCCCGGCGGTTCTGAGTGGGAACCGGGCCAGGAGCGCTCTGGATGCGGCTCCGGGAGCCTTGCATGGCCCTGGGGCGGTGGGAGGCTTAGGGAAGGGTGGTCCCGGGGCGGTGTGGGTGCTTTGGAGGAGGTGGGAAGCTCGGGAAGAGGCGTCCCGGGGCGGTGGGAGGCTCGGGAAGGGTGGTCCCGGGGCGGTGGATAGTTCGGGAGGGAAGGGCCGGGACATCGCTGCAGCTGAACGGGGCAGAAGTGGCTGCACCCACTGGAAACAAGAACTGAGAGCACTCGGTGCTGTGGGGAGACTTTTGACCACCCAGCGTGTGAAATTCAGGCGCCGTGGCCAGAAGGGCAGAGCAGGATTGCTGTAAAGCACCTAAAGCTGGTACTTTGCAGCCCGCCAGGGACCCAGCTGATCCCGGCTCTGGGCTCTTTGTCTCCACATCTGAACCCCTCTGGTGCTCCTTCCCGCCTGCTTTGTTTGGAGCCCGTTCCAGTCCCATGCACAGTAGTTTAGGGAAGTTTTCCGCTTCCCTCCAAATTTCAGTGTGGGGACAGAGTCACTGCTGTGCTTTAGCCTTTGAATTCTGGCTGACCTGCACACTTGTGGGTACTTTTTGGGACCATTTTGCACCTCGCAGGTAACAAGAAATTAATCCCTGCCTGTGGTGCCTGTTCCCTCAGGTGTCTGCAATGTTCTTTCCCTGGAAATTAAAGCCAGCCCTAAAGTCAGAGCTTTCGTGGGCGAGCAAGTGCTGCTGAAATGCTCCTTCAGATCCAGCTCCCCCATCACAGAGAGCCTGCAGGTGGACTGGACCTACCGTCCCTTCACTGGGGGCCAGATGGAGACAGTAGGTGGAGCAGGGCTTGCTGAAAACCTGAATTTGCTGTTTGCTCTGCTGGGCTGCTGCCTCACTTTGCCGTTTGGGGCTCTCGTTGTTTCCTTTTTGCCCTGTGTGAAATTCCTTCGGCGTTCTCTGGGTGAAAAAATATTCTGTGTAAATACAGAATAGCATAATAATAATAAAGTAGATAAATTTGTGGGTTTGGCACAAGTGCTGCACTGTGCATTTCATGGAGTGACTGTAAAGATTCGGTTGGTAGCTCTATTTCCCTTATATAGGAAATATTCTTCCTGACTTCTTAACGTGTCATTTTCCCCTCATTTTTGCAAGGCAAAATCCCTTTATTCTTACAATGCAAAAAAAAGCAGTTCACTCTGCTTTCTCAGGTGAGCATTTTATTGCCACAATTATTTTATTCCCTTTCCCTCCTTGCAGGTGTTTCATTATCAGTCTGCCCCACACCCCCCGACAGCGGGGAAGTTCAAAGACAGGATATCCTGGGTTGGGAACGTTGCTAATGGTGATGCTTCCATCGCCATCCAAAGCCCAGCGCTCAGTGACAACGGGACCTTCATCTGCAGCGTGAAGAACCCTCCAGACGTTTATCACAACATCCCCCAGACGGTGCTGGTGGTGACAGAGCGGGGTAAGGCTCCCTGCCCACGATTTGGCCTCACCTGTGTGCCAGAGCTGCTGCGTGGGGCCTTGCAATTCTGAGCAGCACGTGGGAAACGCTCCCTGGAGTTCCAGCAGGGGTTACCTCAGCCCCCCTCCCCTCTGGGCTTGTACTTTGAGAACCCCTGAATTGATTTGGGGCAGGAAGGGGCAGGGGGAGCTGTGGTGGTGACAGGAATCCCACGTGTCCCTTCGTTCAGGAGGTTCCGCCTCCGCAAATTGCGGCAGAACAAGTTAAACACTGAGGAAACGCTGCCCTAAAAATAACCTGCACATCACAAGCTCTGATTGTCAGTAATGATCTCCTCATCTGCCCTGCGTGCCAGCCCTGGCCCAAATTCCCAGCTCAACCCTGCTGATAGAAATGTGGCGTGCCCTGCCTTCCTCTGCAGTGTCTGAGCCTGCCTGCACTGGCTTTGGGGACAGGAGAGCCCCTGCAGGTCTGGGGACAGGAGCTCTTCAAATGTGGGGACAGGGACAGGAGAGCCTGACAGGTTTGGGGACAGCAGAGTCCTGCAAGCTTGGGGACAGCAGGTATAGGGACAAGAGCTCTGCAGATCTGGTGATAGGGGGACAGCAGGTTTGGAGTCAGGAGCTCTGCAAATGTAGGGATGGGGACAGGAGAGCCCTGCAGCTCTGGTGACAGGAGCCCTGCAGGTTTGGGGACAGATGTGGTGCCAGCAACCCCACAGATGTGGGGCCAGGCTGTTTCCAGCCTGCCAGCCCTGTGTTTCACGTGGAAGGGCCACCAAGCTGTGCCCTGGGTGAGCGTTTGTCCCAGGGGCTCAGCTGAGCTGTGTCACCGTGTTCCAGGCCTGGCCTTCCAGCTGACCTCAGCAGCTCTGCTGTCCATCCTGGTGTTCCTCCCTTCCATCCTCGTGGTCATCCTGCTGCTGGTGAGGATGGGGAGGAAATTCCGGATGCTGAAGGAGAAAGGAAAGTGTGGCTACAAGAAATCCTCCATCGAAGTGTCTGATGAGTAAGTGCTGGCTGCAGGCTGGAGCCTGCATTTCCACTTTGGGGTGTGGGCTCAGGCACGAGGGATGATTTCCCCACTGTCCTTCAGCATAAACTGGCTGCAGCTCAGCCCCTGGCACCTGCTGCTCACCCAGCAGGCAGAAATGCCCGTGCTGGAGCACAAACCAAGCCCTGCATGTCCCCTTTTTTCCCACCATTTGCGTGAGGAATGCCATGGAACTGAAGCAGTTTGGGTCAGACAATATTTCACTTCTGTAATGAGGTTTATTTGAGCCTGAGTCAGCAGGATGTTTTGCAAGTGTGAGCTTTGTGTGTTGCATTTTGGGGTGAAAACCCCTTAACAGCAAAATAAAGCCAATAATGCCACCTGTGGTGGGCTGAGCAGAGATGCCAGGTACTGAAGGAGCCTTGGAGACTGAATTCCCTTCTGCTCAATTCATTGTTGAATGATTTTAGTTTATTTTTTTTTTAACTGCAGTCTTTTAATGTTTTGGTTGGTGGTGTAACACTTTCCAGCCAAAAGGCGACTTTTGTTTTAATCTTTGTGGCACTCTAGTGAAACATCCACCCCCAAAATGAGGCACCTGGCAGCTTTCAGTCCTTTTGGCTTTGCTGTGCAGAGTCAAAGGCTTTTCCTCACAGTGAAAAACCTTCAGCTCCCTGTGACACAGCCAGAATTCCCAGTCCAGAGGAGGTACTGGAATGTCTGGGGGGGGAAAGCCCAAGCTGATCCCGTGTTTTCCCTGCAGGGCTGAGCACACAGGCACAGCTGGCTGCGGGGGGAGACTCAAGGAGTGGTGCCTGAACTGTGTGGTGAGTGAAAAGTTGGTGTTTCCCAGCAGTTTTGCCAACTTGGGCGCTCAAAGAAGGTGCTGAGAGCAGCAGGTGGAGCGTCCCAACACCTCTGGGTGCCCAAGGTGTGTCCCAAAGGAGCTTCCCAGCTGCAGGGAGTGAGAGCTGCTGGTTGTACTGGTGGGGAAGCTGTCTTGAGATCCAGCAAGCTGATTTTGCATTTGACTCGATTGGGATCAAAGCTGTCATTTCAAGATGAAAAATCAGTGCCAGTGCCAGCTGCTGTGGGGCTTTTTCAGGGGCTCTGCACGAGCAGTTTGGGGTTGGCAGAGCTGTGCTGGGGAAGGCAGGCAGTGACCCCCCTCAGCCCTCTGTGTTTTTGCAGAGGTGGTGGAGATCTTCCTCCTTTTACCTCGTTTTCATCACATCAGAACATTGCTCAACCCTGGTGGTTTGTTTGTTTGTTTGTTTGTTTCTGCCTTTTGTTTGCTGTGCTCTCTGAAGTGGTGGTTGCCTTCTAATGCTGCTCCTGTGAGTCAGGTGCCTCGTGCTCCAGCTCCTGAGTGGTTTTGCCACCTGCTGCCCTTGTTTTGTGTGCTGGGATCAGCAGCCACATTCCAGAGTGATTCCCAATTTCGAGAGGGCTTTCATTCTTTCAGTGTCCCACAGAGCAGATTTTACCTCAGGGCCACCTTTGCCTCTCGTGAACACAGTCAGGACGTGAGTTGGGGAGGATTTAAATATGTGTTGCTTGATTCACCCTGCTAATGCCAGTGATTGAAAATGTCCTAAATGCCCAAAGCTCCAGCCAGGCGTGTGCTGGTGGTTCCTGTCAGATACAGGATGAGAAACAGGCAATTACCTAAGTTGTACATGAAATATTTACAGTTCTGCATCAGACACAGCAGGCACAGAGCTGCAGTGTTGGGAACAGGGCCTGGAGAGGTGCAGGGAGCAGGAAATGCTTGGGAGGTGGAAGGGCTGAGCCAGGTGACATTTTGGGAATCAGGGAGGTGCCAGGAGCAGAGATGGGAAAGGATGGAGGCCCAGTTTGGTGAGGAAATGCTGTCAGGAAGTGGGAGATCTTGTATTCTTATAGTTTTTATATTTTTAAATATTTTTAGATGTTGCTGTGGAGTCCAACGACACAAAATAGACTCCAATATATTCATCAAGGCAAAAAAAGATTTTATTAAGAAATCACATTCCAATATATAACATAGATGGTGAAAAACAAAACCCCATTGGGTAAAAGATATCAACAATTATCTTAACCAATTAGAGTGACATTCATGTACAGCCTGGCAGGTGCAAGGTGCTGCCTTATTGTTCAACATTCTTTGTGCAGGTTGATGTTAAGCTGGTCTTGAGCAGAGAGTGATTTTGGACTCACTGGGTGAGAACCTCTCACAAACACTGTCTCATGGCTTTCACAGATTTTCTCTGTTCCAAGCCTGTTTCTGCCACAGCATTTATATATTACAATTTTTATATTTATATATATTATATTCTTATATTTTAAAATATTTTTACATTTTAAAATGTTTTTATAGTTATACCCCCTGGCTTGTTCAAGCACAGCAGCATTTTTGGAAAGCATTTTAGGCTTTTGCCAGAAGCCCAGCCAGGCTCAGCATTTGGCTGAACTCCTGACTTTGACTCATTTCTTCACCCATAATCTCAGTTTCTCTCCATGTTCCCCGTTTAGGACACGGATGAGGAGGATCCATACTGACAGAAGGCTGAAGCTGTGGGAAAAGTCTAAAATTGCAGCACTGAAATCATGGTTAGATCCTTCCAGAGGCTGCAGAACAACCAGTGCAGATTGAAGGACATGCTCTGCCCTCGGTGGATTGGAGGAATAATGCTGATAGGATAATTCACTTCTAAAAAAGCACAAAATAATGATTTTTTTTTTTTTTTTTAAAAACTTCCCTGTTTTTTGGGGAAAAGAAAAATCTTTTCCCCTCAGGTCTGCCGGGCCTACAGAAACCTACGGNATAGTTATACCCCCTGGCTTGTTCAAGCACAGCAGCATTTTTGGAAAGCATTTTAGGCTTTTGCCAGAAGCCCAGCCAGGCTCAGCATTTGGCTGAACTCCTGACTTTGACTCATTTCTTCACCCATAATCTCAGTTTCTCTCCATGTTCCCCGTTTAGGACACGGATGAGGAGGATCCATACTGACAGAAGGCTGAAGCTGTGGGAAAAGTCTAAAATTGCAGCACTGAAATCATGGTTAGATCCTTCCAGAGGCTGCAGAACAACCAGTGCAGATTGAAGGACATGCTCTGCCCTCGGTGGATTGGAGGAATAATGCTGATAGGATAATTCACTTCTAAAAAAGCACAAAATAATGATTTTTTTTTTTTTTTTAAAAACCTTCCTGATTTATTGGGGAAAAGAAAATCTCTTGCCCTCAGGTCTGCAGGGCCTACAGAAACCTCAGTGCCTACAGAGCCAATGTGCCTTGGTTTACTGCAAATTGATTTTGTTTATGGGTTTGGTTTGTTGCTTTGCTTTTTTTGGTGACATCCCTCACTTTCTGAGCCCTGGAAATCCAATTTCCTGAAGTGAAGGCTGTTCCAGCTCTCTGGGCTGGTCAGCTCTGGGCACTGACAAGGTTTATTTTCAGGTTTTTTTGGAACAACCTAACTCACACCAGCCTGATGAAGTGGTATCTGGCATCCCCTCTCTTGGAGTGAAGAGAACCTACTGCTTTTGAAGTATTTTTTTGTTTATTCAGCTGCATCACTGGGTACCTCTCCTTCTTCTTGGAGAAGTGAAGCACAACTCATAGAAAACGATTTTTTTTTTCTTTTTTTAAATCAGAAATGCAAATGGGGACTCTGTTTCTGGGGACACACAACCCCATCTACCTCAGCCATGGACTCAAGCACTGCCCAAAGGAATGTTCTGTTTGCAGTAGTTGTTTTCTTCCTCCCTTCTTCTAGGACCTGTTTTAGGGAAATGGGTAATTGTGCAGCATTACTTCCCCTCGAGGAAGGGCATTTCCTCTTTCATCAGCCTTGTCCAACAATGAGTGGCAGAGAGCAGTGGAATCCATTCATTCAATCCCTAAAAAAGCTGCTTTTTTTCTATATCACTAAAATATTCTCCTTTTACAGATGTGCTGCAGGTTTACTGTTGATTTTGCTGTGCAATTACCAATAAATTGCATTATTCCATTCTGGGATGTGGGTCTCTTTATTTAACTAAATGTAGCTGAACTCGTAAAACTGCCCATCCTGAGGTGTAAATATTGTCATGTGGTGATGGGTGAAGGATTTTAGGGAGCAGATTTAACCCAAAAAGGGGGACAAGACCCCCTTCAGCAGCTCTGGGCTGGCTGCAGCTTCCAGGTGTGGTGAGGCCCTCACTGAGAAGTAGGTCAGCTGTAGATCTGTGCCTCCAGATAAAGAAATACATTTTTCTCCTGTCTACTAGAAAGCAATATTTAAAAGGTTTGTGCTCCCTGGAGACACAGCATCTCTGTCAGCCAAACCTTTCCTGGGAAAGGCTGGTGGTGGGATCGTGCAGCCCGGGGGAAGAGGCTTGGCTGTTCCACTCTCAGCACCCACACCCCACACGACTTCCCCTGGGGAAACCAAAGGCTCTTTTTTTCTGCTGCAAAACTCTGGATTTCAGCTGTGGCTCCCTGGCCTATGAGTGTGCTGGATCCCGGAGAAATATTGCTGGTGTGAAGCTGAGCTGCCACCTTGGAGCTGTGAATGGGGCTGAGCTTTCCCTTCCTCTGCCACCCCTGTGGAAAATTCCTGGTGCAGCATCAAACCCACTGATACTGGAATGGAGACCAGTGGGATACTGGAATAGAAAGCAGGAGCTGCTCTGGTGTTTCAAGGAAAGAGGAAAGGTGAAAAAATGGACTTTCCAAGGGGCCAGGGGTGTGGCAGCAGAGGAAAATCAGTGGTTCAGGAGGAGGCAGCTGCCCACGCTGTGCCAGGCAGGTTCAGGGCCCTGGCAGCACCAGGAGGAAAGCACAGCCACGTCACCCAGAGCTGCTGCTGCCTCACTGGGACTGCTCTGATCCCCAGAAACAAAGCAGGAGGGAGCACAGGGTGTGTGCAGGAATCTCAGTGTCCTGGACTGGTCACTGTGAGTGGTCAGGCCAGTCCCTCAGCCAGGCCTGAGCCCCAGCCCGTGCCTGGGAGGTGCCTCCTGAGGCTGCCCCATCACCCCTCTCGTGCAGATGCAGCTGCACTTTGTTTCCCCTCTCGGAACATCCTGATTTCTTGTTCTGCTTTCTCTTGCTGTGAAAGTGATCTCCAGACCCATCCTGTGAGAACCAAAGGCTGCACAGGCAACCTAGAGATCATTCAGCAAGGGATTCATCTCCTCTGAAGCAGTGGCTGAAGAACCCTCCATGCAAGACAAGCTGACTTCTCCAGGCCACACTAGGTGAGAATTTTTTGCTGTAATATTAATTTCTGGGTGGTGGGGTTTTTTTTATTTGTTTTTCCTGTGAAGAGAACCAGGGGAGCAGAACTGCTGGCAACTCAGATCCATGTGCAAAAGCAGGGAAACGTGAGGGCCACGTGGTGCCTGTGCCCTTTCCCCCCCCAATCTGTTTGGGAAAGGCAATTTGGATGTGTCAGCACTGGCACACCCAGAGCAGCCTGGTGAGTGGGTGCTGGCTCCAGCTGGTGCCTCCCAGCACCCTCTCACTGCTGTGTGTCACAGGGGGAGACCCTGCAAAAATATCTTCCCAGCCAGGACCAGAAATCCTTCCCAAAACCAGGGCAATAAATCCAGCAAGGACCTGATGGCAAATAAGGCCCTCAGCCCCAGCAGCTCAGCTCAGCTGCAGGGAATTTTTGGAGTTTCTGGGTATGGAAATCTCAGCTTTCTGCAGCTGGGAACTGTTTTTTGAGCTGGCTGCTATTTTGGCTGCTGCAGGGGGGTGGTCCTGGGAGGGTGCAGCTCTGCAGGTTTTGGCAGTGTCCCTGGGAGTGTGGGATGCTGTGCCTGCTGCCCTGAGCTGGGCTGGCCCAGCTGAGGCTTCTGGGGCTGAGCAGGAGCTGTGTTTGTAGGTCGGGTGTGCAGCAAAGTGTGTCACGAGAGAGCTGCACAGAGCACAGCAAACCACACAAAAACCCAGCCCCACAGGGGCCCTGGGTTGTGAGAGGCAGATGGGAGAGAATTCCAGAAGGTTTGCTGCCACTTCTGAGGAATTTTTGTTTGTGGAAAGGGCAGGGTGATGAAGGTACAAAGCTCTAGTGCTTGTCTCAGCCTAGAGCTGATTCTGGGACTGGAATCCCTGTCTGAGGCTGACCTGGAGATCCTCTTACTTGCACCATGGAGAAAAAAGGGAGAAGCCACCAAAATGCCAGAAATCATTCAGCTCTTGTCTTTCTCTTTCATTTCTGCAGTGTTGGAAAAAACGTGCTGGCAATGGCAGCCTCAATTCCAGCTTCACGTGAGGGCTCCCTGGGCAGAAGAGCTGCTCTCAGTGACTTTTTACCTTGAAATAAGTTTTGAATGGCCACAGCTGGGAATCATGGAGCAGGGACAGGGCAGCAGGGTTCTGAATCCTCCCTTCCTTTGGGCACTGGCTGGCGCATTCCTGGTGCTGACAGCAGGATAGACCCACGATGTGCAGAAAGGAGATGTCAGCTTTATTCTGAGAGATGTCAGGCTGAATCCAGGGGCCAAACGTGGCACTGCTCCAGCAGAACCTCTCACCAAGTGCAGCACCCAGGGGCAAAGATTTAGATCTGGAGCAGGGGGCTCTGTGTTTTCAGGACCAAACTTCTCTGATTCTGTCATATTAAAACCATCTGATTGCTTTGGGAGCAAAATCAACACCTGCAAACATCTCAGCTGTCAGAGGCTCGACCCCCAAACCACCGGAAAGATCCGTGACTGAGGGGAAAACACGAAGGGGTTTAGGCCAAGCTCTCTCCCCCACGCTCGCTCTTCCTCTCCAGTGTGGTCTCTCAAACCAGAGCCCTGCTCTCTGTGCTGTGCTGACTTCCAGCCTCCCAGCCTCAGAGGCTGCACACCAGAGTCCTCCTCTGACCTTGAGCTGCTGCCAGTCCTTGCTGCCCTGCCCCAGGGGACACTGTGTCACCTCTGCTGCTCTTTCCAGGGGGACATGAAGGTGTTGCTGAGCCTGACCCTGCTGCTGACATGGCTGGGTAAGCCCTAAGTTTTATCTCCCTCTGCTTTCCCCTCTGCCTTTGCTTTGAGACCCACCAGTTCCTCTCTCCTGAGGAGAAGCCCTTGGAGCTGCTCCTCTCCTGGGTGCCAGTCCTTCCTCTGCCCTGTGTGTGCTGCATCTCCCCTCCCTGCAGACCTCCCCTCAATTCAGGCTGCAAACTGCACTGGCATCCCTGGATGTGTCCTGGATTGAGGATCCAAGGCTTTGAAAGAAGCAGAACTGCTTCACCAAGTCTAAATACAGGGAGAGGTTTCCAAGGTATTGATTTTGGCTCTGCTCGAGGCAAGCAGCTCCCTTGGTCTTCTCCGCTGGCAAATATTTGTCATTTTCAGTTCCTCAGCTGGTCAAGACCAACAGAACTTGTTTGGGGAGCTGCAGCACTTTGCATTCATTATTTACAGGGCTCCAGACAAACATTTGGTGCTTGGCCAGGGCCCAGCCCTCGGTGGTTGTGGGAAGGGTGAGCAGTGGCTCAGCCACGAGGATGAGCAGACCTGTCTGAGCAGCTCCCCGCTGAATCAGCTCAGCCAGCTCTGAGCAAACAGCAGCCAGAGCCTCGGCCTTCCCTTGCAGTGCCACTGCAGGCTGAGGCAGGCGGGGCTGATGAGCTCCAGTGACATTTTATGCCCAACAAATTTCAGAACATCAGTTTGCAGAAGACCTTTAACCCCCTTCCTGCCCCACGCTCTGCAGCGCAGAGCGCCGGCAGTGGCTTCGTGCAGCTTCTGTCAGCTCTGTGCTCTTTGATGTTCCCCTGCTTTGCTTTTTTTCCCCACTGTCCTGCTTCTCTAGAAACCCCAAGCTGTGGTTACGTGGCCAGACAAGAACAAGCCCAGGTCTGGAGCCTGTGAGCAAAGGGGAAGGAAGCCAAATGGGCAGTGAGGGAGGAACTGAAATTCGTCTGAAGCGCTTGAATTGCCGCTGGCCTGGTACAGATGAGAGCAGCACAGGTTCTCCCGGGCAGTGACTCACAGGCACAGCCCTGCAGGAGCTGCAGGCTTTGGCTCCGAGGCGTGGAGGGCAGGGGCTGTGCTTGCCGGCTGCCCCTCGGCCGGGTCACACGGCTGCAGCCCTTGGTGTGGCAGCGGGAGGATGTGCAGCCCCACATCCCGGGCACGCCACGGGCAGGGCTCAGGCACGGCCTTGGCCTCTGGGCTGCTCAGGGCCGCCAGCCCCAAGCTTCCCTGGGGAGGAGATAGCGATGGGAAGAGTCAGGCTGCAGCTGGCCGTCCTCCCCGGGCTCATCCTGCTGTCCTTGTCCCCGGCAGGGCGCTGCAGCGGGGCTGCCGGGGTGTTCATGGAGCCCCAGCTCCGAGCTAGGGCTGGGGACTCCGTGCTGCTCCAGTGCCTCTTCCTGGACCCCCACAGCAAGGGATGGACCCTGCACAAGGTGGACTGGCTGTACAGGGCAGGAGCTGGCACTCAGGTGGGTCAGGATGGGGAGGGGACGTGGGGAGCGGTGGCAGGGGAGGGAGAGAGAGGCAGCCCTGGGGAGGCTGTGGGGCAGCAGCCCTGGGGAGGCTGTGGGGAAGCCCATCCACCTCTCGCCGGGCCGTTCCCATGAGAGGAAGAAGTGTCCCCGTGTGGTGGCAGGAGCCCGCAGCACCGGAGGAGCTCCTGCAGCTCTGGGTGCTGCACCCTTGGGCTCTCCCGGAGCGGAGAGTGCCGGGCTCTGTGCGAGGACAGCAACCCTCGGGACAGGGAGAGAGCGTGAGCTGAGGGCTCCTGAGGAGGGACAGGCACCTGACACCCTTCACCTGACTCCGTCTGTGTCCCGGCAGGAGGAGATGGTGTTTTTTTACTACAGCAACAACGGGGTCCCCGCGGGGCGCTTCAAGCAGCGGGTGCAGTGGCAGGGGAACGTGTCCCGCTGGGACGGCTCCATCCGGCTGCAGGACCTGCGGGTCACCGACAGCGGCACCTACCAGTGCGAGCTGCGGCTGCTGCAGAACAGCAGCGTCTTCAAGAGCCAGACGGTGCTGCTGGTCAGCCCCGCCGTCCCGAGAGGTGCGTGCCGCACCCTGCGGCTGCTCCCTCCCTGCTCAGGCTCCCGGAGCTGCCCCCTCAGCTCTGGGGGGTCACCCCGCGGTGCCATCCTTGGTGTCTCCCCAGCAGAATCAGGGGAAGAGGGTGCTGAGGACGCTGCGCTGCCGAGAGACTCCGGGTTCTGGCCGGCCGTGGTGGGCTGTGGCTGTGTGGCCGTGGTGGTGGCGTTCCTGGCCGGGCTCTGCGTGAGGAAGAGGTACCAGCGCTGCCTCTGGGTTTAGGGGGTGAGGAAGCTCCTCCCTGCAGGGCTCCTGTTCCGCTCTGCCCGGGCAAGCCTTGCCCTGATGTTGTCAGGTGTGAGGGTTCAGCCCCAGGCTCCTGCTGCCACCTGGTGTCACCCTGCCCTGGCCGGTGTCCCCTCGGCTCCCAAACCCCCTGGGCCGTGCCAGCAGCCGGGGTGGCCTGGCCCGGGTGTGTCCCGGGAGAGGGAGGGGGGGACAGGAGGAGCGGGTGACACCTCTCAGCAGAGGTGACACTGCTGCTGCCTTCCCTCGAGGTTTGCAAGCGTCACAGCCCTGGAGAGGATGGGGAAGAGCAGCAGCAAGAACAAAGCAGAGGTGAGGGCTGAGGCCGGAGGGGTCGCTGGGGTTGGGTGTGTGGGCTCAGGGCTGGGGAGGCCGAGGGAGGGGATCCCCCACTGCCCAGGCACGAGGGGCCGTTTTCTGGCCAGCTGCAGCCACGGCTCCTGCTGCTTGCCCTGTACCCGGGGTCAGGCAGCCCCTGTGTGTCTGGGGCCTGCTCGGTCCCAAACACCCTGATCTGCCCCTTGCAGGAAGCAATTTACTCCTCAATCCCTGGAGCTGAGGTACCCAAGGCTGAGCAGGAAGCAAAGAAGAAGAGGAGAGCTGAGGACACCTACATAACCATGGTGAGGAGCTGCAGCAGGCACGCTGGGACCCCCACATCACTGTCCCCCTCACCAGAGTCCCACTCCCAGTGCCAAACCCCAGCATCCTGTGCCCCCTGCCCCCTCCAAACACACCTGGTACACCTGTGGTGAGGCTCACAGCTGGTCCCTTGCTCCCTGCAGCACCCCTCTCACTGCCGAGATAATGGCATCTACGTGGAGCTGGCCAAGAGGGCAATCCCGACAGAATGGATGGCAGAGGGGACCCCGGGGGATGGACACAGCCAGGAGCCCCTCAGCAGGCCAGAGCAGCCACTCCCCCGGGCTCCAGAGCAGCAGAAATAGCTGTGCTGTGGGATGGCAGCCCCTCGTCCAGGTGTGTCCGAGACACCTTTGTCCCTCTGAGGACTGAGAACTGGTGACACCTCACTGTCTGCTCCGTGCCAGGGCTCTGCTGGGCCCCAGCCCAGCCCAGCTGCCTGCAGGGGACCAGGGGGACACCTGTCCCTCTGCCTTTTGCCCCCTGCACTCAGGAGAGGGGCACAGTGGGCACAGCCTCACGCTCCAGCTTGGATCCTGCCCCGGGATCAGGATCTCCAAGGGCGGAGATGCAGTGAGAGCCGTCACGGTATTTTTCTGTAGATAATAAAACTCAGGGAGTCTTCCCTGATCCTGTCTTCGTTTTACCTCCTGCCTAAGTGTGTGATGTCCAAGTGTGCCAAAATCTGCCGTGGGAGCCGCTGCTCCCACGTGCCAGCCTCGCACGGGGCACCCGCCAGCCCCGCTGGCTCCAGGTGGGAGCAAGGGAAAACGGGACAAAAAAAGGGGTCCCCTGGCAGCAGGATGGGGACGAAGGGGTGCAGGACAGAGCGGGCGGGCAGCGGGGTCCCCCACGGGTGTGCCCTGGCCAGCCGAGTGCCGGGCAGCGCTGGCCGGGGGAGCCCCGCCACCCCTCCGGGGCCCCCAGGGCAGCACCGGGTCGGGCGCTGGCGCTGCTCCCGCTCTATCTCTGGGTGCTGGGCGCTATCTCTGGGTGCCAAGCGCTATCTATAGATGTTTGACACCTCCAGGTGCGGCGGGAGCCGGGACCCTCCACCTCCCACCGCTGCCGGCTCACTGCAGCGCCGCGCTGCGCTCCTTGGTTCTCGTTGACACCCTGCTCTCTTTTCCCGCAGGCAGCCGCGGGACGGGATTTTGGAGGAACCGGCCCCCGAAGCGAGATTTGGGGGGTCAGGGGGGCCTCACAGGCGCTTTGTAGGGTCGTGGCAGCTGTGGCAGCAGAGCAGAGAGGGCTTTGCCTGCCCAGGATGGGTGTGCAGGGAGTGTTTGCTGAGCAGCGTTGCTGGGACGCTCCCGTGCCTTCTCTGTCCCCTCTGCTGCTTCCCCTCCCGGCTCTGGTCAGGCAGCAGAGCCCCTCTGCATCCCCTGCTGCCCTTTCCCTGCCTTCCCTGGTCTCTGCTGCACAGGAACCCAGGTGTGCCCTGGCTCTGGGGCATCCCCGGCCTCTCTCCCCAGCGATGCTGTCCCAGCAAACGCCACCACGCCTTGTCCCGGGGTCTGAGCAGCTCTGCCACCGCCTCCCTGCTCTCCAGGAGGTCCCGCCTGGTCTTTCCTCCACCCATCTCTGCAGCCAGAATCCAGGTTTGCCCCAAAGGCTTCCCTGACCGATGGTGCGAAGGGGACCAAAGACTTTCCCCGGCGCTGTCACTGCTGGGCAGAGCCTCCCCGTGCCAAGGCTGGGTGAGGAGAGGCGTTATCCCGGGAGAAGATGCTGCTGGAGAAGGGGAAGGAGCCTCCAGCAGAGCCTGGCAGCGCTGGGAAGCGATGGAGCTGCCTGGGAGCGGGCAGGTGACCAGGAGCACCTCTACCTGCTGCAGCCTACCTGGGGCATCCTGGCTGGGCTGCTCGGGCCCCTCTGCTCTTCTCAGCCTGGAGCAGCCCCTCTGCTCTGTGCCTGCCTCCAGGAGGGCATTTCCAACCCTCCTGGGCCCCGCTGGGCTCTCAGAACGGGAGCTGCTGCTGTGGACGGTGTGAGCAGGGCCGGCTCAGGGGCACAGGGGACACACCTGCACGTCCCCACTGAACCCGGGGGGGCTGCGGGGGCCGCAGGAACCCACCGTGTGCCCCAGCCCGTGCACAGAGCAGGGAGCCGGCGGTGCCAGGAGCTATCGCCTGCAGTTGAGGGGAAAATTTTTCCGCCCTCCCACTCCGGCGGCTGCAATCCACCAACCACAGCATTTACTGCTTTTTTTCGCCCCAGCACCGCTCCAGCCATATTGGGCTGTGGGGAGAAAGAGGCTCTAATGTTCTATGTCACCTGCAAATAACCCGGGCGTTCGAAAAAGCACCTCCACCACCTCCACAATCCACACCAACACCACGTCCTCTCCACACACAAAAGTCCGTCAAAATGAGCCCGGAAGCCTGGCTCCCGCAGCCCACCTTGCTCCTCACTGGCCTCACCTTGCTCCTCTCGCTGGGTAAGTGTCGGCTTGAGCCCCCTTGCATGTGCCCAGGTGGGGACACACCCGTGCCCCCTGCCAGGAGCCCCCTGCCCGTGCGCCAGCCCCGGGGATGGGGGCGGAGGTGTTCTGGCGTGCACCCTGCGGAGAGCCACCAGCCAGGGGGTGACCTGCTCCCGGGCAGGCTGGGGGGGTACGGTGCCCACTGCACCTCCTCCTAAAAACGCCCCGCATCCCGCATCCCGCATCCTGCTCGCTGGGTGCTCAGCACTGAACCCTTTGCATGCCAGGCAGGGCTGCCGGGGGGACGGGGCTGGGAAGGTGCTGTGCTGCTTGTGCCTGTCCTTTTGGGGTGCTGGAGGGAGGGAGGGCTGTGCTGCCTTGTGGCTGGCCCTGCTGGTGCTGGCAGGGCTGCTGTGGCTGTCCCCGTGGCTGTCCCCGGGCTGGTGGCCGTGCCGTGCCGTGCCGTGCCGTGCCGTGCCGTGCTGCCCGGCCCCGCAGCAGCGCTGTGTCAGCAGCTCCGCGGCCGCATCGATCGCGGCCGGGGACGCCCGGCTCCTTTGAAGTGCTGCCCTGGAGCTCCTGATGGGCTGCTTTTCCGCCAGGGGAGAGCCTGGGAAAGGAGGATGGATACAAACCCTAGGCCGGGCTGCTGTAGAGGCTGCTGTAATCGTGCCCCCCTCCCCCCCAGGCTGGGTGCAGCGTGACGGAGCGTTTGGGAGCCTGCGCAGCACCGCAGGACGCGGCCACCACGGTCCCTGCGGTTTTGGGGGTTCCTTCTCCCACCTCTCAGTCCCCCAGGGCTGAGTGCCGGGGCAGTGGAAAGTTTGGACCCACACACTTGGGTGCTGCCAGGAACTGCCAGGCCGTGGTGTCCCTGCTCGGGGTGACAGCTTTGCTGCTGGTGGCACCTCATCCCTCTGAGGAGCCCTGGGGAGCCCCGAGGACAGGGGACAAAGCCGTGTCACCCACCTGCAGCCACACAGGGCATCGGGTGAGGGGCACTCAGACAGTGATTCCATGCAGGCATCCCCTCCAACCACTCCTGCTGGGACAGGCTGGCTCCTGGCTCTCCTCTCCCATCCCTGCAAGGTTTCCTTGGAAGCATCAAAGGCGGCGGCTGCCCCGGGGCAGCCAGGCTGCACCGCTGGCTCGGGACACTTCTTCCTGCCTTGGCTGCTGTGACTCGTCCCCGTGCAGCAGCTGTGCCCATCCCCGTGTCCCTGAGCCCCGTGAGAGCCCTCCCTGCACTGGGGCTGGATGGAGATCGTTCCCCACAGCTCCCAGCACAGCAAGGAGCCGTCCCCAGGGCTTGGCCATACCCGAGGGCACTGCTCTGCCCACAGGGAGTTCAGGGTGCTGCTGGTTCCCACCTCGCAGCGGGGCTGGGGCTGGACACAGCCGTGCCTGCAGCCTGGGAAAGGCTCCTGTCCCTGGCTGCAGGGCCTGGCCCCTTTCCTGCCCTGCTTGCAGGCGGAGCACAGAGGAGCAGCCCTGACCTGCACCCAGCTGGGCCTCGGCAAGAAGGTCTGAGAGCAAAGAGCAGCAGCCCGAGGGGAGAGGTGAGGTGATCACAAAAGCACCTGGTGGCAGTGTCACTGTCCCTGCCCTGTAGGGTGTCACGGCCCCCCAGGACACTCCGGTCCCTCCCAGGGCTCGCTGTCCCCGTGTCCCTGTGCTTCTCAGGGCTTGGCCTCGTGTTTGCCCCGCTTGGCTGCACAGGAGCCTGTTCCCCTTGCCCAGCCTGGGGACAGGTGCTGGATGCAGGCGCTGGGTTTGGGTGCTGCTGAGGGGAGCTGCAGGGAAGGAGTGGAGGAGGGAGCAGGGCACAGACACCCCATCCCTGCCCGCTGCCCAGGTGAGTCCTGCCCTGCCCGCTGCACCAGGTAGTGCCCCTGCTTCTCAGCAAGGCCGGGGATCAGGGACTGACTTTGTTCCCCCAGCAGGGACCGAGACCTTGCTCTGGCTATTCCCAGCTGGAGAATCCTCGCGTGGGCACTGCTGGCAGGGGAAAGCATCTGCATTCTCCCCGGAGCCCCCGGGGCCGGCCCTGGCAGCTCCCAGCCCTCGCTGCCTCGTAGCCGTGTCCTGCTGGGAATGGAATGTGATGAGCGCAGCCATAAATTTGCGTGTGGCTGTGGTGGCGCCGGGCCCCGAGCGCTGACGCTGCAGCCTCGCACGGCGCCATCGATCCCGCAGCTGCACAGCCTCGGGCCACGGCCGGGAGCAGGGCTGGCCTGCAGGCAGCAGCACCTGCAGCACCCGGGATGGCACGGGAGGCTCGTCAGCCCTGGCAGAGCAGGGATGGGGCTCGTCCTGTCCAGCTGAGGGACGGTGCCAGGGCCGGGGCAGGGAAATGCCGGTCCTGGCTGGATGCAGAGGGTGTGGAGATGCGCCTGGAAGGCAATGCCGGGCCCCAGGGAGAGCCGGCAGGGCAGGATGGGGACCTGGGCTCGGCTGTCAGGATGGCTGCCTGTGACACTCCCCCCTAATTCACCTGCATTCTGCAGCACCCCCGGGACTGGGCATGGAGGTCATGGCCCCTGCCACCATCAATGCCTTGAACGGCTCCTCTGTGAAGCTCTCCTGCACCTTCAACTCCTGCTACAAGGTGGAGAACAAGCAGTTTTCCCTCAACTGGACGTACCAGGAGTGCAGTAACTGCTCGGAGGAGCTGGTGAGTCTCACTGGGGGTCTGCTGGGGGTCCCGGGACCAGCTCAAAGGGGGTTCCTCAGGGTTCCTTACAGGGCAGCGTGTGCAGGGAGGGGGTGCCTGGCTGGGAAATGAGCCCGTGGGGTGCCACGCGCTGCCTCCTCACCTGCTGTCCCCACTGGGGCTGCCCAGTTCCTGCAGTTCCGCACAAAGATCATGAACAAGCAGCTGGATCGCTTCGGGAACCGCGTGGAGTTCACCGGCAACCCCGCCAAGAACGACGTGTCCTTCACCCTCAAAAACGTGCAGCTGGAGGACGAGGGCACCTACAACTGCTACGTCCTGAACCCCCCAGACCGGCACCTGGGCCACGGCAAGATCAGCCTGAAGGTGCTCACCAAAGGTCAGTGATCCCCCGTGCTGCGGGGCACCCATGGGAGCAGCGTTTCCTCCCAGAAACATTCCCAGAGTCTGTTCCCAGAGCCCTGCCTGTTCCCAGTGTCTGTTCCCAGAGCCCTGCCCATTCCCAGCCTTTCCTCCCAGAGCCCTGCCCATTCCCAGCCTTTCCCCCAGAGCCCTGCCCATTCCCAGTGTCTGTTCCCAGAGCCCTGCCCATTCCCAGTGTCTGTTCCCAGAGCTCTGCTCATTTCCAGCCTTTCCTCCCAGAGCCCTGCCCATTCCCAGTGTCTGTTCCCAGAGCTCTGCTCATTTCCAGCCTTTCCTCCCAGAGCCCTGCCCATTCCCAGTGTCTGTTCCCAGAGCTCTGCTCATTTCCAGCCTTTCCTCCCAGAGCCCTGCCCATTCCCAGTATCTGTTCCCAGAGCCCTGCCCGTTCCCATTGTCTGCTCCCAGAGCCCTGCCCATTCCCAGTGTCTGCTCCCAGAGCCCTGCCCGTTCCCAGCTGGACACTGAGCCCTTGCCCTGTGTCCCCAGAGCCCCCAAAGCACGACTCGACGGTGGCTGTGATCGTGGGTGCCTCCGTGGGCGGTTTCCTGGCCGTGGTGATCCTGGTGCTGATGGTGGTGAAATGCGTGCGCCGGAAAAAGCAGCAGAGGCTCAACACGGACGACCAGAAGACGGAGGAGGAAGGGAAGACGGACGGCGAAGGCAACCCTGACGAGGGCACCAAGTAATGCCCCCCCTGCCCGCCCCTCCCTCCTCTCCCCTGTACAGCGTCACCCTCTTGATGTGCTTCCCAGAGCAAGGATTTCTGTCTCCCCAGAGCATCCCTCCTTCCATCCAAACACCCGAGCCAGCCTGCAGCAGGGAGGGTCCCCGGAGCCTGGCTGTGCTGGGCAGGGCTGGGGAGGGGGGGCTGGAGCCCCTGAGGCTGAGCTGGGACCAGCCTGTCCCCTGCTCTGAGTGCCAGGGAGTTGTGAGGGGCTGCTGGGGACAGGCTGGGGTGGGTGAGGGGGGATCTGTGCAGTCCCCACACACGCAGGGACTGGAGCAGGGGGTGCCAGGAGGGGCAGAGGGCTCTGGGCAGCCCCATGCCCCGTTGTCTGCTCTCTGTCCCAGTAGAAAATGCAAGCAGGGCCCAGCAGCCTGCCCTTGGCTTATCCCGAGGTGCTCCTGCTGTGCCTGCGCCACTGGCAGTGGTGTTCCCATCCCCAGGGATCCCAATAGCTGCCAGCCTCCTCCTTGCAAGTTCGTGCTCCTCAGGGACTGTTCCAGGCTGCTCAGAAGTCAGTGGCCAAGGCCATGAGCCCACTCAGTGTTTTGAAACCATTGGTGTGCAAGGGATGGACCCTTCTGCCTCTAGGGCTGCTTTTGGGTCTCAAAGGTGCTGGGCTGACCTTTTCGTGCTCGTTTCCTCCTTGGGGAGGGTGGTTCTGATGGAAAATGTCCTGCTGATGTGTCAAGCTGAGGTGGTGTGGAGGCTGCTCAGGACAAAGAGCTGCTGAAAGGAAGAGGAGCTTTTGGGCACTTGCTGGGAAGGACTGGGCACAACAGCAGGCCCAGAGTTAGGACAGCTCTGTCACCCTGGAGCAGCCCTGTGACGCTGAGACTGCCTCCCCCAGGCTCCCTGCAGAGCACTGCACACTGTAACTGCCATGGCAATGCACTGCCAGCGTGCCCACCCCCTTCGCCTCACCTGGCAGGTGAGCTGTGCTGGCTGCAGCACCGGGGGTTCGGGCAGGGAATGACCCAGGGCAGTGTCCCCTGTGGCACCAGGCCCGAGCTTTTCTCCTCCCGTGGCTGCCAGGAGGGGGACAGTGCACGGAGCCACAGGGGACACTGCCCAGGGGCAGGGGATGGAGGCCCCATCACCCACGAGCACCACTGCCAGGGGAGAAGGGACACCTTTGCAGCGTCCCTGTGCAGAGAAGGGACACCTCTGGCATATCCCTGTGCAGGTGCCACCCCGGCAATGCCATCAGCCCCTCGGGGGTGGCAGGACAGCTGTGCCCTCCCTGCTCTGCCCCATCGCTTTCCACCCCGGCCCCACGCGCCCTGTCCGTCCCACTCCACCCCGCCGGGCTCCACGCTGCTCCCCTCCCATCTGCAGCAGGAATGTGCCGTGTCCCACGCCTGGCCCCCTCCCCCTGGGCCCTGCTGCCCCGAGGGGGACCGGGCTGTCCCCGCTGCCCCTGCCCAGTGCCAGCAGTGCCCGCTGCTGTCCAGGGGGCTCCTGCACTGCCTTCTGCCAGAGCCGGGCTGTCCCCAGCTCCTGGTGGGACTGAGCCGGCACCTGGGGGCCACAGAGGCCTCTGAGTGTTGCACAGCACCAGCCTCGCATCCGCCTTCCATTTCTTTTCGTGCACTATCCTTGGATTGCAACTTGCCAATGCACCTGTACATAGCTGTACACAGCAGAGAGCAGACAAATACAGACCTGTACACACGGGAGGGGCTGCTGTGCCTCGTGCTGTGGCCTCGGGCCTGCGCCTTCCCCTGGGCTCCTCTTGCCCAGCGCTCTGCCCGGTGTGGGATGTTTTTATTGCTCTTTGTACAGTCGAACGAACAAAAGAACGACTAAACACCGACCCTGCCCTCGATGCTTTTGTGCCGCTGCCTGGAGGGGTGGGACAGGTCCCTCGTCTGCTCTGCCTGGGGGGATGAGCCTGCTCCGGAGTGGAGCTTGGTCCTGCTGAGGTGCTTTGGGCGCCGAGGGAGCCCAGGGCACCCTGTGTGTGCACAGCTCTGTCCCCCGGAGCTGCCACAGAGCCAGGGCTGCCCTGGGGCTGGGAGTGGGGACAGTGCTGCTCCAGCTGCCCCACAGGGAGATTTCAGGGGTGCTCCACACCCACTGTGGGGCCTGCAGGACCTGTGCTGTGTCAGCTTCTCCACCTGTGCTTCTCAGAGAGCTGGGTTTGATGGCTGCTCGTGGCAGGTAAGGCTCAGCAGGCTCCAGCAGAGCCCAGGGCACGCTCCGGGTGATGGACACCCATAACCAGCTGTTCTCCCGGCCCAGCAACGCCGTGGGGATGCTCCAGAGCAGCACGACACAACTGGGGCACAGTTAATAGGCACATCCATCAGTTCACCCACCGTGGAGACACGAGGGAGGCTCTGCCAGCCTCCCTCCCTCCACTCCCTGCTGCCCTTCACTCGGGGCTGCACGTCCCAATTCCTCACACAGGGAAGCAGGGTCTGGCCCCACACACTGCCCCAAGGCACTGCCACCACCTTCCAGCCCTGCCTTGCTCCCTCCCCAGCCTCCCAGCTTGCTCAGCCCGCCGTTCCCAGCAGCAGAGCCAGCGGGATGGGCTCTCCCAGCATCCCTGCCCGGCCGGACACTGCGCCCCGGACACCTCAGCGTGGGGTCAGCGCTGCAGAAAACTGCCAGCTCCCCACGGCTCCTCTCCCTCCCTGAGGAAGGGCACCCAAATCACCTCCAGCGTCCTGCTGACACAGTCCTGCGGCGCTGGGCTGCTGCGGGGGGTGCAGGCAATCGATCCCTGGCCCGTGGCAGGGAACAACTTTGCCGTGCAGGGAGGAGCAGCTCCCCGGAGGAGGACGTGGGGTTATCCCCACCCGGCTGCGGTGCCCTGGGCAAAGGGGATGGGGGACCCCTTGGCACTTTCGGGGTAGTTCCTGGAATGTTGCCGGCAGAAAACTTGAGGAAAGCAGTGGGATCAGAGAGGAAGCCCCGTGGGACACGACAAGGGTGAGTTCTCCTCACTGCAGGGGACTGAGGGCAGTGACAGCAACACCCCAGCACTGGGGCTCCACGGATTCTCCAGTTCCAGGGACATTCCTTGTTACAGAACACTAAAACCAACTAAACCCGGGTGCAATTACAGGAGTTAAAGAGCAAGAGAGGGGGAGGGGGTGGCAGGGACCTCTGTGCAGAGTCACAGGGGACTGCTGGGGTGTCTCAGGGAGAGTCCAGAGCCACCGTCCCTGCAATGCTGCCCTGCTCCCGGGGCTGGACAGGGAACAGCCTGGGGCAGGGATGTCCGGGGCAGTGAGGGCTGTGAAGGGCAGCTCTGGGGGGACAGAACGTGGAGGGTTCGGTGGAGGTGGCTTCAGGCTGTGCCGGGTCAGAAACAAACTTTCTCCTGGGATGCAGCAGGGTTGCCTCAGCGATTTTTGCAGATGCTCTGCAGTGGCTGCCGGGGGACACGGCCGCTCTTGCCCTGCGTGTTTAAGGGGCCGTGGAAGGGGGTGAGGACCCTGCGAGCTCCGGCGGGCGGGGGGGCTCCGCGAGCGGGGGCGAGCAGGCAGCGGCAGCGCAGGGAGAGGGGAAAGCACCGCTCCGAGGGAAAGCTGCGGGCAGCCGGGAGCTGGAATGACAGAAGCAGCCAGGTACTCACCCGCAGTCTGTGCCCGGGACTTCTCGCTCTGCTCCCAGCCCGGCCAGTCCGTCCCAGGCAGGAGAATCCTGCAGAGCCCGATCCCTGCGGTGCCTCCTGCCCACTGCCAGCTGCCGGGATGCCAGGCCACCTTGTCTTTTAAAGGTCACAGCCAGAGGACCTTGCAGTAAATATAAGGTGCTGATGGGAAGCTCTGTTCCAGCGTTGCCACCTCCTCCCCCGCCTCGATCGGCAGGAGGGCTCTGCCTGCTCCGGGTCCGGCAGCACAGCATCGTCTGGCTCGGGGAGGTTTGGGAGGAGCCTGGGAGTGTCCTCCTGGGGCAGCCCCCGGCGCGATGCTCCGGGGCTCCGGGGCCAGCGCTGCGCCTGCTGCATCGAGCTGGGAGCTGCTCCGCTCAGCCCTAGCTGGTCTGTACCCACGTGGAGGGAGGCAGGAGCCCTCCTCGCACAGCAGCAGCCTGGCGTTTTAACCCTCCCAGCTCGGCCAGTGCAAGGTGAGAGGGACGGAGGGCGCACAGGCAGCCGCTGTGTCCCCCCTCCACCCCCGGCAGGCTGTGAGCCAGCTGGCAGCGCCCCTGAGCCCTCCTTCCTGTCCCCCAGGGAGGTGACAGTGTCCGAGCACGGGGTGCTCGCCTTCCCTGAAATCGGAGGCAGCGGAGCTCAGCAGAACAAGTTTCCGCTGAGCCGCAGGAATGCCGGATCCCGCGCCGGACATCCGCGTCCTGCCGAAATCCCGGGGCCAGCTGCTGCCAGCGCTTCCCGGCCACGGCTCCGACCGGGCTGGGGGACAGCAGAGCCCTGTCCGGGCCCCCGGCAGTGGCAGATGTCTCACGGGATCAGTCGGCCGAGGAGACCGGCTGGAGCTGCCAAGTGTGACGGCTCCATCAGGCGCTGGTGACAGGCAGCATCCCGCTCCCAGCTGCCCCGAGCGGGCAGGGGAGGGGGCAGGAGGCTGCCAGGCTGTCACCTCTGCGGGGATGCTCAGCAGGGACACGTGGCTGCAGGGCCATGTCAGCGCGGAATAAGCCGGGTGCCCACTGCCCTGGGCCTCCCGTTTGTGCCAGTGCCCACAGGAGCTCTGAGGTATTTACTGGCCAGCACTTGCAGCCAGGTTTCCCAACCTTTCTTCCTCCGGAAGGACTTAGGGCTCTGCTGGCGAGATTCCCAGCTGCAGTTCGGCCAAATCCATCGCAGCTTGACCCTTCGTTTTGGAAGCAAACTTGGCAGAGACACCTGAGCATCCCAGGAAGGGCTGCTCCACACCTTTCCCTGCAGCAGGCTAGGGCTGCTACCGTTCCAGGTCCCCACTGCTGCAGGTCTCTGTGCTGGATGCTGGCCTCAAACTCACCCGCACCTGTGCCTCTGGCCCCAGCAGCCACCAGGCACCCCAGCAAACCCCTCGGATGGCTCTGCCTGCCCTCTCACAATTACTGGTGCTCCAGCAAACGCCGCGCTCCTCCTGCCGTCTCCACACAGCGCCTGCGGCTCCGCTCCCCTCGCTGTATCCATCCCCTCTCTGTATCCATCAGCTCCCCCGATCCATCCCCTCCCTGAATCCCTTCCAGCCGCCCGCCAGGGCACCTTCTGCTGCATCAGCAGAGCCGCGCACGCCGCTCCCGCAGCGCCGGCTGCCAGCGCTGCCCAGCCCAGCCCCGCTCCGCCTGTACTTTTCCTGCCTCTCTTGCCAGCTGTGCAGCCCTAACGCCTCAACCCACAGGCACTGCTGGCGTCCTCGCAGGCTCCCCTGGGATGTCCCCGTGCCCTGCAAAGCCTCCTGCTTTCCCTCCTCCTTGCTGCTGCAAAGGGGGCTGGATGGGGGTGGGGAGCCCCAACGTGCCCTGAAGGTGACGGGGTCGTGGCACCTTGGACGCGCAGGCAGGTGAGCTGCTCTCCCACCCAAAAACCAATCGATCCAGTTCGGGGAAGCCATGCCTGTTCCCTGGGGTGATCTCTGCCGGGACGTGTGCCCTGTGTCACCGCAGCCCGGAGGAGAAGTCAGCGCCGTTGCTGCTCCGGGAGTGTGGCAGCACCTCCTGCCCTTCCCACCACGGCTGTTTTGGGATGCGTCACCTCCCGCAGACGCTGCTCTGTGCGCAGGGCTCGCTGTCTAATGGACCTGGGCACAGAGGCGAAGCTCTGCCTGCCCACACCACCCCCCGGGGGCTTCCATTAGGAGGGCCCCCACCGCCGCCTTTGGGCTGAGGTGTGCCGAGGGCAGTCCTAATGGATGCCACAGCGGGGAGAAGGTTGCTGAGACAGGAACTTTTGTGCAGCCAATTATCCCGGAACAAGCTCACGGTGAGAAGAGTAAGTTCTCAGTGTTCCTTCTGGCGCTGGGCGGGTCCCTCTGCAGACATCGGGGGCTGGCTCTGCACCTCCACCCGTGTCTGCTGTCTGCCGTGGGGATGGAGGGCAGGGACACCTCGTGGCACACTGCTGAGGTGCCCCGAATGACAGCTGAGCCCCATTTGTCCTGTTTTGTTGTCCTAGGAAGCCACTGGCCTTAGTGGCACTTTGGCCTCTTCCCAAGGTGGCCCAGGCAACACCAGCCCAATGTTTCCAGGCCACCACAGAATCGCTGAGGTTGGAAAAAACCTCTGAGATCATCAAGTCCAACTATTAACCCAGCACTGCCAAGGCCATCACTAAACCACGCCCCCAAGTGCCACAGCCAAACGTTGTTTGAACTCTTCCAGGGTTGGTGACTCCACCACTGCCCAGAGCAGCCTGTGCCAGGGCTGGACAACCCTTTCAGCCGAGAAATCTTTCCAAATATCCAACCTAAACCTCCCCCGGCACAGCTTGAAGCTGTTTCCTTTTGTCGTGTCATTTGTTACCTGGGAGAAAAGCTCGACCCCCACCTGGCTCCACCCTTCCTGTCAAGGAGCTGACAAGAGCCAGAAGGTCCCCTCGAGCCTCCTTTTCTCCAGTTTAAACCCCCCGGCTCCCTCGTCCTTTCCTCATCCTCCTGGTCCTCCAGCCCCTCCTCTGGGCACACTCCGGCACCTCAATGTCCTTTTTTCGAGAGGCCCAAAACTGCACCCAGGTTTCAGTGTGCGGCTCCATCAGTGCCGAGCACAGGAGGACCCCCACTGGCCTGGCCCAGGGAGCTCTGCCCGGTCCCCCGGGCGGGCGGATGCGCGGGGGGATGCGGAGGAAGGCGGAGGAGGGCTCAGCGCAGCCCCGCCCGGCGCGGCCCCGCCCGGCGCCGCNGGGGCTGCGGGGACCCCTCCGGGTACCGCCCGCGTCCTGTGTCCCCCCTAGCCCGGCTCCCCGGCGGGGACCCTGCCCCAGGGACCCGCGGCAGCCCGAGGAGGGGGTCCCCGCTCCGCGCCCAGCCCCTGCACCCCGCCCGCCCAGCCCGGGGATGCCGCCCGCGGGCGCTAACGCCGCTCTCCGCTCTGCAGACGGACGGTCCGGAGCGCCGGGGATAAGTCACTTGGCCAAGGTGACTTCGCAGCCGAGCCCGAGCTCCGAAGTCCCGGCTCCAGCCCCTGCCCTGCCCGCAGCGGCGCTCCCGTGGCCAGCGCTTCTCCTGCGAGCACTGCGGCTGCACCCCGCTTTGCCCCGCTCCTGCGCTGCCCGGCGAGCGGGGACCGCGCTGCCTGCCTGCCCGGGACCGGGGGATGGCCGCGGGGAGCCCGTGCACTGCTTCAGCGCCAGCACGCCCGCCAAAGACAGGTCATTGTCTTACAGTTCATTGGGTACAAACCACCATTCGCATGTGCTTGTTGTCCCTGGCGCGGGGACCGACCCGCGCTGCAGGGCCGCTGCTTGGAGCATGGTGCCCGGCCCTGTGGCCAGGCATGCCCGAGGTCCCCTCGCCACAGGCTGCAGGGAGGGGCTGGCAGCCGTGCCCTCCCCACTGCACACCTGGGGCAGGCTCCAGCCACCCGCGTCAGCCTCACGCACCCGCTGCACTCCTGCTCCCGTGGGTCATCCTGGTGTCAGCCCGGAGCCGAGGGCTGGCTGTGCAGCGCTTGCTGCTGGGGAACTCCCGTGGGAGGCCTTTTAGAGGGCGTAGTTCTTAAGTTTAAGGGTGCTGGAGACACAAAAATGCATGTAAGTACCTGACCCCCTGCAAGATTTGGGTGCCGGCACCTGGGCTGGCAGAGGGATGCTCGGAGAGACTCGGAGATGCTTGAGACCACTCGGGGGTCTGGGGTCCAGGGCGTGGAGGTGGGAACGTGGTCCCACAGGTCGTTCAGGTGGGCTGGGAGCTGGAGAGGGCGGTGGGCAGGGGGGGTCTCTGGGTGCCCATAGGTTTTGGGGCTGCCGTGCCCCGCAGGGAGCAGGCACGGCCCTTTCCGTAGGAGGGGTGAGCTCCGTGTGTCCCGTCCCAGAGCACACCGCACCTGGCCTCGGGCTGGCCAGGGAGCTCCCCTGTTTGAACCCCGCTGGAGAGGAGCCCGGCCAGCCTTGCCAGGCATGGCTTGCTGCCTGCGCCAGGATGTCACGCTGACTTTTGCGGGCAGTGAAAGTTTTTCTAGAGCAGCTTTCCCACAGATGGCAGCCCCGGGGTGAGCACGGAGCTCAGCGAGACCCCTCACTGTGGGGGGCTCACCCTCTGCAAGAGCAAAGCGCAGGCAGTCAAGGCTCCGGCAGCAGCAGGAGTGGCTGCTCCCTGCTTCCCTGGGCTGAGTTTTGGGAAACGCTGCTGCCTGCAGGCGCAGGAGGGAGCCTGGAGCCCCCAGGGGAGTGGCCCTGAAGGCTGAGGGTCTGGTGGTGCGAAGTGCAGCAGCTCTGGGAGCGCACAGAAAAGCAGAGCTGAGAGCTGGCGTGTGGCAGCTCAGTCAGTGCTCCCCTCAGCGTGTTTTCCTCGGTGCTTTATTTAGTGGCAACATATCAGTTCTGCCTTCCTGAGAGCACAGGAGCAAGGTCAGCCTCGATTTACCCCACGCGTTCAATTCAGATTACGATCTAAGGGTGGCAGACAGGTTTTCAAGCGTTACAAGCTGCGGGGAATCATCTTTCCTGTGAGCGAGTGTCCGCTTGCAGCACGCTGCAGGCTCAGACATACCTGCAGAGCCAGGCATCCCTCTGCCAACTCCTGCTCCAGGGGGACAACTCCTGTCCCCTGGGACACTCCTGCCTGTGAAGTCCCCTCTGTAGCATCCCCAGGGCTGCTCCTGGAGCCTGACAGCTGCAGGAGATTCCATCAGCCGGGAACCCCTCCCTGACGGTAGCTCCGGCCTCTCGAGCAAAATGAGGAGTGCTTCTGTGTAAAGTTAAATAACTCCTCGCCTGCAGTGCTTGCAATGCAGCACTGCAGCAGGGCCCGGAGCCCAGGATGCAGGGCTCCCGGGCTTGGCTCCGGCTGCGACGTGCCTGGGGAGTCGTTAGCACCGGCTTGTGTGGGAGAATAAATCAGCAGCGGAGGCGGCTGCAGGGAGAGCCCGATCCCAGGCTGAGGGCGGCCGGTCCGAGTTAAGGTGTTGGGGCAGCCGGGATGGGCTCGTAGCCGTGGGAAAAGCTGTGTCCCCTGCATTTTGTGCCCAGGGAAAGCTCTGCAGGGGTGGCTCAGCTCTGGGGAAGGGGAGCACGGCGCTTTGCTGGCCGTGTCACAGCTTAGCCGTGCCCCATCACACGAACGGGACAGGGATGTGCTGGGATGGGGATGGGGATGGGGAGTGGGGCTGCTCTTCTGGCCGGGAACCAGAGCATCCCTGTGTCCCCAGGAAGGATCTGTGAGGACAGCGGTGGCCCAGCCCAGTGCAGTGCCAGGCCCTGCACCCCAGGAGCGTTCAGCTGCAGCTGGGCTCCTACCTGCTCCTCTCTCCCTGCTCGCGGGGGAGCTGCATCCTGCAGTTTGAAGGTCATCTGGCAGCTCCGGAGGGAGCCGGGGCTCTCGGCTGCCGGGCCTGAGGGGGCTGCTCCGGAGGGCGGGCGGGTGGCAGGCGGCCAGGACAGCCACGCTAATTACTGCTCCAGCTCCCGCCTGAAGAACAGAGCTCTGCTTGGCCTTGGCTTTTCTTCTCCCCCTTTAAGGTCCAGCTGGAGGCCTGTGGATAACATGCAAATCAGGGCTCTCAATTGCACGCTTTATTCGTGGGGCTATTCTGGCTCCCTTTGAAGCCACGCTGGCTCTGTGGGTGACCCAGCCCCAGCTCCTCCTCACCAGAGCAGGTCCCCTCTGTCACCGAGCCGCTCTGGGGCTGGGGACAGGCACCTCTGCTCCTGCCACGACAGCCTGGCGTGCCAAAGGGGGCGAGGGATGGCAAAGCCTTGGCCTCACTCTCCCCTCCCCTCTCCCTGCCAGGTTTGCACATCTTGGCCATCGCCTTTGCCTTGGAGGTGTCGGTGGGGAAGACAAACACGGTGATGGCTCTGAATAACTCCAATGTCCTGCTGCCCTGCATCTTCACCACCTGCATGGGCTTCCAGGACCTGGTCTTCACGTGGTATTTCAACTCGACAGAGCTGGTGGGTGCCTCTCTGGGCTCTGCTTTCCTGGCAGGTCCTTTTGTGCTTCCTCAGTGCAGCCCAGCACTGCCATTCTCGCGGTTCCCTTTCTCCTCGTGCAGGATGCCCTTCTCTCCGAGTGTCACCAGCTCTGGGGGGGACAGGGCTGTGCAAACGGGGTGACTCAAATTCCCCAGAACGTCTGTGCTTTTGGCACAAAGCTGTTGTAGATTTGCTGCTGCCCACAGGCTCATTTGTTCTCATGAACTGGCCGTCCAGGTGCAAATCTGCACTTAGGGGAAAATACAGTTCATTTCCTTCTTCTTCACTGGCTCTGAAATGTGAAAGGCTCTGTATAGATTTGCTTCCTGCTGGGAATATTTGGCTCCTCAATTCCTCAGCAGGAGGGGGCTGGTTTGGAGCAGCTCTGGCCAGCAAAGGAGCTTGCTTTCTCTGGGCATCTCCCATTTTTTGCTTAGTCTGTTCCGTCACTTCGGGGCGGGTGGGATCTGCTGCTCCGCAGCAGGATCTGCATCCAGTTCCTCTCCATGGCCATTCCTGCGTCACTGGGGTGTGATGGGACGTTTGCTGTGGGTGCCTGAGTGTGCAGAGCTGAGTCTGGGCACCACCAGGGGAAGGTGAGTCTTTCCGTCACCTGGGCATGTCCAGCTGACCCCACACCCTGCCCCTCTGCAGATTTACCAAGGCAAGATAAAGAACAAAGCCACGGAGCCCACCCCCATCTCCCACAACCCGCGGGTGGAGTTCGTCGGCTCCACCACCAAGAAGGAGAACAACATCTCCATCGTGCTGAACGGCGTGGAGTTCAGCGACGCCGGCAAGTACACCTGCCACGTCAAGAACCCCAAGGAGAAGAACGCCCAGCACAATGCCACCATCTTCCTGACTGTGGTGCACAAGAGTGAGTGCTGGGCTGGGCCCTGGGGTGGCACTGGGCCGGTGGAGAGGCCAGCACGCCGTGACAGCCTCCTTGTGGTGGTGCATGGAGGTTGTTGGCATCCCTGGAAGGCTCGGGTGGAGGGGATTACGGGGTTTTTTGGGGTGGGATGTGCAGCTGGGAGCTCCCCGCTCCCCTTCCCGAGCCCCCTCAGCACCTTCTCTCCCGCAGTGGTGGAGACAGACAACACCGTGACGCTCATCATCGTGGGCGTGGTGGGGGGGCTCATCGGCCTCCTCATCCTCTTCATGCTCATCAAGAGGGTGGTCCTGTTCATCATCAAG